>CM021770.1:4303511-4361357 GCA_011076525.1 Nettapus auritus | reverse complement strand
CTCCCTTCCCCTCCCCTCCCGTTCCCCGGCCGGCTCCGCGTGACGGCGCGGCGCGAAGCCGGGCCCCGGGCGGCAGCGCGGTGTGGAGCGGGGGTTGGGGGGGGCCGCGTTCGGCGCTGCTCGGCGGGGCTGCGGGAGGGCTGCTCCGAAACGTGGAGGGGAGCGCGCCCTGGCAGCAGGGCCTTGCGGGGGGAGGCAGGTAGAGGTCGGGTACCTGGGGCTCCGCGGGGAAACTTCACCACAAACTTCTCTGGGCAAAAGCTGCAGAAAGGGACCAGCGCTGCACGATGCACCTGGAGTAGCCTCGTTGCTTTAAAAACCTCACTGGAACAGCAAGGGAGAGCTAATGATCTCCTAGAAATGCCTGACAAGGAGCCCATCGCTCAAATTGCTAAAGCTCTCGGGCATGCTTTGCTTTGTATTGGCTATTTCTAGCAAGATCCCTTTTTCCCTTTGAGGAATGAGGTAAATACGAGGGGAGCGTTAGGACTTGAGCTGTTACCGTAAGCTGTCTGTCGTGTTTCAGAAACACAAGACAGCGTGACCTGTATGTGATGGGTCTTTAACAAGGTAGACTTTGATTCTTTATGCAGGAGACGTAAAGGTTTAGTGTAACGTTACACTTGCTGATGTGTACCAACCAACTTTTTTCCTTCATAATCATCTTCGCATGGGATGTTCACTGACTCCATGCATCATGAGACAGAAGTGAAATGCTGTAAACATACAAAATAACAAGAAATAGTGAAGTCAGAAGAGCACCTCTGTGCTCTCAGAGCAAGACAAGTATAAAAAGCAAATCTCTGTCCTCTACCCTTTTTCATTCTAATCAGAGTAATTTATACAATTTATGTGCCCAAGGAAAACGGGACAAGACAACCTCTGAATAAAATATGGTGGTGTCTTGTGGCGGTCTTTATTTAAGAGTGAAGCGAGGTAAGCTAGCTAATGCACTGTAGGAATTTAGTCGAGTAGAAGTCAAAAACTATTGTAGTGGCTCCTTGCTTAGAGACTGACTGAAACTTGTTTTCAGTTGTTGATAGATTTTCAGCAAATGAAGCTATACTTGATGTGTGTATTTCTAATAGAAAAGGTTGTTAGGAAAGCTCAGTGCTCTGTTGTAATGAACCGCTCAGGTTAAAACTTGAATTTCTCCTTGAACCTTGGGTTAGTGTTGCACGCTGTAAAACAAGTACACCGTTCCCCTCCAGAGTCCTTACTCTAGACACATGATGAAGTTAGGTTGAGTTACTCTGGCTTAAGGCCACTAGCTGAGAGATGTACGCCAGACCAACTGCAGGGTAGAATGGATGATAAGCTTAGTGAAGGTGGATCAAGGTAGCATGTTTTGTCATAGCTGAAATGGAATAAAAACATGTATGTGGTCAGCACAATGAGATTCTGCACCTCAGTTGTGTCCAACTGCATTTGTTTTTAAATTTGCTCTTATAACCTAGTTAAATAGTGTTCTATAAGAGGTGGTGCATCAATTCCTTATTACTCTAAGAGAAGAGAATTCTAACTGTACTTTAATTTTTTTTTGGAACATGCAAGTGAACATAGTGCCCAACGCTTTGTAGAATGAAAACCTCACTCAGATCAATGTCCATCCCACTGAAGCCAGCATTAATATAGCAAATCAGGCATTCGATACAAGGCTTATTAGCAGATCTTTAACTTCTTTCAAAAAAACAAAGTGTCTAAGTGGTGAAACTGTAATTCCTTGCAATCAACGTGATTAGCGTACAATTTCAGATTTTGTGATATGCAAACTGCCGCTTGGCTCCAGTGTTGTAACGTGTGGTTATTGTGCTGTCTTGCAGATAACTTTCTTTTTAGCGATGAAATCATAGCCAATGGTTTTCACTCCTGTGATAGTGATGAAGATGACAGAGCCTCACACGCAAGTTCTAGTGATTGGACCCCCAGACCACGTATAGGTAGAAGCCTATATAATGTTCTTAGATCCTGTTTACCTTTGAACAGTTACTTAGTTCTTCTTAGTCTTCAGATGACTTATTCTTTTGCAAAAAATAGCAATTACTGTTTCTCATCAGGTTAGTTATTTACTGTATCCCCTGTATGATACCTAAGGAATTTAAAAATGAACCTGAATTTGTATTTTGATTAAAATGTCTTTTTTTTTTTCTGTAGAAATCCTGCCATGATCCATGTTAAAGGCATAAGTGCCAACTCACTGAATTGAAAAATTGTTTGGAATATTTCTTGCTTACTTAGTATTATTCATACTTTAAGGATCAAGAAACGCTTCTCGTACAGTTTTAGACTAATTACACTGTAGGCCCCACTGTCCTACATAATTCACGGACTAATAATTCTGAAACCCATGCCATCTGTTGCATAGGACCTTGGTAGAAAGTTTTTGCCTCACACAGAGGTGAGAACTGCTGCTGAGGTCCGTGGTGACTTGTGTGGGACAGGGTGGCTTGCAGTGAGCTGTGATTTTTACCTTGACTGATTTCCTAGGAAATCCTTCATGGGTTAACATAAAATAATCATAAAACCCTAGCTAGGCTATCACTTGAGAATTTTGACCAACATATACAGGGTTTTGAATGAACAGGGCATTAAACTGGATTAATAAAATGAAGTGGCAAGCATTAATAAATAGAATGATCAGTCACATGACATACTTGACTCAGTGCATTTCCATTTTGTTTTTAACTTTTCTTAGGTCCTTACACTTTTGTTCAGCAACATCTCATGTTAGGTACAGACCCACGAACAATTCTGAAAGACCTGCTACCGGAAACAATCCCTCCACCCGAACTGGATGACATGACGCTGTGGCAGATTGTCATAAACATTCTTTCAGAACCACCAAAACGAAAAAAGCGAAAAGATATCAATACTATTGATGACGCTGTGAAACTTCTACAAGAGTGCAAAAAAATAATGGTCCTGACGGGAGCTGGGGTACGTATTCCTGCAGTGACAGTATGGGAATATACAGGGAGTTGGTTAAATTCTTAGCCAAAGCTTTACAGCATGCAGACCTGGCAGTGGCAACGCTGGTAATCAACTAATTGTGCTAGATGGGAAGAGGAGGTACAAGCTGTCTGCTAGAGTGATGTACACTGCAGGACTGGAGCTTAGATTGGAAGTGACAAGATCTCTCTTCTTACAAGAAAATACTGTTAAACATTTAAAACTCTTAAACAGTTGCTTTCACGCAAACTAATTATGAAATAAAATTCTGTCTGCCTGTTCCAGAACATTTTCTATCCTAGTCTTTTTTTTCATTCCAAACAAAGGTAATGACTTTCTTAATAAAGTCTCAGTGGATTTCTTAAAGTGCCTGGTGGAGCTAGAGGGACTAGGAGAATAGGACTAGAAAAGGGAAGAAAAAGGAGGGGGTTGGATTCTGCAAAGAGTTTGAGTGGATTTCAGTAGACTGAATATTACTTCTAATGAGCCACACTATGATGGTAGTAAGATTGCTCGCTACTACACTAAACAATGCCTGAACTGTTGTATATTTGCAGCTTTATACCTGTGTACCTGGTCATGGTATGAAAACTGATCTTTTTCTTTTGCTTCTGTTGGTCATGTGCAGGGGTTGTGACACTTCAGAAAAGATAATCCAACTCAGACCAGTTTTTCAGAAAAGCACTGCTATTTCTATTACCCATTCTTGCTCTTTTTATGATTGCTATCATACACCTGTTTCCCCTCCTCTTCCTATGGTATTCTGGGCTAGTGTGGGATTATAAATTAGTCTCTGACCACTGCAGTGCTCAGCCTAGTTTATCAGAAGCATTGTATTCATCAAAAGCAAGAATCTGTTCTGTTACTGCATTAGCATGTGTTTTAAAAAAGTGAACCACCTTGTCCCAAGCTAAGTTAGCAGCTCAATGAGCAGTAAGCTGTATGTAACGTAGCTCTTATTTTAAATCTTGGTGCACTTCCTACAGAACTCCCAGTACTAAAAGTTCTAGTGTCTTAATACTGCCTGTGTGGACTGTACTAAAGTTTTCTGGGGGACCTGGTCATCGAACTCTGTGCTGTGTCTCCTGCTTATGAGTTGAAAAATGTTAGTGCAAAAAAAAAAAGGGGGGGGGAGATGCACAGAACTGAGGCTGGTTTTGTTCGTAATGTTTGTGAGCACTGAGCATGCAGGGATGCGGCTCCCCAAATGCTTTGTATCGCAGTAACTCCTTGTAGCCCAATATGTAGTTTTGCTTATTGCAGAAATATATTTCAGGTGTCTGTGTCTTGTGGAATACCTGACTTTAGATCAAGAGATGGCATCTATGCACGCCTTGCTGTAGACTTCCCAGACCTTCCAGATCCTCAAGCGATGTTTGATATCGAATACTTCAGAAAGGATCCCAGGCCATTTTTTAAGTTTGCAAAGGTATGGTTTCCAGCCGTTCTTTATCTTGGTCAATAAAGACAAATAATGCTATTAAGATGCATAAATCAGATTTTGAATTGCTCTGTTAACAAAAGGGCATCTTTGTCTTTTGGTAAAAAGATAGAATTTATTTTAACGAGACATCTCATTCAGTGGCATGATGACTCTTCTCTATTTAGTACCCTGGGTTTTTAATATTGAAATTAAAAAAACTATTTGAAGTCTCCTTATATGCCCATTTACCAGAATACTACTGGCTACAATTTCTTCGTGAAATAAGTTCTTATTTTCTGTCCTTTTGGTTTAGCTAGATTATTGCTTCTTTATTCCATGAAATGTTTAAGTTCCTTTAACTCTAGAAGCAAAGAATGGCCAAATAAATTTGCAAGTTCGTGGCAAGTCAGCACTTCTGGTATTTGAAAAAAAAATATATATATATATGAAACAGTAGCAACTCTGAAAGCTATTTACCCTGCCTGAGCAATGGTTAATTTACTCAGCTAGCATATTTGGACTTGGAGATGAATTTGTTACTTTACTACCTGCAGTTTAAGGCACAGTTACTGTACGTGGGCTTTGCTCTGTGTTTAGCGTACTCCTCAGTGTGCGCTGTCATGTTTGCCTCATTCCCTCTTTGCGTATCTATGGCAAGAGGTCCGCCATGGATCACTCTGCATACACGCATTTCTAATTCTCTAGCCAATCTTACTTTTCTTAACATTAATGCTAAAAACTCATTTTAGTTCCTGCTTCACTGATAGGTCTGTACAAGTATTTGCTTCCACTTTTTCAGTGCATTCGGTCCTTTCACACTTTTCTGATTTCCCAGAATGACTCTTCCCTTTGGTTCTGTGTAGTTGTTTGTGTGGCTATTGGTGGCAGAGCGCATCTTGTTTGTTCAGATGGAAATACAAAAGCTCTTAAGGCCACACAAATATTTGATAATTGTGTCGTAGCCTAGTTACAGTCTAGGTGATATCAGCATAAGCAATCAATGAGCATTGCTGCAGCTTAAGTACAAAGACCTATACAGCTTCAGCAACATGAGTAACTTAACATATTTTTATGGAAAACATACTTTCAAAAGCCTCTTTTGCTTGTTACTTGTTAGGCTATGTGGTAGCCAAAGTGGGGCTGTCACAAAGATAAATGAAACAGTCCACTGTTGTGCTAAACTTGTGGTTCAGCTTTAAGTACCTCCTGGTAAAGGTAGGCAGCAGCCTGCTCCTTGCTGACTTTCTGTATGGAGGCCTGCCCTTCCCAGCTGAGACTCCAGCCCAGTTGCTGTTCAGGGGTGAGAGTGATCGGAGAGCAGAGGGTCCGGAATCCAAGTTCCTCCTCTAAATAAGTGCTGCAGAACAACAGATAGTTGCTGCTGCTGATGTGCTCCTCGTCACACAGCAACTGGAGGAACTGCTCTGGGTGCTCAGCTCTAGGCAGAGGTTCCTAGTGTGAAGCCTTCATTTGGGTGCCCACACTTCATTTTTCCTTTTGGCAGGCTTCTTGTTCACTCTGAGCAAGCATGAAATTATCTGTAAAAACGCACCCCTTTTTTCCAATACACTCCTTGAATGCCTTTCTCCTCTGCCTTGAGCTCATGGAAGGGCTAAGCATCTCTCAGGGCCAGTGGAACTGCTCTGCTAAGCCATAAGGTTTTAATTGATGGCTGTTGTAATTGGCTAAATTCGCAAAGCTGCTCTGAGTAGCCACCTGCCTTCCACTTTATGTCCAATTTGTAGTTCTGTTGTCTGGGCATTAATTTCCTAGGAATGGCTGCCGATACAGCTGATGAGTAAAGTCTGTTTGTCCTACACCAAAAGACTAGAATCCAAGTTGCTCATGCAATTTTTATCTGGCTGCTGTTAAATCATGCATGTTTCTAATAGCAAACACTGAGGACGCTTGACAAAAGGGAAAGTACCTTCCTTTCTTATAGTTCTCAAAACCAAGACAGACCTAGACCTTGCTTTGTGCTGCACAAAGACCAGAATGCCAGCTTCTGCATGGAGCAATTCATCCCGGTGTGACAAGAAGCTCAGCTGTCGAAAGAAGAGTTGGGTCTGAGAGAAATGGCAAAATGCAAAGGCGATGACTACAGAAAGTGCTCACATAATTGCTGCTGCTACTGTTTAGCTCTGGGTGAATTGCTGCAGTTCTGTATTCACAGACGCTTTCTAATGTACTTCTGAATTCCATAGGAAATCTATCCAGGACAGTTCCAGCCATCTCTCTGTCACAAGTTCATAGCTTTGATGGATAAAGAAGGAAAACTACTTCGCAACTATACCCAGAACATAGACACATTGGAACAAGTTGCAGGAATCCAAAGGATAATTCAGTGTCACGGTTAGTGATTGCAACTTCCCTTAATTTGACATGTATGAATGATGTTTACTGGTGAAAGTGACAAGGTAGCTGCTATTGGGATTGCTGTTTTAGTTTCCTTCAACTGACATCTCTCAGGAATAAGTACTGTGCTTTTAAAGTAGTTTAGTGTATTAGGTTAAACTATTACCAATAAAATAACAAAACAAAGTAACAGAGAAAGATGTTGAGAAACATTTTCTTCAGACACACCAGACAGTAAAGCCCAATTTCAGGTTTGTAGCCAACACTCCCATATATTGCATTTTTTTCATTAAATGCACTAAACTTCCCTGAATTTGAACTTTCCATTACAGCTCCAGGAAAAGTTTAGAGCTCCTTGTGTTTCTTGGTATTCTTAAAATTCAACGGGAGAATGGAAAATTGTGTCAGCAGGAAGACTAGGGACCAGACAAGGATGAGTTTGGCCAAGACACCTATTTCATGTCTCTTTTCTACTTACAGGACTGTGTACTTTACAGGCTGAAAATGCAACTTTTTTTTGTAACTTAGCTCAGGTATTTAAAGCAGAGGTGTTTCAAGTGGAAATACTACTTTCAGAAATAACGCTTGATAACTGGTTGTCCTTTTGCATCAGTGAAGATCCACAAGCTTAGCCCTTCCCTGTTATGATGTATTTGTTGTTTCTTTATATTCATATGAGAACCGTATGAAATTTGTTAGTGAAATGGAGTTTACCTGCTCATCCTTAATTTAGAACACATTCCACCGAAATCTTAAAGTACCTTGTCACTTCACTGACTTACCTATAAAATATTACAGATTAATCAGCTGTTGAACAGAACATAATTTTATTACACCTTCAGTGTCAAACATTCTCTAATTATGATGCCAAATTAAGTGGAATTTAATTAGTTGCTTGATATGCTTTCCTTTTGAACAACCTGCAAATGTCAAGCTAAAAGGTCAAGGATCCATTTTTAAGCAAAGAACATAACTTGTAGTGCATGTCTAGATCACTCAGTAGACTTCAGCAAATAAATTGCTTAAAAGCAATGTTGATGTTTGTAAGACCTGACTTAACGCTGGTATCGGCGTTAGAACTGGAACTGAAGAGATTAACTGCCAGGTTAACAGTAGGCCTACTCCTGATCTCAAAGTAAGACTATAGAGGCTGTTCTAATCAGTTCATGCTCCTTGCAGGAGGGAGAGAGAACGACGTGTCGGAGGATGCATTTCAAACAGTGGTAACAGTGTTAGAGGGAAGGGACAGTTGGTTCAGCCTGAACAAGACCCACTTGTTACTGTTTTCACAATATCCAAAGTAAAATCTGGAGAAAGTTTTATGTTGTTCTTCTCTGTCTCAGCTGTCTGCAGTTCAGGGATGCCAGCCTGGTACTAGAAATTGAAATTTACCCATTAACTGTGACTGGCTCTTAGAGAGTCTAATTCAACCTTTTTGAGAGACCAAACTCACTTGGCTTCCTTATCTACAAAGTTTAGCTCAGTGCCAGATTTGTCAGTTTGCTTTATTCATAGTAAACGTGATGCTCTGTCCTGGTGACCAAAGAGCACACTATAGCACATGGAATAACCCAAATCTAATGTTAGTTTCCATACCTACTCAGTGTACCATGCATTTTATTTTGGTTATCATTCCTTGTTAGGTATCTATCATCGATTTCTGGGGTGGTTGTGTTTTTGCACATCACTGACACATTCAAATTTTCCACTTTTTCAGTTGCATGCTACAGTAATCAGATTTCAGACCAGCTTTAGTGTATCCTGTAACAGTTGAAAAAATGCTATGGACTTAGAGAATCTGCGGCTTTTGGAAACGAGCAATGGTTGCTTTGAGTCTATCGAGCTTTATCTGACCTACAGTTATGCTGCTCAGTAATAAATGCTAGTTGACTAATGGTAGTGGCTAAAAACAAACTGAAGTTCTATTTAAGGGTTTGTACTTCTACCTTTATTCTTTTTGTCTCTCTGTGAAAGTCTGGAGTTGATCATGAGAGTGCCACTGACAAGGAAGCTTGTAACGGTTTGGGGAGTTCATATGTGAACGCTTCAACACATTTCACGCTGCAGAACTACAGCCAAGTGCTAGTATGAGAATTGCTGTATCTTACATGTAGTTTGTCAATTTAAAATGCCTTTTGCATTCAACCAACACATCTGGAATTAGATCATACTCCTTACCATTGCTGTAGCTGAATGATAGAGGTAGTGGCCTGCTGGCTACACAACTAGGGCGTGGGGCAGCCTAACGTCTTGCTCCTGTCCCTTTGACAGTGGAAAAAAAATATTAAATAGTGTTGGAAGTAGGTGCTAACAGATGCCTCAGAGGGTTAGGTCTGCTAGCCTGACAGATGTGTCTGACCTACCATATGAAGAGCAAATAATGCCTAGTTGTGAGCATCTGTTTTTAGCTGTTCCCACCTTCTGCACATACTTGACACTTTCAATATCTTAATTATTACCTTTTTTAAAGTTTCCTTTAGAAGAGACTTTTCTACCACCTTTTAAGTTACCAGTCACAGTGGGAGAGCAGGGCTTTCTTCTTGCCCTTGATCGCCATTAGGAATTAGAGATCTAGACCCTAAATGCTTGCACAGGTTGGAGGAACAATGCGGTATTATTTGTTATCATGCATGCGGGATACTCTGCTTGTAAACCAGACTTGCTCCTGACTAACATCTGGAAGAACTACCCTTTAGTATCATGGGCATCTTTCTCTTAAGTTACTTCTTAATGACTTTTTTTTTCTTTAGCACTGCAATATAATAGCCTTTGTGTCATAACATCATTGGCAAAAAGACTAAACCTGAATTACTGAATATTCCTTACTTTTACCATGCGGGTTTTTCCCTTCAGGTTCCTTTGCAACAGCTTCCTGCCTGATCTGTAAATACAGAGTTGACTGTGAAGTTGTTCGAGGAGATATTTTCAATCAGGTAAAAACTTGAAAGTCACTGCAGCTTTCTAATAAGTAACTCTTAAAACACACAAAAAATGGATTGCTTAAAAGATCTGCATTTGTTTTTAAAAGACTCATGACTTAAAAACATCGTCCCACGTATTTCATATGTTCCTATCTATATTTTAGCATTTGCTCTAGTATTTAAAAATATACTCAATTACTACACTGCAAAGTGAGGTATTGGGAAAAAGGCAGAACAAAACCATAGGAGTCCGTTTCTAATGGCAATTTTGAGAAAAGTAGAGCTTAAAATGGTAAGTAGGAAGTTGGATTTATACCTGTGTTACGCTGAACTCTTATCACACTGAGAAAGTATTCTTAGCTATTTATAACATCAGTTGCTCTTAGAGCATTTACATACACTAAAAGTGTGTTTAAATTGTAGATGATGCATGGAGAAATTGCGTAGTATAAAGCAGCCTCTGAGCAAAGAGAAGGATGAGATGTCTGATGTGTACTTTGTAGGACTTGTGAACTGTTTTGTATTCCCAGCTCCCCACATCTGGGCGTGAAGTGCTCCAGAGCCAAGTCAGGAGTTAGTTCTGCTCTGTCAGACTAGAATAAGCTTTGGCTTGGTCAGACCCTCTTTGCTTTTGTTCCCTATCTTTTGAAGGAACAGAGATAATGATCAAAAAGATCTTGTGTATATAAATGGAAGGAGACTTTGTTGTGGGTTGATAAGAGCTCACAGTTGCAATTTTAAATGAGAAACATGAAGAGAACATCTTTCAAGTACTGCATTTGAAACAGAACTCGATGAGAGCCTTTCAGAAGAGATGTTTGAGTAAAAGCTTTAAGAAATGCCCATCTGATAAGACTTACGCTTTGTAGCATTGAAATATTGGATGTTTGAAATGTGGTTTACTTTGCTATTAACCTTATTTCTGAGAGTTTTCTTACAGATGCTTGCTACTCCTTTACCTCAAAGCCAGTTGGTTGGGTTTGGGCTTTGTTTCTTGTTTTGTTTTCCTTCTAAATGACTCTTCCTAAGCATGTTGTAGTTTTTTGATCAGTGGTCAGGACTCCTCCTCCTAACAAGACTTGAATCATTGTACTTTTGTATGTGGAACTGAACTTCTGCCCTGATGGCTTGTGGACAGCAGAGGAAGAGTGGGGAAGGGGATAGAAGCCCGCAGCAATACTTCCAAACAGTGAGAACAAACAGGGTTCTGAATTCCAAGAACAAGACTGAAGAAACTTCTGACATGCAATCTGTCAGCCCTGCTCTTACAGTACTGTTGCTGGGTATCTCAGTCTGAGGGAGGCCCTGGCTGTGATAGTTATTTTGCAGAACAGTAATTCCATATGGTTATTGCTGAATATAATTTCACACAACAAGAAATAGAGCTATTGAAAGAAAAAAAATCCTTCCTCCTTTATGCCTCCTAAACAATTGTTTTATTTCCCATCATCTCTATTCCATATTTTCCACTTCCCAAACTGGTGCTGTGCAGTTTCTTTTTATGTTGCCTCTCTAGAATACAGAATTTGGTTCCTTAGATATTTAAAGAAACCTGTTCTATATGTACAAAACCAACCACTGTCCATTTCAACAGCTCTGTTTCTCTAACAAGATCTACCCATCACAAAATGGTTTTGAGACTTTGGTCCTAGTACTGAGTCCACTTTCTGTTCTCCGCTGTCCTTCACTACCTGGAAGTTCAGTTACGTGTGGCCCCAAGCCATTTTCCATTAAAAAATTAGTTTTCTTTTCCTTTGGTCCTTCCCCTTACAGTCCTAAGTGCTTCACAAGAAATTAACTATCTAGCATCTTTCTGTCAGGATTTCCTCTCCACATGTTAGAGACTGATAATTAAGAACATCTGGTTACAAAACTACCCATTTCTTGCTGCTGCTCCTCGTTCTTTTGCCAGTTCAAATGTAATGTGCTAGTTCCCTGTAGCGTGATTCTTTTTCTAGGTTGCTGTCCACAACCATCCTTCTGGATAAGAATCAGCAGCCATGACAAATCACACAGGAAAAAAGAACTGATAATAAAGCAATTTTCAGTTACTTCCAAAAATACCAATTTCACTTTGCTTTTGACTATTTTATGCAGCTTCAGGAAATAGAAAAGCATCTCAGATTTAGGAAGAAAAGGACCATGAAAACATGCAACTGGCCTTGGATGTTCTTAAACCAAGATAATCTTTACTTATCTTCTTTTTGATACACTGATAGCATCACTAGCCCACAAGGAATGCCACTTCTCTGCTGTTAGACGAGTACCACAGCAGAGGTGGTGGGGCTCTGGGGAAACGCTGCCTCTGGAGGGAAAGAGAATCCTAGGCAACTGAGTGGCCGGTTATCTAGTCTTAACTTCTTGGTATCAATTTCAGCTCTTGGAATAGATCTCCCCCTTACTGGCGACCTTTCTGAGGATTAGCAGAGAAGCTGGTGAGTAGCGTAGTGTTGAAATACATTTATGGGCCCCTTACAGTAACTCAAACGATTTGGATAGGGACATCAGTTGCTCTACAGAGATCCATTAAATAATGTCGTTAGAATTCCAGTGGGAGAGGATGGGAACAATTGCTATTGCTTGATCTTTTTAGCCAAATTAGAGATCTTCACTTCATCTTCCTCCTAATACAGAGTAAATATATTTATTTCCTTAATCTTGCAATTTAAAATGCAAAGGCGGCATTACTACCTTCAACAGATGAAACAGCAGGGTAAAAAGTTTCAGAAAGCATGTGCTATTAGCTGTCTTTCAAATATGTAGAGATCCAAGGAAAAAAAATCTCAGGATTCATCCTGCCCACCATCTGTGTTTTAGCAATTTTTTAAGTTGGTTTCCCTTTAGCATATAGTTTAATACTTTTTAGCCTGGGGGAGGTGATGAAGGTTTTCTCTATACTGCTTCCTAGTTCTTGTGCTACAGTGCTTCTCACACATCTCTCCTACAACGTTTTCCTCAAAGAAGGATGAGATACTTCAAAGGCTTGAGTTTTGGGAAAGGTCCTTTGACACTACATAGGAAGGCCTTTAGCTTGCAGTGCTTTCTCATACGGAAAACACTGTCTTCTGTTGCACTGCAGACATCAATAAATTGGTTCTTTGGTTTAAATCGTTACATCCTTTTCTGTATATAGTCTGTTTACAAGAGGGAGTTGTGTGTTTAAATGTCTTCTTTGATGTATCTTTCATGTGTTGTCCTATTATGATAGATACTACACATCTCCTTACACCTTTACAAAGCACTAATTTGCTTGTGAAGACTCTTATAAGATTGCAGCTCCTTAGATTTATTTTGGGATATTGTACTTTTTAGAGTATAACTGAGAGAACTTACCTATTTGAAAGAACAATTGTTCAGTAATAAGTTCTGCCTGTATATAGTCACATCACTCACCTTCTTGCTTCTTCTCCCTGAAAGAGTCCTAGGAAAGAGTTTTAAGTGGTCAGAAAACCCTCTGGTTACAAGAGGGGAAAGGAAGCCTGCTTCTCCACTGACACAATTCCCCACTACTTCCTCTGCTCCATTTCTGGAGGAATTGGAGAAGCTTAAAATGGAGACCAAAAGTTCTGTGCCATGTTCTTGTTCTGTATGCTTTTTGCTAGCTATCTGCTACAGTGCCGTGTTGCTTTATGCATGTAACATTCTCCTTTTGGAGGAGAAAAGGAAGTAGGTAAAGCTCTACAATATACTGTTTGATTAGGAGGGGTTTTGTATCAGACTGTGTAATGGAAACTGATAGTGAAATCGAAGCTTTTGTTCTGATTAAACCAAGAGAAATATATTCCTATCCAGTAGGAGGTTACTAGACTTCGGTGTTGAGCATGACTTCTAGACTTGGGCTTAGTTAGATAAGAACTGTGGTGCAGAGTTTCATGGTTTCTCCATCTTGAATGAAAAGGACTCCCTCTTTATTCCTGCCTTAGTTCTATTTCTGTGTCCATTTGCTGCAAACTAGGTTAAGAAATGTACTTATCTGTACATCCACAGAAAAGTAAAATCAGGAAATACCACTGAAACATCCTTGTCTTTTGCCAAAATCTGATCTTTTCACGGTCACAGCCACAGTGGTAATCTAAGCTGTTCTGCTGCAGGTTGTTCCAAGATGTCCTAGATGTCCGCCTGATGAACCGCTTGCCATCATGAAGCCAGACATAGTGTTCTTTGGAGAGAATTTACCGGAGCAGTTCCATCGCGCCATGAAGTATGACAAAAATGAAGTTGATCTCCTTATTGTCATTGGGTCTTCACTGAAAGTAAGACCAGTAGCATTGATTCCAAGTAAGTAACTATCTCTGGTAATTTCTTCTAAAATTTGGTTCAAAGTAGAACTCTCAGTTAAGAGCTCTAAGAATGGCTTAGGGCTTGATTCCGTGAAGAAACTAGGTTAAGTATTTAGTTTTCTACTATGAATGTAAAGCTGAAATGCAAAATGGACAAACTGACAGATTCTAAGTGCTTTTTTATGCTCAAGGCACAATATGGATCTGAAGGAAGTGAAATTATAATCCAGAAAGCTACTTGTCTAGAACTTGGTTACTTTCTCCTAAGAGAACACTATCCTTTCAGAATTACTTGAAAGGTTTAGTAAGTAATAGGTAAACATTGTATCAAAAAAATCAGTTCAACTACACCTGGTGTCTGAGCTGTAACGTAGTGTAAAGGCAGTACTTTATACCAAATGATACACAGTGGGCATTATATAGCATATGACCATTGGGATCCTTAGCTTTTAGAAGTGATAAGGAAAAACATCTGTGCTATTATACACTATTTAAAAATGCCCCTCACAAGGGCTGAGAAAATACCATCGCTAGTTATTTATTTGCCTGCTGAGTGCAAGACTTACTCATACTGAACAAACTCTCCAAGTGCAAGCCTGAGCAGGGCATGTGCTGACCCCCTGCTGTGAACCAGGAACAGTGCCACATCCATGGCTTTTGTAGTAACATCCTCAGACCGAGGGGAAGGGCACAGACTGCAAAGTCAGGATCCACTACACAAACCATCGCTCCATCCATGTCTTAGGACTGGATTTCATTAGTTGATTATCTGAGGAATTAGTACGAGGTTGCTAGCCCGGTGGGTTTTGGAGCCCTGACTGTCAGAAATGGGTTGAGCAACCCCGTACAGCACAAACTGTATCTGTAAATACTCTTCCCTAATTAAGGCAATGTCATTTAGCAGCAGTATATTCTTTGTGTGCACTTAAGCACATCAAATGAATGCAATGCACAGGATATCTCCAATCCATCTAAGAGGTGATAGTATTAACTTTAATAACATTTTTAACAACCAACCATAGCTTAGTTGGAGTAGAAAAACATCTTTTACTGGGGGAAGAAAAAAGGGGGGGGATCTAATTAGGCTACAGTAGGCATAGCACCTCAAGCTGCTGTTTTGGTCAAGTTTTAAGACTTGCTTGTACTCTTCCAGATCTGCTTTGGTCTCATTGCAAGTGAATGCATGCAGACAACTCAAATCAAATTTTCTAACTAGATCTCTGGTAAAAGTCAAGCTGAAATGACTACCTTGAAATTATGAAATGACTACCTTTAAATTATCTTTTCTATGTATAGGTTCCATCCCCCATGAAGTGCCTCAAATCTTAATAAATAGGGAACCTTTGCCTCATCTACACTTTGATGTGGAGCTTCTGGGAGACTGTGATGTTATTATTAACGAATTATGTCAAAGGCTAGGTAGCGAATATACAAAACTTTGCTACAATTCAGTAAAACTTTCAGAAATAACAGAAAAGCCTCCGCGACCGCACAAGGAGCTCGAAATGCACTCATCTGAGCTACCACCTACCCCTTTAAACATTTCAGAAGACTCTAGTTCACCAGAACAAATGACTCCACCGCATTCTCTGGTGGTGTCCTCAGAACAGCCAGCTGAATGTAAGGTAGAAAACTGTGATCCTGCCTCAGAAATTAAAACGAGCTGCACAGAGGAAAAGCTTCAGGACACACAGACATCCTCTGAAAACCCTGAAAATGCTACTGGTGAATTAATGAACTCTGAAACAATGAAGGAAAATGGAACCACCAACGGAGAAAACAAAGAAAAAGAAATATTGAAGAAGTGCTGGGTAAACAGACCTGCAAAAGAGCAGATTAGCAAAAGGCTGGATGGTGAGTAACTTATTTCCATATTCTGCAGATTTTGACTTTAATGTTTATTCTAGACTTACTTCAAAGCAATAAATAAGTTGCCCATGAGGGAATCGGTGTTCTCTGTGGTTATTTTTGCTCAGACAAGTGTCTACCTACCTTTTTCATCATTAGAGAGTTTCTTCTTTTGGAGAAGCCAATAGGAGCTTTTCTTGTAATTTAGAATAGTTTTTTTAGTCAGTGATTACTAGAAAGATCAGAGGTCAGGAGGTTGAAGCTAAGTATCAAATCAGCGCTTCTTACATTTTCAAATGCACTTGCAGAAAAATAAGATGGGTCCTGGGGTTTTGAGATAGTGGGCACAAGACATCAGTCTTCAGTCTGGCAGCTGTCTTGTAGGACTGAATGATGAAGCCATTATAAGATTTGAAAAGCAAATTGCACAGTTGGATTTTGAAGCAAAATTTAGACTTGCCAAGAAGCCTTTCAGTAGGCAGTCTATTAACTGACATAAACAAGTAATCACATTAGAAACACAGTACGGATGGAGAACCAGGAATTAAATTGCATTTTTCTAAAGCAACTGTTTAAACTTTGTCAAGTACTCTGTACAGTGGGTTCCAATTCTGTTACAACTAATGTTGTATTCACAGCTAGACTGCCATGTACCAGTGAAAAGCACTGCTAAATTACAGTTTAAATACTGTTTTATGTCAGAGGGAGTGGGGAGAAGGAATACAGAGCTTTCCAGTGAAGCATGTTACATGCTGTTCCTAATGATACATTGAAATAAATGGGTTTCTAATGTAATCTTGTGTCAGATAAGCTTGACTATTGAAAATACATCTATGCAGGTACTTTCTAACCAGGTATCTGCAAGATCTTGTATGATTAACTTGAGCTTTTTATTTCTCATGGGCAGCCTGCTATAGTTGCTCCTGCTTAAGCAGAGGGGTTGGATCAGGTGACCTCCAGAGGTCACCTTCCAACCTCAACCAGTCCGTCATTCTGTGATACTGACTTCTTAAATTCTGTTTCAGGTACTCAGTATCTATTTTTACCACCAAATCGCTATATTTTCCATGGTGCTGAGGTATACTCAGATTCTGAAGATGATATCATGTCTTCTAGCTCTTGTGGGAGCAGTAGCGAAAGTGGCTCATGTCGTAGTCAGAGCTTAGATGTGGAGGATGAGAGTGAGATTGAAGAGTTTTACAATGGCATAGAGGATGAGGATGCTCCAGAAAGGGACGAAGAAGCTGGATTTGGGGAAGATGGAGTTGAACAAGATGCAGCTGATGAATCAGCTTATACAAATGAAGCTGCAAGGAATGATCCAACAAGCAACAAATTGTAAAGCGATCACTGACTGGTTACAGGAACTTTCCACCAGCATTAGGAGCTTTGGCATGTCAGAATGAATGTTTACGTCTGAATTTAGAGCAACAAACCATAAGGATGTAGTGTTTATAAACAACTAAAACAGATTTTCATGCTTAGTTTTTTACCTTTTTCAATAAAATTCTATTACTGCACACTCAACACTAACTCATCTTTTTTTTTTTTAAGGTACTAGGAATATCTAAACAATTGTCACTATGTTCACTTTTAAGTCAGCTGTCTGATCAGGCATCCATGTATATAATACATATTTTTGCTTAATGAATTTCAGCTTGTATTATTTTTAAACAGTTTTGAAAAAGCCATTGGAATGTTAAACTAATATAAAGGGAACAGCTAATTTAGACCAAAGAATGGTATTTTCACACCTCTTGCTTTGTAACAGTTCGGTTTATTTAAAACCTTCTTACGCTTCTGCTAAACTTTTCAGTCTTGCATAGTCTGTCATTAAACACTGGCATTTTCTAAGACCTACTGTGGCAGCTAATTTTTTGCTTCAACAGTTACTTTGTATGTTTGAGACATACTTAAATGTGAGTAGATAGTTAAAAATGGAAACAAGACAGTAAGCACTTGAAAAATCCTACTCTGTTTTTTAGACTGATCAAGAAGTGCTGTGAAAATGCGTAAGTTACTGAGTTTAATACTTCCTGTGGACATGAAGCAATGTTGACATTGGCTCCTTAGCAATTATAATACTGGAATAGTGGCATTTTAAACAAGACGGATCCCCTACGGTAGAAGTTTTTCAGGTTGCATACAGAAAGTCAAATACAGTACAGCTTGCATTAAAAATAGTATTTGATAAATTGCCAAGGCTCTAACATGGAAGCTTGGCTGAGTACAGAATAGTGTTCCTACCAGCATGTTAAAAGGTACAAAAAGCAAATCTTTTTCTAATAAAGACATAACAGAATCAGGAAAAACTAGCTCAAATAGTGAGAGCTTCTGCTTACACCGCTGAGTAGATAAAATACAGATTAACAACCTAACCTGGAAGCATGCTGTTTTGAGATGATGTCTCAGGTTAGGAAAATCATTTTCCACCTGCTAGCTCCAACTCGCATCTTAAAAGCAAAGCAGCTACTCCAATTATTACACTGCATCTTCAAGTGCTAGGCTGCCTTAAAACTGGATGTTGCAAATTTTCAAGTGCAGATTGTTTCCAAGCCTTTAGAATAATTTTGTAAAATTGCACAGTGCAGTAGTAAGTGAAACAGCATTTTTATATAAACCACTTTTTCAACATTGGCCCCAATGATCTCTACGATGTAGATTATTCATATACTTTGCTTTAATATTTATTACATTTTGGAAGATGTATAGTAGCTGTTCTTTGAACATGAGATACATCAGATAATAAATATTTAAGAACAGCCTTCTGTATTCATCTAAAAATGTTGGCATGTTGTCTCATTGTCCAAATTTAATACAGCTCTTATTTGCCTACACTAAAGAATGCAATATGTTTAGTTTTCACTTGCATGTCACAATGTATTAGTTTGTGCTATAGGAGATATTTTAAATTGAAATACTTTGTTTTAAATTATTTTTACAGTGAGGATTGTTTTCTGCTCTTTTATATTGTATATAGTGTCTTTTATGTAATCTACTGGCATATGTTTTGTAGAAGACTGTTTAAAATAACTGGCTATCTTCCTGCAACTTTTGAAATACAAAACCAGTGTTTTATACTCGTACACTCTGTTCTAAAGTCTATTAAAATCGTCATTTGACTTCTGGTTTCCGTTAATTTCTAGTTAGATCCTAAAAATTCAACAGAAGATGCCCTCTAAAGTCTAAAGGTATATCCTAGATAATGTAGTATTATATAGTAAATTGCTTTTTCCATCTGACCCCCTGGGGAGAAAAAAAAAAAAGCCTGCACAAAGCTAGGCTGCACCGTCCTCAGTAAAATGACATCCTGAACCACAATGCAATTTCATCCTTCAGAAAACTACTTTTCTCCTTTCAAGCCCCACACTACATTTAGACGTATTCAGTGAACAACAGTATTTATTCCTATACCTCACAGCTCCCTCTTGCCCTTCTTTACCCAGCCCAGAGCCTCCTTGATTTGGGGACTTGATACTTCCACCCCAACCTTCAACAGCGTCAGCCAGGAGCAGCTTTCTGTAGGAAACCTGCACCACACAGAGTTTCAGGGCGTATTTTATTGGTTAACCATATCACACTTTACCTCTGTACTTCTAAACCAGCAGCCCTCATATATATATGCAATATACATATATAATAGATATATAGGCCAAAAAAAAAATCTAAAACACACACCTGAACTACTAAAAATACTAAGCGTTCTTTCTCACAGCTAGCACATCCCTAACAGCTTCACTTTCAAATGACTTGAAAACATTTTTCCTCCAGAATAAGATAGCTTCCTTCCCTTTTTTTCTATATCCACATAAATAAGTTTCCTTTTTGCTCTTCCTTGGATCTTTGCCTCTATTATCTGAACAGAAGAAAAACCCCAGACTAGGAAGTGTCACCTCATGCCTCTATTTCACATGCTATCCTTTCCCTGCAGTGAAGATATCTTTGAATGCTGTGTAAAACAAACCAGGTAAATGATGGGGATGAGCGACCATTTGCTATCACGGCTCATGGTTATCTGTAAGCATTCAGCATCTTACCCAAAATTCTTTTGGAAGCATGGAAGAAGGTGTTCAGTTCCAGTTGTAATTTGCTGAATCTCAAAAAAAGCAAACCCCACATCCCCAGTCACAGCCCAGCCCCAGCACCACGTGCGAAGGAGCCAAGGACAAAATAACTACATTAAACTACAGATTTTAGGTATTCCTACTAACTGAACACATTTTTGAAAGCCACAAAGAAACACGTTTCTGAAGTCCTTAAGAACAGCATATCTCAGCGTTCTTTTCTCTGTAATCATCATCCCTAATACTTTTAAACAACAAAGCGCTGCTTCCACACACAGGCTTCAGCTGAAGGAAAGCGCCTTTCCAACAGTGTGCAGGGAGCTCCCAAGGTGTCCTCAAGCAGCAGAGAACTCTCCCACCACACCACCCCGTCACAAAGCCGCAGACCGCTTTGTGCAGTGTGCCGGCACCACTTACCGCTTCTGCAGCAGCGCCTGGAATGAGCAGGAACTTCCATGGAGGAGCAGAAGCCCAGGCTGAGGAACAGCCACAAGGATCTGCCCCCATCAACGCACCTCAGCTAGTGCAGCACCCAGCTCCACAGGTGCTTCTGCTGTGTTTAAATGTGCTCTTCTGAAAGTGACGGCACTCAACATAGCTCCAGGAAATTAGGCTACTTAATGAGAGGCTTTTTGCCAGCAAGAAACTGTTTTAAGACTGCATTGCACTCTTCGGATAAGCATGCTATGACTACAGGGTGCATCTGTTTTAGGACGGGACACTGCAATAAACAACACAGCTGCACACAGAGGTGAGCTGCAGCCCAGCAGCTCCACACAGGAGTCCCAGGAAGCTCTGAGACCAGCTCAGCCCCTTGCTCTGTGGCTGTTGTGCAGGAGCTGTTACACATCCCCAGAACAAGCCCCACAGAGCAAAGTGGCCAGAAACACAGTCTGCTAGAGAAGAGGTGCAAGCCTGGTGGAGGTATCACTGCACTCGTACTCCAATCTTACAAACATCTCCTGGCATTCACTACTGCTCACTGGCAGAGAGGAAGCTACAGAAACCTCAAATACCCTCCCAGGCTGCGCTGCCCTCCGCCAGACCATGAATTTATTTATTTTTATTAGGCATTAGCACTCCCTGCTGCAGAGTTGCAGCCTGAACATGACTTGTGTGTGAAATCCAAGCAGCCATCACTCCCTTCCAGCTCCTCCCTCGCATGAAGGTGCCACTGGTCTCCCTTACCTCCTCTCACCCTCTCTGTGTACGTATAATAGGGTAATCTTGCCACCTCAGAGTGTGTTTGCATATTCATACCTTGCCAGTGGACACCCTCAGGCTTGTTGAGATGCAATACGTAGTTTCCAGAGAGTACTCAGCACTGGTACTAGGAAGCGCACCTACGTAGCCTCTGTGCAGAATCAAGTCACAAACAATTAAATTAGTTCCAGCCTTAAAACCTGACTGATACCATTTCTGTGGAAAGTTGGGTTTTAGCTACAGCCCACCAACTCTGCCTGTTTTGATAGAAAAGCTGGTGTACCTGCTCAAAAGACTGAAGGAAACTGTTTTTCACAGTCTCTGCAGAAGTATTTGAAGCCAAATACTTTTGTCTTCACATAGCATCAGTATTTTTTTTTTTCCTCTCACTGAATTTCCTCATGTAATCAGGCGTGTTGGGGGAAGCTGTACCTGCAGAGATGCGCAGCCCCTCAGGCATGGCACAGTGTGTAGGATTCACGTGCTCTGGGCATAGCCCAAGGATAAGACCAGCCTCGGGTCTCAGTGAGATAAAGATCCCACTGGCACTGCAAACACTGAGCAATACCAAAACATACTAGCTCTGTAGTTGATATCTGGAACGAGTGTCATAGCCCTCACTTTCTTTTCTAATAATCTGAGACTGATTAAAAAATAATAAATGAATAAATGCTGCATTCCAGCTCACGCTCGTGGCATTGACAACATGTTATTTTTCTGTTTTGCAAAAAATCCATCCAGCATGTTCAAACCCAAGGGACATGCAGAAACTCTGACAGGTCAGCCCATTCTTACTAAGTGACCGGTAGGTCCATACGTACTAGAACGTATAAATTCATTCCAGCAGTGCAGTGGATTGAAATTCATTGTAGAGCATAAACCTTGAAGGGAATACTACATCTCGATGTTCTACATTAAAGTATCTTACTAGTAGTAGTGCCTACAAAGTGCCAAAGGAGACAAGCCATTTTGCTTAAGCAGGGCTCGTGGTTTTGAAATTTCTACACTGGCACAGGAGTTCCTTGATTTTCTCTGGAAAAGGGGGGACAAGGTTCAGTGATAAATGTAGTAGAAATAGCCTGTGTAGTTCTGCCACGCAAACTCAACCTGCAGTTCTGTACCAGTGTGACAGGTGCAGTAAATCCACCACTATGACAAAAACAAGTCTTCCTTTAGTAAATATGATGGAAATGGATATGTAACTAGCATTGTCCAGTGATAATCCTGAATACTGATCAGAATGTTGATCTTATTATCCAACAAAAGAAATTTCTTTAAAGATTTTTAATTATTTTACAGCATTCCCACTGCAGCCCAGAATACTGCTTTCCCCTAATCGCTCACATTATTCTTTTAAAAACCTTAATGCAAGCTTTCCTGATTAATTGGAGATTTGTCAAGGAAGAAAACTCCTTTCTTCCCTAACACCATGGCTCTTTTAGCTAAGCAAAAAATTCATTCTTTTTCTTCCTCACATGACACACACCATTGAATATTGTATGCAAAATTACACTTGATCCAGGAAGGTGAGAAAACACCTCACACTACCCACCTTTTCCTAACCCGAGGAAACATTTTGTGTTTAACTTTGGTTAAAAAGAAGTTCTTCTGTTTTCAGAACTAATGATAAAATAAGCATAAACACCTGTTTGAGAGAAGTAATGTTATGACTAGTCACTATTTTACTTCTAGTACTAGATGAAAGTCTTTTACCTTCTTACATAGATAATGTCTGTTTTGCAACAGGACACCTGTTTCACTGCACTGAACGAGCTAACATCTGTAAGACAGCTGGGAGTGTTTAACAGATGTTATACTCTGTAGGACCCAACTCCGTTTCCTGCAGAGGTGGCTAGAACCAAGGCTGAAATTGTAGAAATGTCTCAGGTTAATGCTGTCCTGAGGAATATGACTCTCACCCTCCTCTGCCAGAGGGCTCTTAACGTGCAATTTAACCAATCGTTCAATTCCCACATGCTTACCGATTTCCACCCAAGTTCCAGGAGCAGGAGAAGTCTGTCTTTCTGATGCTGGAGAAACATTTGCAGCAACATGAAGCAATTGTTACAGCACTTCTAGTCAACAATAACTGCACTTCAGAGACAAAGGTCATCTAAAATTCTCTAGCACATCCTGAATTGGGCACCAAAAACTAATAGATGTTCAATAACTTGAATTGTCTTGAATTCTGTCTTAGATGCCCTCACCTACAGAATAAGGCTGTTACTCATCTCAGATGAATGTTGATTGAGAATTCAATATAGCAAATAATCCTACAGAGAAATTAAAAATAAATAGTGCTAAGTTTAGGTGATATACATTAGGCTTGGTCATGCACAACCGAACAGGGAAATAATGCATACATCAACTGGGTGTACTGAATGAAGGGTTCCATGGAGGACATGGGAGAAACCAGTACTTTCACATGTGATAACACAAGGGAAAAAACACTACAGACAGCTTTAAATAAGTCATTTCCTGATTTCTCAATATTTGCCTTTACAAGTTTGTTGTTCCATAATTCTCAAAGTTTTATTATTACCTGGTAAAATGAAGGCATAATATATATTTTTTCCTTTCTTTCCTCCATGTATAGTAAGATCGAGCTGCTTTAGCATTTGTTGTTTTCTTGTATTTCACAACGAGGAGAATTTGCTAGCCAAGTAACAAATGACTGGAAAAGACGAAACATGGGCTGCATACAAAGAAATCAGTAGAAGTTACACTGCATCAGAATACTGCAAAAACACAGTGTTATGGGAAGAATGCTCTTAACTGTATGGCTTTCTCTATCTACATCTACTGCAAGTCAAATAACTGCATTTTAAACAATTCCTTTGAATCAATTTCCCTACTTTTAAAGTGAGATCTTAGTATCCTAGCTGTATTGCTGACTTAATGTGTGCAAGTTACCCTCCAGTTGAAGAAATATGCATGATGCAAGCATCCATACACATCAACCAACAAAGGTTTTCATTCAAGTCTTTTATTATAGCTTGAATTTTTTTTCACTGCATTTAAAAATCTAAAAAAAATAAATATTTGTTTCACAGCTGCAAGTCACATATGCATTAACACCACAAAATCTGGAATTTAACCAGAGAAGGAAAGTCAAATCTGAAAGTGTCCAGCTAAGCACAATCGTCTCAGGGCAATTATACTAAAAATAAAATCTTAAGAAAAGGGGAGAGGGGTGTTAAAGAGTTATTTCAAATGCATTTATCTGGAAAAAAGTGAAAATTCTATTAGAAACCATAAACTACACTTTCAGCATTTAAAAAATAAATGTTTAACCTCTTGACAGCAACAACTGTCCGGTGCACCTTTTTCTTTTGAGCTGTATTCTTGACACATGGCTGCAGAGGTTCCCAGTGATAAATTAACCTCTTTTATAATTGTGTCTGCTTGCTTACATAATCAGTCCTTAAAAAATAAAAGTGTATTAAGTCAGCTTGTCAATCCATATATTAAAAATGCCATTGCATGTAGGTACTTTTTTCTTTTTTTTTAAACCAGCACTAAGTGACTGCTTCATGGAAATTGTTGGATTGTACACTGTGATGATGAATGTCTTTAAACAAATACTTCCATTATTAAGGTTCTTAAAACAAACCAGAAAAATATATCTTCAGAAATCAGAGTAGTCACTTTTTTGTTAAAAGCCATAAAATAAGCTCATATTCAATTACAAGCAATAGAAACCATACTGCTATTGGAACATAATTATTTTATCACAAAAACTTATTATTTACAAAATGAAAAGTTACCAAGTGAATTTTATCAGGGAAGGAGTTAGATGTTCTTACTAAGTGATTTGAAAAACTTAAGCAAGTCTCTCATGCACTCACACGCCAAATTGTTTGTATAAGGTGAAATGTTAATTCATGTTAGTGAAACTTGACTCCCATTCACAATACTCTAATTTTTATTGTAAGATGGCGAAATCCACATGGTTCTGTACAAGAAAATGTTCCTCAATTCTGTCTTTTTTTTTGGCTCCCATGAATATCCACACCACTGAACATCTTGCAAATAATCAGTTATATTATCATCTCCATCATTTAATCCACTGAATTTACCACCACAAGAAAGACACAAAAAGTTAGTTTAATGATCCCACATTACACAGAACTCTCATTTCTGAAGTTATACTAAACTGAAACCTTCATAGTGATCTATAGCCTGGATCAGCTTAGATTTTAGGGTTTCCTTATCTGTGTATTTTGGAAGATCAAGAAGATTAAAGCAAGTGTGAGCTACCGGAAGATAACCTTCTCCACCTCCTGTTGGTTGGATGACTAGTTTAAGACACTTCATTCCAAGAATTGGAATACGATCACTGCCTGTCAGAAACACTGCCAAAAAAAAAAAAAAAAAAAAAAAGAGTCCTGAAAACAGTTTAAGACTACGTATTATGTATCCCACATGTATCCCACATACACAGTTCTAATCATTATTTACATTTTTCAATTACGTCGGATAAGTTTGAAAAACAATGAATGCCTGATCTCCAGCCTGCACGTATAAACTCATAACTGTGACCCAACAAAGTATAGTTCTAGCATATGAAAACAAATAGTCCTTGATAAAAGCAGAAAGTTGTTCTTGAATCAGGATTTGTTACTTAAAATCCACTGGCTATACCTTTACTGCACTTGTGAGCATCTAATACACAGAATTAGTTTGTTCAACACAAAGTTTTTTTAAATTGTGAACTAATCTATGATCTATTCTCAACAGTTTGTTCGCAAGCAGCTTCTGTACCTTTGTCTTACCCTGCACGTTTTCTCTCTCATCAGTGCCTTGAGGTATCTACAATCAGCTATAACTCCACTATTCCACCTATGCGCAATGAAGAGTGCAGGATGTAAGCCTGATGTCAATCCACAGAGAAAATATTTGAGGTCATCAGACAGATGATCTGAGCAGTTTACATTGTTGGGCAATTTATTATTTTTTTAAATGCTGCTTCAGTCTACTGTGATCTTATAACCCTCCACCACCCAGAATTACTCAGGACACCTCAGCAAAAAACAGAGAAGCTCATAATCAATTGCTCCTACTGTGACTTTTTTCCAGTATACAATCACACCATTACAAATACTTGCATCTACCCTATTGTGCCAAGAGCCTGAAATCACAGTGATCCTGTTCAGTCAGCAATTTCTGCAAAGTAGCATCAAATACTTACACAAAAACTGTTTTTTCTTCTCCAAAGGCAACTCATGAAAAACCTCCCAGAACATTTTAATTGTAGAATGGTCTGCCCAGTATTCTCCTTTGTATTCTGTATTCTAAAATGAGCAAGAAATTAGGTTATTCCTCACATGTAGAAACAGCAGGACAATGTAGCAATGAAGTATTAAGAACGTCGTTCATATAAAGGGATACTGCACTGCAAGTTACACGTTACAATCTTCCTTGGTCAATTTTATTCAGCTCTTCAGTCTGACTTCAACCACATGGGCAGACAGATGTACTCCAAAGCATTTTCAACCCCAATGAAGTTGTGTCATAAAATCTCACAGTAAGTTTTAGTGACCAATACTATTTACATTTGTTAGCTGCACGCATTTGTGTTCAATTTTCCCCTTCTAACATAACAAATTATTTAAAGCTGCCTTTTGGTTTTGCGCCATTTCTCTATTCCCCCAAAGTCTGCCTCAGAAATTAAATGGGAAAGTTTTAAGCAGGAATATAAATAATATTTTGGTGTCTTCATTCACTGACATCTTATACCAAGAAGTTCCTCAGTCTATCCCATCAGGGTTGGAACTCACACTCATCACTTATCAATGGAGAAAACAGAGCTCAAAAGGACACTTACAGATTTTGGTTCTACATCTTGGAATTAAACAAATATGAAACAAACAGCTATGGTTTTTACCTTCTCCAATTCTTTCCAATCATAATTAGTGTTCCCAATCACCATTGCCTGCAACTCACTGGGCTGGAAGAGCTGAAGAACTTTACCTCCACATACTTTGTGGAAGCCTGCATGGAATGCACTGAATAAGGAAGCCACCGATTTATTGAAGATGTAATCCACGTAAGCATCTACAAAATCTTGCCTGTACAGAGAAGAAAAAAGTTATACTGAGAGGAGGAGGGAAGAAAAGTTTGTCACCCTTCCATCAATAAAACAGTAGTGATTCAGTACAGAACACCTCCTCTGACGTTAAGCAAAAAGGATCTTCATACACTTCATATACTCTGCTCTATGCTTCGGGTGTAGCGAAGATAACCTGACTGAAAATAGCACATAAACGTATATAATTTTTCCAAGACAGAGCCTTTGACGTGCAACATAAAACCTACAACATTTAGAGTTATTTATTTCAGGCACTATGAACGTTTCTTGTATTTGTACACATCACAGTGAACCGAATTGAATGGCAACAAGCTTAAAAGCTCAAATTGCACACAGTGTCCCAAAGCCAGATAATGTCAAAACAGGTTTTTTCTATTGCTTTGGTTGTTTTTATTTTGTTTTTATTAAAAGGATTGCTATATGCAAACTGAAGATGAAAATCAAACATACATTTGAGTCCTATGCAGTAAAAAAGATAAGGGAAATGTAGCTAGGATAGTGGAAAAAACAGACAGCCTTATCTCTGCTTCAGTACAGGTTCTCGTATTTTCCTGAAAGCACCTTCTTCCACAGCAGTTAGCAGTTAAAATCCTTGATACAGTATTTATATTTATTAAATGATCCTAGTTAATACTGTTAGTTTCTACCTTGGCAGAGTGACTCCAGTTATATATTATACTTAACATACCAGTGCACTTTTTTTATGGAAATCCACAGTATTTGAGTACTATCCGCAGTGTTTGAATAACATCAGCAGTAAGTTAAAAAACATCAAAACACATTTTGATGGTACACTTGTTAAAGCTGTAAAACGTTTCCCCTCTTAAAGCACTCAATGAGATAGCTGTTTTAGGCACAGTCTGTATAATAAATAGTAACAGTGGAAAGAAATGTTTCTCCAGAGCAAATTCACAGTAGTAAATTAATTAACATTATTATACCCTACGTTAACATTTTAAAAACTGAATTAAAGATTCATGGAGTACTTTGGTCTTGAGAAATAGGACTTCTTCAGACAACTAGTGATGACATCGCAACATACCTTCCACAGGCACCCTAAAACTTTTCTTATATTTCAGTTTCACTGTCACTTTGTGACACAACAAACCACCTTAGAAAACTTAGAAGCTACCACGTTTAAGATGAAGTACCATAAATCCTCAGCTATTACCGAGGACTAAAAAAACAAAGACTCCTGACAGGTGTAAGTGGCGACTGCCATTGCTGAATGGTATTAGCATCTCTAGGAAAATTACTTATACTTAGTGTTTTGTTAGTTTTTTTTTTTTTCTTCCCTTCATTGAACTTCCTCAGCCTTGCGCTTACAATTGGAGTTGTGAACCCCCCATCTTTCTCTCCCCGTAATGAGAAGTCAGGTGAAGGAAGACACTGTCACTGCCTTTATGTACGCATGAGTTTGATACCTTCAGAACCTTCTGTCATAACTCTGTCCTCTACAAGGGACCTAGCTACTCACAGAAAATGTTCCTCAAAACAAAGAACAGAGATAAGCAGGAACACGCCTAAGGCACATTTTCTCCCTCGTTCCTAGTACGCACAGCCTAGGTACATTCTATTCTCATCCAGTATACCCTTCTCATTTGATTCTCCCTTCACTCACAGAGAAGTGAAAGCTCACAGAAGGCACAAAGATGAAAGAACCAAGGCAAATATATGAAAGGAACGGGCAGGGAGAGATAGGAAAGTGACAGTATTCTGCAAAAATGGATCAGAGTATCATCACTCTGTCTATCCTCCAAGAGCAGAACAGGAATAAAGGGTGGAAGAGGCTGCTTTTATGAATAGAATTAGCAGAATCCATGGAAGAGCAAAAAAAACACCATCCCTCATTTGACAACGACACCAGTAACAGGCTAACTTATCTGCTCTACAAAGGGAAGACTTTTCTGAAATATTATTTCACAAACGAATAGTTGCCACATCATGGTGTTTAGGCTGATGTTTTCACATTGTTACTCAGTAACTTCCTGCAGAACCACAACCATTTTTCATCCTCTAAAACAAAGACAATGTAGTCAAAATGGATCCTAAAGAGCTTAGAAGTATTTTGAAGCAAATAAATAAACAAATAAAAAAGGTGTAAGAGGTATTACAAAGTTAGATGAGACTTGGCAGATGGTGAATTCCTAAATACAATAGCTGTTTTAACAACACACTAGAACAAGTTGGAAAAACAACCACAGTAGTTTTGCCTCCCATCATCAGCGTAACAGCTTGGCAAAGGGTATTTATAGCAGCCCAGTTATGTTCCCAAAGCAGACAGTAACACTGAACTACTCTGTGACCCATAAAACTCACCTATTTTGTTTGATAACAGGAATGTCAGCACCATTAGGAACAAGCTCTTTAATTTCTGTTGTACCAAAATTTTCCACAGTGATCTATTTAAAACAAACAAGAAGTATTAGTTTTATTTACCATGTCCAGGACTTCTTCCTATGACTTTGCTAATTGCAACATGAACAGCAGACACAGATCTTAACATAAGCAGAGAGCGCTACAACTCATGGGAACCAGCAGCCAATGCTTTTGCTCAGGCAATTCATCAGAAGCAGTTGCAACAGACAGTAGAAGCTTCATTAAAATAAAAAAGACTCCAACATCATGTAAAACTTACAGTAAAATTAAGACAAAATGCTTCCTCTATGTCGTCCTCTGGATAGTCCAGCAACTGCTGCATTCCCCTGCAAAATAATTTACAAAGTACTTGTACCAGTGGAAAAAAGATTATTTATCTTCCCGAAGTATTCAATATGCTTTGATAATTCAAGAAAAATCCATAATTATTTCTAGTGGTATATTCCGGCTATTAAGTCACTGATCTACATCCTATAGCACAGCGTTGGGAAATCTCAACTCATTCATGTTACATTTAAAAGTATGGTAAGCAAAGCTTTAAAGACAAGGAATGGCTTCTCAATTACTTGTACTACTATTTCCTTTTGGTTATAACCAGGTGTGAAGAAAGAAGATTCGTATCCTGGTCTCTAGCTAAAGGATTCCCAAGCCAGAGGTGAGAAGTCCGTAACAACCATTGATGAGCTTTTCCATTAAATCGTTCAATTTCTCCTCGAACCTATGCAAACTTTTCTCATTCCAAAAACTGAGGAAATACCCACTCCACCATCCCATTTGAAACTCCTGTTAATTCGATACAAATCCCCCCTCAAGGACACATATTTAGCATGTATTTCTTTCTGAAATACAAACATTTCCTCCCTGGACTAAGTAAGTTGTCTGGACTTACTATGTTCATAAACTAAAACTATGTTCATTCTTAGTTTATAAAATTAACAGCAGAAACTCAATTTTTTGGAGTTGCAAACATTTTGTTCCCCTAAAAGTCTCGTAGGATGATAAAAGCACAGAAGACATGAGTACCAAAAATCAAACGTTTAGAAGCAGGTGTTTAACAAAAGCACGTATCCTGTCTGAAACAGCACAACGGCAGCAAGTTACTCTGAGCTGTTCATCCTGTTAGTGTGAATATCAGGTGTTTTCTTGAAATTCTCAAAGGAAAGTCTTGAATTAAAACTTAATTCCTAGTCTCATTCTTTTTATTTTTCTTGCTTACCTGCCAACATCTGGCATCAATTCTTTTAAGTCATCTAGGGATGGCTTCTTATTCAATAGCTTTTTGTACAAAGCCAAAGGGAAGTGAAGGTCTACAATAGTAAAATTATATATTGCTAGCCCACAGACAACGCCAATCAAATGAAACAAGTCGCTGTCTTCAAAGGTCTAAGAACAGAAAACAGACAGGATAGTTTAAACTAAGTAAGTTATTTAAATCATTTAGAGTGCAGAAAAAAGCATACATGCAATATATACATACAAAAAAAAGCAGAGAGATGGTATGTTTTGTACTCTAAGTGATGCCTGCTTCTGAAACTAATGCAAAAAAAGATTCTGTTTCTGTCAGTGACTCACTCCTTGTATTTTAATTTGTGTTTTGAAGAGGGGTGCAGTAGATGGAGGGGTGAGGAGCTCACTATTGACTCCCTTGGACTTAACAGCTAAGGCTTAAAACACAGCTGTGGAAACATTTAGTGTTCAGGAATCACTGACGCTCTAGTCAGTATTTTCCTCTGAAAAAGGACTAAAACATAACAGTCAAAACTCTCCAGCAAGCGTGGCCAGCTGACTACATACAAAACGGACCCCAAACTGCAAATGAACACAGAAAGACATATTCAGCATGCCACATCATTTTTCTCTGCCACTCCGATTCTGCTCTTGGAATCAGTTTACTTTGGCTGGCACTTCCCACTGAAGTCACCCGGACTGGGCACAAGTGGTAAGGAGCAAGCTATGGGGGGAAAAAAGGGAGGGGACAGTTTTGATCTAACTATGACAAAAATAAACGTATTTCTAGACTACTTAGTTCAGCTTCTCCTATTGAAATAAAATTATCACAAACTGTCAATTGCACCCTACCTTATCAGAGAACCAAATCAGCCTGGACTCTTCGTAGTACCTGAACATCCCATATTTGGGATCTAGCAACTCCCTCATGATGAGCAAAAAAAATTCTTTGCGAACACCTCCAGCATCAACAGCTTCTTCCCCTACAAAAATAACCTGGAACACACACTTCAATTAGCACAGAATTAAAAACAGGAAGCGAAACATTTGTCCAAAATGTATTCTCAATTACTCACATGTCAGTAAAAGACACTTAGACCAGAGTGTACTGGTAATACCTTGAGAGGCTTCTTGTAGTCCACATTCTTGGTTTTCCTTAGGACTTCCACAGCATCTCCTACAATATTGTCTCTCCGCACCATTAATATCAGGCATGGGTTGACAGATTCAAATACTGGCAGAAACAGAGAAGACAAATTCTGCCTGTGAGCTTGATCAACAGCCATCTGGAAAACAAACAAACAAAAAGCCCCATAGTATAAGGATCATTAAGTAACTCTAGATTGCTGTCAACATTAACGTCCATCGCTTGTCTTAAAAAAGTCAGAAGACATGAATGCAGACAGCTACTGAATCCACCCGAATTATTTTCATATTCCTTTAATCTCAGGGAACAAGTTCCCTTTACCCTCTCCACAAACACCTGAACTTCCTCTATTCCTCTAAGAGGCAAACAAAGACTAAGGTGTATAATACAAATCTGGAAAAAAAACAGATCACTCATTTTCATGGAGAAGAGACAGAGTTGTGGAAAAAAACACCACCACCACCCTCCAAAATAAATAATAATAATAATAATAATAATAAAACCTCTCCAAAGCCCCCCAAGCTAAATCCAAAACAAATCACATCTTTAAAAACAGACTCTCACCTGCATCTGTATGATTGCATCTGTTTGCAGGAGAGTTGTCTTTGCCTGGGCGTCAAAAACAAATGGGTATGTGCAAATCGTAACAGGAATATCTGTGAGCTAGAATGAGAATAACCACGTCACGACTCTGCTTATTAAAAAAATACTATAATGGTTAAAGTCATTACAATCATACTTAATATATCTATTTTACTGAAAAGAGAAATAAATCTTTATTCATCGTCAATGCAGGTCCGAAAACATCTCAGGAAAGTAGATGTTCAACTGTTTAGTGTTTCAGCAGAAAGCCCACCCCCACTTAGTACATTTTAATTTCACACCTTTCATTACAGCTAGTATGTTATCATCAAACAAGTCCTTGCTTTCAGACTCTGCTCTGAATTTGCTATGCAAAGAATTACATAATTTTGCCCCATTCAAACATTTTCAGATTACATCCATGCCAATATAAGGCTTTACTTCCAATAGAACACATCTCACAATCCTTCACACTCCCATTTCTGATTTCCTTACATTCTGGAAAAGAAATCAGATTGCAACCAATCTTACCTCAGATAATCCATGGTTGACATCCTAAGACAGCATTTGCACAAAGGTAGCAACAATTAAGATGAAAAAGCAGCATTAGTGTCTGCATTAATTATTCATCTTAGATGTAAAATTATGACTATTTAGCTACAGCTTCCCCCCCCAAAAAAGTACTGAAAAAATTAATAACCACCATAAACATTTTAATTAATCCACTAAATACTACAATGCCTTTTAACATCCTATGTGTCTTTAAAAGGGGAGCATTAGACTATCAAGTATTCTTGGATATAAAAGTTAATATTTTAAAATGTTTATTTCCATATATTGAAAACGACATTTGCTTTCACATATGCATTTTCACTCTCAAATGGCTGAAGCACAGCACATTAAAGTATTCTTACTGAGTAAAAGTGTAAAGACAAAAAAACAATTAGCCATTAAATCTCAAGAATCATTTGGATCTACGATACTGTGTATGAGAAAAGAGCTGAGATTTGAAATTAGAGACAAACCAATACATATTGCTAGGTCTGTGGAGAGACTTCCAGAATAAGCTAGATCAACTCCGCTAAGAAACTAAGTTATCTCTATGCTACTGTTACCCTTATCGTCCGCCGCTGAAAGAAAAAAAAGAATAAAAGCTAATGATGAACTGATAAATTTTAAATGTGATATGTGACTAAACATATGAGACTTAGGAGTCTAATATGTAGACAACTGTGGGAAAGGAATTCGCAGGTGGCTTTGTGCTGTTTCACACGTCCCTGAATTAGAGATAATGAGGAAACAAGTGGTAGAAACAAAAACTTGAGCAAGGTTGCGATAAAGTAAATTGGTTACAGTGTTAAAGATGAGCTTTGGGCAGTGGCCAATTGCTGGCTGGAGGCACGTGTCTGAGGGTCTCTAACCAACTGGATGACACAATCGGGCACGTGGACAGCGCATGGGGCTACAGGGAAAGTATATGTAGTAGTGAAAAGGGGCAATAAACGTCTCCTGTTCAAGAGCCATCTGGAGTCCACGTCTCTCATCCCTTCAGACAACTATGGTTCAGAAAGCGATGACCAAAATAGCATCATCTGTAAAATCTGCTTTCTCTCCATATCCCTAATTCCTAGAAGAAACACCACAGTTCAGTAGCCCATTTCTCACAGACAAATATATGCTATTTTGTACTCCTACTGTACATGCCATCATTTATTCCTAATTATTTTTTTCCACTTAACTCTTTTAAGGAGTATTTGTATTTAGTAACTTCAGTGTTTCCCCTATTCTTCTCTTGTTGAAAGCTTAGATTTTTTTTTCTTCCGAATTTCTAAAACTTTTCTGATTTTTTTAATTTCTTTTGTATTTCCCTCTCCACATTTTAATTAAGGAACTGAACAAACACCTTTGCCTCAAGTTATGACAACAACAAATGACACTAGCGCAAGAAATTTTGATTAATATTAGTGATAAAATAGGCAAGTAGAGATTCTTACTACTTTACAAGCAAGAGCACAAACTGCTGCATACAAAGGCAAGAAAAAGCTGTCAAAACCACTTATGCAGGTGATAAGACTAAGGCCATGATTTTTTTCAGCCTTATAATAAACCAATCATTTTTTCTCTGCTAAATTTAAAGATGTATAAATGCGTGACAGAATAAAGATGATTAAAGGGAAATTCAGTATTATTTTCTTACTAATATCAAGCTACTGCTTAATTTTCCAATTTAACAAACGCAGCTTAAGACTTCAAACACTAATCAATTTTCCAGATGTCATTTTTCCTTATCTCAGAATTTTCTTGTCTGATCATGCCAAATGCAGTTCTTGTTTGTTTATAACCATTTAAAGCATAGTCGCAAAGGCCATCACCTTTCTGATTCTAACATTTTTACATCGTTCACTGCCATATCCTTCTCTGTTCCAAGTACAAAAGTCTGTCATGACTGCCACTATCATCTCACTACTTCTTACATATCATCTCCCTGCTCTTGCTATTTTATTTTACAATTTTATATATATATATTTTAGTAGACAGGCTATGTTTCGCTTTGTATTCATAAAACACACAACAAAAGTAGGTCTCCCCTGTTCAGGAACTTCTAGGTACTGCTGCAGAATTAAATTTAGGTGGCTAAAGCAAGCGTATTAACCTACTCTATTCTCTCAAAGCTTAAGTCAAAGAACTGTGTGACAAAACCTTATCCAACTCACTAGGTCTGTGCCCAGTCATTTATTCCCACTGTTTCCCTTCCGTTTACAGATCCAAGAATTAATTTACTTCTCGTCACTACACTCAAAGTAGAAAATTGCATTGGTTATTTGTCCCCTTTAACTCCCTATTTCATTTCTAAACTTAGTTTTCCATGACACTTTCAGCTTTCTCTATTGACAACACTGACTGAACTTGGCTTGCACAGTAATTCAGGTTATTCTGGATGTTTTCCTGTCAGGAGTTAGCACTTCCCTAACTTTTCCAACGTGGCAAATCTCAACTGATAGCATTCTAACTAAAATGTTAGACAGTGTCAGTCCTAAAATGATACCCTACAAGAAACACACCTATTTAACAATTCTTTAGCTAGCACCTGACAAAAGTTGAGTCTGGGCAGTATCAGAGATCTGTGCAGATACTTGTATGAAAAGAAAGTGCCCCTATTTAGAAAATCTACAGGCTTCTCTACAGAGACAACCAAAAGCAAGCATGGGGGGGGGGGGGGAAGGAGGGATCCAAACTCTTACCATTCCAAACACCTGCTGCTGGACCCAGTTGACGTAGTCGTTTCTGATATCTATCAAGTCTTGTATCTCATGTATATAAAATCTGTCATACTGTATAACTTGTCCTCTTTCATTTACCTGAAGAAGTAAAATTTATTTTTATCACTTTGCATAACAATTTAAGAGGATTTTTTCTGTAGTTTTCAGGCATTTGTTATGTCAGCCACAGACACCCACCTACTAAGAAGTACTAGAAAAACAACAGTGCCTACAAGCATCAAAAAACAATGTTAAAGATACAGAAACATGGATTATTCACAATCCTATTTAAGCTGGAAAAAAATAAGATTAACCAATCATGCAATATTGCACAATAGAGTGCTGCTACTTTGAAACATCGTGTGATTTCACAGGAACAGTATTTTCTTATGTACAGATTTACAAACTACAATGAAAAACTTCGTTCTCAATTACGAGTGCTATTTCTGTTACCTGTGACCAGAGAACAATTTCTATTTAAAAACATCAAGCTTAGAAAAATAAGAGGATGACATGGAAACCCAACATTTTTTAAAGGCTTGTCTCTATAGTGCAATTTTAAGCCCAGGACTTCCAAGAGGATTCAGGTTTCTTAACACATGCTTCTTTTCCCAATGACTGACAAGCATCATTAACTGCCAGAACAGGATTACAAAAAAATGCTCTTTAAAAACTGACAATCTAAACTTGCATTACTCCAACACCCCTACCACCAAAAAACCCAATCCTTCCCCCAAAACACACTAAACAAATAAACAAAAGCAGATATTGAATCTGTGGAATATCCTAGATAAGTAGCCCTATTTTTTCCATTCTTACTTTAGCCCATACCAGGTAATTATTAAGAACATATCAGAATACTTACCCTGCTGCCCAATTGTTTATAAATATAATTATTTCTACAATGTAAGCACTTATTAGTCAAAGCTGGGTTTCCAAAAAATGGGAATTTAGAAGAGAAGAGCCAGATTATAACTCTACGTTTACCCACAAGGCTTAAATATTTTAAGATGAACTTCAGCTGTTTTATAATAGCTGATTTACAGCTATTGCAACCCTGAGCTGCGACAGAAATTCTGAAGGCAGCAAAATAGTCATTTCTTACACACCAACAGCTTTCCAAAGGGGAATCTCTAATAGACATTTTGTGCTTCCAAAACAGGATGGCTACTGAACAGCCTGATTTCCCAGCCTTAATTTGACAGTGTTCATAAAGAATAAATGAAAGAAAAGCACAGCAAACCAAAACCTAAGAATTCCAGCTTCCAAAGCAGATATCCTTTCTCTTTTCCTTGGGGAATGGGAGGTGTATTTATAGCACACAAAGGTCCGATTTAGACACTTGTCCCCATTGCGCTAGATTGTGTGAATACATTAGCACCTTAAGGAGTGCCTTCAAAGCTCTTTAAGGATGTAATTACAAAATGACGTATGACCAAAAAAAATTACTGGGGGAAAAAAAAAAAAAAAAAAAAAAAGAGGGTGAGAGGGGAAATTGCAGCAGCAGCAGACAGATACTACAGCTTCTCGGGCTTCTGATGTGCACTCTGAACGATTTGGGCTATTTTTATTCAAGGCTTGTAAATTTACTGATTTTTATGAATTAAGTTAACATACTAGCACACTGAATAAACAATAGAATAAAAAGTTTGTCCTGGTAAAATTGTTCAGATTTTGCTCAAAATGTAACTTGCTCTTACCTTCCGACTGTGACCTTACTTGCTATCATTTCACACTTAAGAGGCAATTCTTTCCAACATACCCTCATGTGCAATTGACTGGGTCAGTCTGTGATAACTCCATCACCATGTCAGATTGGAATCCAGAATTCCAATGGTTCATAGGTCTAAATAGAACAACTACAAATATTCCTGCAGATGTAAGTCTAAATATTTAAAACTCTTTAGTTATTTAACTTCTTTCAACAACTACACAGCACAGATGCTGACAGAAACAAAGAAAATAATTGGTTAAAATTGATGTAAACATACTCTGTGCAATATTTCCAGAACTCTGAAAGCTGTGTGTAGAAAATTGGTAAATATTCTTCGTTCAGATGGAGGAATGCCAATCTTATACAACTTCAAGAGGTGGACCACGACATCCTTGTAGAGTTCCACTATCTTGAGGAATAATGGAGGTTCAAGTACAGACCACCAATTTTCTGTCAACAAACGGTGAAGACATAAATGTAGTACTTGCCACTACAACAGTATGTTACACTACTCTTAATTTTAAAAAAAAAAAACATGTTTTATTAGAAAGCACACTTGTCAGTAACCAAAAACTAAAGACAGGTGGGCAGAGAAAGAACAACAAAATATTGACACTTCAATACAAATTCAGTTCTCTATACAGTAAGACTTGGGGAAGCAACAGACTTTCAACTCTGAAATGGTTCTGGTGTATTATTCTACAGTGTTACTCCCCTCTCCCACCCCATTCTGGGATTTAAAACAGCACAAAAGGGGCATTAGCAGCTGACCATGTGTAAGCATTACTGAAATGGGGAAGCTCTGGAGAGTAAAAAAAAGACATACAACAAATTAGAGAGCAGGAGACAACTAAGCAAAGTGTATGAAAAGGTATTTTGAGGTGAGGAAAAGTAAGGTAGAATGGGCCACTGCTTTCAAAGAGAATGCTTCTTTCAAAAAAAATGTTTAAAAGAGCGGTGCAAACTTTTGAACAATAAACTGCTCTTTGAAAAAAAACTTCTATTTCTATGCTCCTACCATTACACACCAACTCTTTAAATTGTCTGTTTATTCAAAGTGTACAACAGTATGATGAGGTTACTTCTGACATGAAACAGGTGGCTCAAACCTTGAAACCTTAAGTAAAGGGTTCTAGCAAGAACAGTGGAAACACTTGTAGTGAAGCAACACAAAAAAGGGCCTGCAGTCCAAAGAAATTATTAGTTTGCTTTTCTTTATGGCAGGTAAGCTTTTTACTGACTGCACACTTTACACTCACCAAAAACTGCTGTGAAGTTTAAGAGGTGGGTTACAAGGGAAAAAAAAAGAAAAAAAATCAAAAACACGCCACCCCAATGAAGAAGAAAGTACCCTTTTAAAAAAAATACTAAGTACAAAGGAAATGTTCTGGTATCTCAACTCCTCGAGCTGAATCCTTGGTGACAGGAGCCACAATAAAAAAGTGCAAGAAATTAAAAAAAAAGAAAAACTATTCTAATCTGCATATTTCAAGACTGCATCTTAGCATCAGTGAGGTAACATGGATCTCAAAAAAAAAAAACAGGTACTACAGTCAAAACAAAGACAATTTAATATCTGCTCTGTAGCACTCCCATAAATTACTGAGCACACAATTTTCACTTTAAAGTGCAAAGACACATATCAAATGCATTCATGTATGTAGTATAATTCCTCCCAAATGGAACGAGTCCAACGATTACAAAACCAGATGAATCTATATGGATGGCGAGCTAGCTCACTCAGAAGCAACAGGACAGGTGTTTTCTTACATAGCAAGCAACATTAACCCGTAACTTTCTCATTGAGGAGTTCTACAAAACTGCAAATACACAAGCAGGTGTTGTTGAGACCATGTCATCACTGATGGAATTTCTATACATCTTTGTTTGTAGATCCTAAGGTTGAATAGTAAAGAAATTCACTTTCTTACCAAGAACTTTCAGAGGAGCTTTTTCTAGGTTCAGAATAGCTGTTCCAAAGGGAATAGCTAAAGTTGTGAAATTGTTTGCATCGCTCATCAGTGGGCACTCTGGTAGAGTAAGATACAGCCTTAAAGCTTCAACATCTGGTAAGGAGCTGCTCAGTTTTGGAATAAGGTTCTTTTCCAAACTAGCTGCCACCTGCAATGCATAACAAAATGCAGTTTGTGTTAATGCAATTGGGCATTTAAACAAAATCCCACACCTAGATCAAAAATAAGTGAGAGAACAATCAAGACTTTAACCTGTGTCGTATTATTTAATATACTGTCTTGATTTTGAAATTTAAAGACATACGATATCCTGGTGTGTTACATTCTGGCACAGCACAATACAGTTTTACCTATTTGTAGTTGGTATTTTATTGATTAAAGATATTAAAAGGATTGGAGTAAGCATTCCAGAAGGATTTCTCTATAGCTACAAAGTAAGGTGATCCCAAATAAAATGAAAATATGCAGCACAAACCTGTTGTGATATATGAGCGTGGTCAGGCTGTATAAGTTTGTGAAATAGTAGTCTAGCAGCATTCATATCAACCCCTGAGAATCTACTGCTGGTTTTGTAATGATCATCATTGCTACAGCAAGAAAAAAAAATCAGAAAAAGACTGAATCCTGTATTCTTAGGACTCTACACATTTTCCACTTTGCATTTTTAACCCTATTTAACAGGGAATTAAAATGATAGTGATCACAGTATCACTCTTATGCAACATTTGAAGCAAGTGAAAAAAAGTCTTCTCTAACTGGAAGGCAGTCATCCTTTAGATCTTGGCAATCACCAAGATCTAAACCAGCTTGTACAATATATTCCCCTTTAATTATATACAGCTTGTGGCTGCTAAATAATTACTTTCGCTGGCTTAAATGGCAGCAGCCAGGTGGCACACACTTCCAAGAACTGGCAGAAGACATACTGCACTTGGGCCAGCTGACAACCTACACGTAGCAAAGGAGCTATAAGGTTAAACTGAAAGCATCAGAGTAATACTGAGAAGGGAAAATGGCGGGAAGGTGTCATAACTGAAACAAGAGACACTAGGAAGGTAGCCACCATTAATTCTTCTGTTCACAGAAATACTTGTTTAAAAGCCTGACCACCTACCTCAAAGCCAAAAAGCTCCCATTGAGGCACCCAGCTGAGGAGAATGTTCCATCAATTTCACTGAAATTGTTCAAATGAAGAAGTTACACTTCTTTTTACGAAAAGCATCTTCTATAAAGTTAATGTATTTAATCCTTCATAAGTAACATAGTACGTAGGACCTAACTCTGACTTGCATATGACCAAACAACATCCTGTAAAACCTCCATTCAAGACTCAACGCTTAAGGCAGCTAAAAATAAGAGACTTGCAGTTTGTTTTTAATTTCTTTGCATCCTCCTTTAGTTAGATAGCAGAAATATTCCAAGTTATTCTCATATTCCTTTATACACACTATTATTTTTCAAAGTGGAACTAGATACTTAATCTGGTATGGAGCAGTGACCTAAGCTGTGACAGAGATGAGACAGAGCAAAGGAGATAAACTACATGATAAGCATGACAACGAAAGCACAACAAAAGCTCTGTATGTAATAAAAGCAGTAATTAAGATTACCGTTGCTACCTATGTACAAAACCACATTCACACCCACATCATATATAAAATTACTGAAGACAGCTTATTTCCTCTCCATTACTTACTTAGCGATCTCTACAGGAAGTCTTCCAGATGGGAAAGTCAGCAACCTCTGAATAAATGTTTCATTCACGGTCCAGATCTGCTTCAAAACATCAGGATACCTGAAATCATCTGGCGGCACCATGTTCTAAATTGTAAAGAAAACAAAGAATCAGGCACATTAAGCCCAGAAAAACAGTCCTGTGGCTAAGATCTTTTTCTCTTCATTGACTGACAATTTGCCTACCCAGACTACTATTTGAAGCAAGCCCAAGAATCAGTTTACTATATTCTAGCAGTTCCACACGTGCTATGAAAGCAAAGTAAGCTATGATAAACTAAAACCATCGAGATTAGTGTGTTAATTCACACCACAGGTTATTTCATGGTAAACCCCCTAAACATACGAGCACTTTTCTAGGAGATGAACACTAAACAAGCTTTAGACAAGAGTAGCAAACGTGTTTATTCTCTGGTCACTGTCAGCCACTTAGCCCACTGCCAGGCTGCGAGCATACAGAAAAAGAGCCATTCACTTTTTCAGACAGCTGCTCTCCCACCCCGTATCCATCAGACTCTTCTGAGAATGAATCACGTTTCTCTGAACGCTTACTGCATTATCACACAAGCTGCATTTTGATGTGCTGCTCAAACTGAATGAATTACAGTGAGGTTTCTAACACACAACAGGAATAGAAGCAAAAAAACCTTTATGAGTAAGAGCACTGATTCAAAAAGAGGTGGCAAACAGCACCAAAAATAAGGTTAAACTAGTAAAAGACAACATTTCTCCCGAGGACATGCTCTTTACAACGTAGCTGACTCAGTGTAACGATGACTAGCTGTTGCCAAAAATCAGTACTTCTGATCCCATCCTCAGAAAGGGAGGATCGGAACAAGAAGTGCTCTTGCTATTTCCCTTGAGTCCAGCAGAAGCATCACAGTGAAACAATTCAGGGAACAGACCTGCCCGAAAACTAACTGGTAAAAAAAAAAAAAAAAAAAAAAAAAACAACAGATTTTTGCCTGCTGAGTCCCCTTAGCTGGCAAGGACACCCAAGTCCCAGGAGTACAGTACTCACATAGCTTTGAAAGAATGCAAATTAGCAAACTAAGGAGTTCTAAAAAGGATGCTTCTGCATCAAAGTCCATCTATTGCTAACACTTTTTGTAGAGAACAAACCACAATAACTGCATTCATAGTCTTAAGTTTACCTCAATTAGTCAGTCACAATCTACTTTATGAAATTTGCACAGTAATTTTTTTTTATGAGTGGAATTTTAACAGAAAAGTTTTGATCCTACACTACCAGTTAGTTTTTCTGTGTACACTTGTTAAACAAGTTTCTATTAAATACAGAAATAGTTACCAAACTCAATCAGAATTAAGAGGGGGAAAATAGAAAAAAAAATAATAATAATTTTTCACAAGCAGAATAATCTGTGGGAGCACAACTTACTGCCTGACCTCAGTTCTTCTTGGCAACAAACATGTTTCCCCCTAAACCTTTACTGATTCCCATTTGTATTTTCACCCCCCCCTGTTTTCAATTAATTCTTGCTTCACTAATCCCTGAGGCCCAAAATCTCCTGGGCTATTATTTGGAAATAGCTTCTGTGTGAATCCAGGCATATATCTCCACCTTGTTCTTTCCTCCCAGGTCAGTGTCTAAGAGCATTTCCTTTCCGTCACACTCCCACCCCACCACTATTGCTGTCAAGTCCTCCTAGACCTCCCCCTCTCCCCAGCCACTGGAACTTAAACAGACCAATTCTTGTTCTTTTAAAGAAGATTATTGTTCTACGGTTAGTATAAATCTATTACAACACACCGTGTTACTACTTTTCATTTTTAGCAAAAAGTCAGCTCTGTTTCTTCATCACTGTGGCATGCTATATTGGCTACAGAGCAGAACACAGCAGACAAGGGCAGGGAAGAAATGCTCTGGGCTTTTCCTTTTTCAAAGGAAAAGGTGCTTTTGACTGAGCACTAGCACAAGCTGCCCAGAACAGTTGTGGATTCTCCTTTCTTGGAGACATTCAAAAACCGCCTGGACGTGGTGCTGGGCAACCTGCTGTGGGTGGCACTGCTTAAGCAGGGAGGTTGGACGAGATGACCTCCAGAGGTCCCTTCCAACCTCAATTGCTCTGATTCTTTAAAAAGGAAAGAAGGGCATGCATTCATGACTCAGGAAAAAAGCCTGTGCCAAAAAGCTTCATGAGCTCACTGACAGCTAACACTCAATAGACTGGATCCAAGTCTTCTCATTGCTAATTGATGCAATGTCTTGTGCTTCCACAGTTTAAAACTTTACAGCATACTTCCGCATCTTCAATATGAAATATCTCTTAAAACGCATCAGAACAGAATAAATTCAGCTTGGTTCTAAAGTATACTTGATGTATTACCTGTGGATAAAAGTAGTGTGCAAAGCTTTGGTCCCCACCAGAGAAAATTCTCTTTACACAGTAATACTGCTCGCTATCTGCAATAAGAATAATAAAAAAAAATCAACTGAAAACGTGGGTTTGAGAAACACTCAGGACACTGCAATCAACATACTCGATTAGGAAACAGTTCCTTCATTATGTAACCTTCGTCTGGGCAGATCTTGGCAATGCAGTAATTAAAACTATCTTTAATGGGAAACACTAACAGCTCTAAGTGTTAGCTCCAGTGCTAACAAAGCACCTACCCCAACCGCAAAGCAAGAAATTGTTGCAAGGATTTCTTACAGCAGAAATGAACTTCAGTGAATTAGAGCACAGTGAAAACAAACTGTGTGGAAGGAAGTGATTATATTCCATGTTGGGTTAAAATCTCAAGAGCCAAGAAACACTTAAAAAGGAACAGAAAGAGTGAATCCACCAGGTGTTGCTTACCTGTGGGTATCAGGCACTGAGTACTGTAAGGAAGCCAGTTTCCTTTTACTGTGAAGGGACTCTTCCTGTTACTGGTTGTTCCTGTACCTAATTGCCCATTACCTCCAAGTCCAAAAGAATAAATTCTTCCAGATGAAGGAACAAAGGCAGTAGTGTGCTGTCTAGTGGAAAAATTTAAAATAAAATAATAATTTAAAAAAAAAAACACATAAGCACCATGATGTGCTCTATGCAATCTAAGAATTTTGTTAAATGTTAAAAACTCTGTTAAAGGTCTCATCACAAACTCCACATCTGGACTGGCAATGGCAGTACTTCACGTGACAGTGCAATACGCAACACCCCGTTTCCACGGAAGCATTCAGGAAAAGGAGATGCCAGGTTTTGCCTTGAACCCCTGCCTATCCCCCATCTGACCTTTAGGACATATCTCTGGGCATTCCAAAAATTTGCAGTTTTTACCAGACTGGCTGCATCCCCTTTTCTTCATCTCAATTCCAGATGCCCCCTCCCCATCATCCTCCTGGGAAGAACCAGTATTGAGTTCACATAAACTAATAAAAGGGAATAGGTCCAATTAGTGTCAACCCAAACGCAAGAAGGATTACATAATGTGTTTTTTAACCCAAATAACAAGAAATCTCTTCACAAACTATGTTGTCTCCCCCATGTTGTCTTAGAATGCAATTCTTTGGACAAGGACATTTTCATCTGCATTGATAATTTTTCCAAATTTCTTTGGTGCTATTATTAATAATATATAATTAAAATAAATGAATAAATAAACATTAGGAACTGAAGTACAGTACAGTTTTACAGATATTTTAAAAAATGATGTATGTTTCTCAATTTTATTTATCCTCAGTGAAGAGAACAGAAGAGACCTTACCTGCCACAAGTGATTTGCGTGACAACACTTCCCATAAGTTCAAAAACCTTCCTTGGGTTTATCTCATGGCTGGTAGAGTTATGACCCAACTGACCATAGCCTCCAGCTCCAAATGTAAAAACCCCACCTTCCTAAACAAATAAATTATGTGGATTAAAATAATAGCATAACTTGGAACAAGAAAATTATCAGAAACAGGGGCTTAATAAATTACCTTGTCTGATAATTTTGGAATTGCAGGGAAAAGGACAGAAAATACATTTGTTCAAGAGGGTCCTGAGACACAGAAGGATCACAAAGTAACTGCAGTTATGAAAACGTGGCATAGCTATCAAGTGTTACCTTATTCATGTTAAATCTTATTCTTGTAATTTCCATACTAGCATACAAGAGTCCTGTCATTAACTTGTGTTATTACAAGATACTAATCCTTCATTTTTTTCTCTTTTCCAGTTCTCTTGATAAACTCTAATGGTACATAAATTCTTACTATTAAAAAGTATACTTTGGCTTTTAAATTTGAATAGAAATTTGAAAACAATTACCAAATAGGAAGCTGCCCTCCTCAAACAGATGATGCAGAGTATGACTGAAATAGCCAGCTTCATTATTTGGAAGGTCAATCCAGAAAAATTCACCCTTGTTGTAAGGCAAGTCATTTTTAGAAGTGTTTTTGATTAATTTATCAATAAATTAACCAAAAACATTAATGAATGAATATTAAATCAGAACCATTTTCATAAATTATACAACTTACCTTACAACAACTTTGAAACTTTCCATTTTGAAATGCTTTGAAACTGTAAAGCTCTTTCTTTCAATTCTACTCTGCATCAGACTGGACCTCTGCTGGAAATCATCATTAAAATGGCAGCATCCACTGAGAAAAAACAACAGCCTCATTCACTGAATCAGGATAACAAACAGTGACAGGTTTTTCTGAACTTGAGAAGGAACTGAAACAACGCTCTCACACACACACAGTACTGTCAACAAAAGATGTATCAAGACCCCTGGTTCTGAAAGGCCTACCATGCACGGAAAAAATGGACCTATATAAGTGGGTAACATAAAAGCATACAATTTACAGTAAATTCAATATCTTAACTGAGTCCATCAAAGCAAGTTTGAAGTTCACCTCCATATATTAAAAAGGGGAAAACATATAGAATATGTTATAATTCTTTACATTCTCTATTTCCATAACCTTACACAAGACATAAATATCCATTTCATGACTGCAAAGTTGCCACGTCTTTTCCAGTCAAAGCAAGAGAATCTTTTATGACAAGTAGTAATTGTTTGTGAAGTTTTCTCCTTCCAGTATAGACAATTAAGCTTGTATAAGCAACAAAGATATGGCCATACTTAAGACAAACCACATTCTTCAAAATTTTTGTTTGTTGCAGTTTAAAAATTCAAACATACATTAAAAAGCGTGCATTCTTCAAAAGAGTAAATACAGATTTCTTCAGAGAAAAAAACTGAAAAACAGTTACTTCAAAAATTCCGACACCTTCTACAGTAAAGTTCTGAATACAGACTCAGAAGATAAATGAATATTTAGTCACGTCCAGACCTCAAATGGTCAGAATACTTGTCTACTGCTATTTACAAGGTCAAAACATTGGTTATACATTGACACATTTTATCAAGAGCGATGAACAACATGAAACACCAGAGCATTAACACCTACTTATTTATACCTAAATGCTGAAGTTGAATTCAAATATCGGAAAGCAGGAAGGTAGAGGAGTTGATCATTTAAAGATGCGTATGCACTATTGTACCCACCACAAAATAAGGGTACTTATCACCTGATGCTCAAAAAGCACTATCCATCACTAAGGTGAGTATAAGAGAGAGCTCTAGCATTACATTCTATGTTCCTCCTTAAAGCATCCAAACCTTAAACAAACACGAGACTGCAGATTATGCATTTAGCCAACAGTTACGCATGCACAGCAACTTGGCACATTTAACCTTTCCAACTATTTTGATTGATTCTTACACACATATATGTCACACTGACACAGAATACACCCTTCTTTTTTTCCCCAAATGGCCTTGAAATAAATGACTAACTTTCCATAGAACCTCACAATACTTTCTAGCAGACTATGTAAATCTTCAATTTCTTCTGTCTGTTTGCCAATAGGACATAAGCAGCAAATTGCAATTTAGTACCTCCCAACAACCACACACACCCCAATCCTTCTGGCGTGTAATTTAAATTTGAAATTAATTTGGCCTGATCAGTGATAAAAACAATGCTAGAGGCATTACATTCAGAAAACAGCTCTCTCTTTAGCGTATTCTAATATAAATTTCAATACCTGCACAATTTTAATAATGTAACATGCACTGTCTTATCAAAAATGCTGTATTTTGTGTGCTCACCTCTACTAAATCTGACAAAAATCTAAAACTACAGAAAGATTTCTTGTATTTGGTAAGGGTGTTTTTTTTTTTTTTTCCAAATATTTAACCATTCTTCCAGTCTTCCTCAATTTCATCCAACAAACTTTGAAGAAATTATAAGTGGAATTTTGTTTGCTATTTCCTAATCTGGTAGCATCTTCTCCTGAAAACATTCAAAATCAAAGTATAAACATGTCTTCAAATATTGTACCTTTGTAAGGGCAGCAGTATGATCTTCTCCACAACAAATATGAACAACCTTCTGAGTTCTCAGTGACTTCAGCAGGGTAGGAACATACCTGTCTGAGAGGTTTAATACAGCAGTAGGTTGCTTATTTTGAAAACAAACAACAACAACAACAACAAAAACCACGAAAGCAAATAGTCTTGCCTATTCATTCTTATTTGGTTCCACACAAACAAGCATTTTACAGTTGTCAACAGAATGCAATGGCTGTGACAGGGTTTATACAACTTTTAGATGAAAGAGCTACTACAGAAAAACAAAGAACTCCTATACCAATGTACTTTTTAGCAAAGAGCCTCAGTTTCACTAGTACCTGCCATTGGCCACGAGAAAAGAAAAGAAGTCCCAGATGTTTTGAGGTGTTTATGAGCTTCACAACTGTAAAGCTTTCCAATAAATTTGTATCAGTCGGTCACAGTTCTATATTATTAAAGGTATAATAGAATGGAACACTGAATAGTTAGGAGGCACAACTAACTTTCCTCTAGTGTGGCAACAAATCAACTTTGTCACCCAGTTGCACAAACGCTGTATTTCCTAAATGCTAACGCCTACAAATTTGTCAGGTACGCTTGTCTGAAAAAAGACCCTATATAGACATCAGAAAAAAAAAACGGATTTTAGTGAAAAGTGATGCTGTATTCAAAACTGGGGCCATACACTTTTCCAAAGAGAATATAGAAGCAAACGAAAATTCCCAAGAAATCAAATTTCATGGGGAAAACATCAGATAAAGAATGTGTAATTGTCTTGTGACATGACTGCAGCCAGATTTAAAGCATGAATTCAGATACACATTTTAATTGCAACGTATTTTTCTGATTTTAAAGGGTGTTGAGAACAAGGAATCAGTGAGAAAGCATGAATTCCTGAAATTAGATGTAGATTATTGAATAATGAACTGTATATTGAGGGAATCTGGCATCATATACTTCCATCTTGGAGCCCTGTGCCCTGATGGTGTATATGTAATGTAACACAACTAACAACAAAACAAACCTTTGTCTACTTTTTTGTTGTTTAATTATTACTGAGTATTGGCATTATAATGGAGGAAATTTTGGAAGTAGCTGAAAATTATGAACAATTTTCAGAAGTGGCCTGAGAAAAGACAGTATCTCTATAGTGGGAATAAACTACTATTTACTATCTTAAACATTCTAAGGACAATCAAATAGTTTCAGTACTTCGCTGTTTTTGTCCAGCAGTTAAATCTACCTAAAACTCCTTTCAAACTGTAGCTACTGCATAGTATCTTAATTCAATCCCACTCAAAAAGCCAAAGTCAGAAAAATCTAGAACAGGGAAAGAAAAAAAGTCAAGCCAGCTAGAATTTCAACATAATGCTGTCCGAACTTCCACTACAAAATAGCTGGGGGTGGAACTCTGCCCTCCTTATATAAACTCACATGACATTGGCACTATCAGACAACATTCAAAGGTTTGTTTTGTCTGCTCCTTTTCTAAGAATACTGCTATCTTTAGATTCACAAACCAAGACCTTCAGCATGAAGTTTTACTGTAGAAATGCTTACTTACCATTGTCATCATTAAGTCCCAGCTGCCCAAATTTGTTTCGTCCCCATCCAAAAATTGCTCCAGAAAGAGTTAATACAAAACTATGAGCTCCTCCTGCTGCAATCTGTGCAAAAGGGATTCCCAGCAGAGATTTAATCACATGTGGGGAGTTTTGCTTTTTATACTCATAACCTAAGCCCAGCTGGCCATATTTATTTTGTCCCCAGGAAAACACTTCACTTCCTGTTTAAAAAGATAACAGTAAGTACTATCAATATCATTTAATTCAATAAAGTTTATTTACTGTAAGAGAAACTAGAAGTGAGGTTCGACAGATACTCTACAAATATTTTTGGATTTGACAATGCACACAGATCACTGAACAGACTCATTCACTTTTGAAGTTAAGCATTCTGTAATTTGCAGGTGTTCAACCCAAACATTTAAATCACTTTCAAAACCCTCATCACTACGACAAGAGTTAATACATTACTATTTCTGCATGTTTTCTCAAAACCAGAAAAAACAAAATACTACAACACACGTGGCAAACTGAAACATGCAGCTGCAAACCCATGGATTAGTAATAGGACTCTTCAGGGATGCTTAAAGTATTTAAAACACAGTGATTTTTAAATGACCAAGTCCTATTAAATTTGCACCTTTGAGCAGCAGAACACTTAGAAGTACAATTCTGTTACTGAACACATTACACTGCTGCTCTTAATTCAGGCAAAGCATTAGTTTAATATCTCAGTCTACATATCCTGAAAACAAAGGGACCTCACTCGTTTATAAGGGGCAAAGACGCCAGCAAATACAGAATGGCACAGAAAACCCTCAATACAAGCCTACTTTAAAAAGTTATGTGCTCAATAAAGGCACCTAACAGTATAAATTTTATTTTTTTATTTATTTTAATGTATTTTTTTTAAATTTTAAATTTTTATTTATTTATTTATTTTTCCCTTAATGCTCTATGTTTTCATGGTAGAAATTCACCCTGTTCAGCACCCACTGAAAAGAAAGTTTTGGCCACACCTCTATTTTGTCGCAGTAAAAACAAACACAAAGTAAGTTTAAATTCACGTTTGTCTTCATTTCCAGACAACTGTATTTGTTACATAAACAAGTGAGGCCAAATAAGTACGTTCTCAGAGCCCACCTAAAAGTTTTGAGGACACATTTGGAACTTTCAAGATGTGGGTTATAAGGGGACATTTCATTTTAACTGTAGAATCACCAACAAAATAGAGGCTTTGCAATAGAAAAGCAGATCAGGAAGTCATTGCCTGCAATCATTTGAAGTTACAGGCTAGAATAAAAGACTAGATACAAAGTAGTATGCTAGCAGGATGAAAGAGATGAACAAGGAGAGAAACAACGATGAATTAAAAAAGGAAATTACCTGAAAGCAAGATGTTGTTAAAAAAAATCAAAAAAGCACAAGAAAAAAGAAAGCAGAACAACCAACACTACCTTTGTTCGTAACGTTATTTTTTAAATTCAAGTTTCAGTGAAGTGGAATGCTGAAAACTTCAGAATTCCCAGGTAACAAACTACACCAAACTTCAGAAGAATCTTGCTTACCTTTTGAGAGTGCAAGTGAGTGATAATAACCACAAGCAACTTGCACAATTTGGATCTCTGACAAGCTTTTAATATTTCTATTGGGATAAGAAAACAGAGAAGGAATTAAGCTACTAGGTCACTGTATGAAATCTAAAGTCACACCAAAGGGTAACATAAAGCAAGTGCATCCTTTCCACTGAAGTATATATGAAATTAATTTAAATATTCTAAATTTAATTATAGATACCTAGCAAAGTCTTTTTTTTTTTTTTTGCTTCTTTGCTAATACATCTAATGACAAGTTGTCTTATTTTCAAATTAATTAATTCAGTAAAAAAAAAAAAACAACGAAGAATTAAGGAGGTTCTTTAGAGAGACTAGGAAGGAGATGTCAGGTGGCTGAATGGAGCCAATGAATACAGGAAGCAAGAAGAGAGGCTCTTTCTTTTTAGTTTTCAAAAGAAATGAGGATTTAGGATGCATTACTCTTCTTTACATCAGTATTTGATAGAAAGGCTGAATTACATTCTGTTAAAATTAGATTTTTCTCTATCTCGGTATACTAACATTGAGTCAAAACTGCTTACAAAGCTGGCAAATACCACACAATATTATCAACAAGTTGCAAATACTATATAAAACCACACTTAATCTAGAATGCTTTCATTTTTTTATGGGAAAAACAGGAGTTTCCAAAAGGCCTATGGACTTTTAGATTTGATACAGAAATAAATAACCTTTATTAAGGGTTAACTGTTATTTATATCCTTCATTTCTACACGTCACAGATAGGCATGGCCAAGTTATAAATTACTCATGTTTTCAGGAACTGTTGCTTGTGATTTTTCCTACGTCAAAAGCAAAACAAAAAAACACCCATACTACTTTTGCAACATAACCTCCACCCTTAGGAGATGACAAATTAAAAACAAACAAAAACTAACCCAGCAAATCCACGCCACACTTCTCACATAAGCTTTTTGAGAAAGGAAATAAACAGTCCGAGGCATGCACGTGCCATAGCTAAAATGCTAAAATACACTTCCTAATGTGTATTTTTAATTTTAAAAGCCTAACCAATGTGATTCAAGTACATTTTTTCCAAAGAAAATAACTTTATTATATACTTATTGCTTTTAACCTGGGCACTCTGATGCATTCCTCTGTTCCAGGCAAGCCAAGCTGTCCATCGGTAGCCAGACCCCAGGCGTATACCTGACCCTTGTCATTTAGTGCAAGAGTGTGGGCTTCTCCACATGATACAGCTACAATATTTTGGGCATCCAGTGCACCAACATGCTCTAAGAAGACAAGAAAAGAAGTTGTTTGTTGTTTCTTCTTTTAAAAAAGGCAGCTAACGAACTAACATCGTCCATGACAGTTACAGTCATTTGTCTGCTAGATATTCATTAAAATGACACCAAAGTAACCCTAGAATCCTGCCAAAATATCTTTAATTTAAAATTATAAACATGCTATCCTAGCAGAAGTTAAATGACACCCAAACAAAAACAGTTTCTGGAATTAACTTAGAGCAGCAACATAGGAAAGTGCACAAAATCTGCAGCTTCTGTGGTTTTTAATTGTTTCTTCTAACCTTGCCATCTGAAAATGAGTAAAGAAACTCAATTAACATTACGGTCAAATACATTACTGTCAAATGACTACACGTGTAGACATTATGTAAGTGGAAAACATTCCACCACATCAAATTAAATTCACTTATTCATTATCAACAACGGAAAAACAACCTGCAAAACAAGGCAGGGCAAATTAAAGACTAAAGCTACTGATTTTGCAATTAGCTACACAATGTCCTCTTTATAATGCAAATTACTGTAGAAACAGATCCTAAAGCTTAGTCTTCTAGTTATACGCTACACACCTCTGAAAAGCAAAGTACCTGTGATTTTTCCCAGTAGTCTGCATCAGTACTTTTGAGTACCTTTGAATGTATTTGTTATTGTGCTTATGACTTGTGATCAGAAGTCTAACATTTTCATTTCAGGAACAGTAAAGGTGAAAAAATATCATCAGAGCCTGTTATTTCAGCTGGCGTTTTCAACAGTTCTGTTAAATAAGAGCCTGCCTGGACATTTTATGCCCGATTTTCCAACATGTATATTCCATGCCTGCCTGAGAATCCCACACCACTGGAAATGTCTGCATATCATCAATGTAACACGCTCTGTAAACACAGCCTAGCACAGCCTAAGTCCGTTTCAAAACAGTAGTTAACAATATCTGTAACATAACAGACAATTAGTTTCCAAAAGAGAATTTAAAAAAGCAGCAGAAATAAGTCCATTTTGCTAAGAGCTGGTCTTAAAGAGGTTACCCCCCCAGTTTAGCCCATTAAGGCTTCCCCAGCTCTGCCAGTGGAAGAAGTCAGGTACATGCTTTCCAGTTCAGGCAACACCGCGCACCTTGGTGCTGATAACCTTCACTGGCTGCTGAAGAAGCCAGACTGACTTTGCCTAATATGGATTAAGAAACCAATCCCTGTGGCAAGTAGAGCTTTGAGAGGAGGAAAGAGGTAAGGCAACAGCTAAACGGCACCACTGGTGACACTGAGGGGGCAAAGATGAGCAGTCGGTGATAAAAGTATCTTTAGTTAGCAGACATACATCCAAAAAGAACTTCCACCCATTTGCAAAGATACTGAACCTCTCTTGACTAAAATTATTCCAAAGCATCGACTTCCATCGTAACATTCAACAGCATGGTCAGTAATCTCTGGATTTAAGAAAAAAAAAAAAAGAGGACATAACAGTCCTCAAAACTGCTGTGTGAGCATGTTAAAAAAAGATTTATAGTGGGTATTTGCCTATTACATGTGAAAGCTCATGCAGGGCTGTTCTAAAAAACAAAATTAGAAGTTGGATTTCTTATAAAAATTTTTAGATTTAAAAGACAATTCAGCATTACTTCCCAGGTGATAACAAGTGTTCAGAGCAAGTCTGATAAGTTTCTATTCAAGTTCATGAAACAGGGTTATGCCGGATTCAATTTATCAGTTTTAATATGCGCTTACTGCTTCCCAACAGAAATTCAAATCAGTTCTAAAAGTTATGTATAAACTACAAGAAAAATCTTTACTTGGCACCCAAATCAAAACTCTGAACGAAGAACTACTAAAATATTGCGTAACAGAGGTACTAACTGTCTTGTTTCCATTTGAACTGTTTGTATCAATAATTGTGCCAAGTAACTTGCAAAATTGCAATCGTAGCAATTAGAACAAAGTCTTACTAAGCCTTTTCAGTTTGCTTATGTGATGCTTTAATACTGTCAGAGGCACTGCTCCACCTCTCAGTAGCTTGCAGATATGACTCACAAGCACAGCTCTGAAGGGAGCCCATGTGCACACTCCTCTGCAGTCCTTACAAGATGTTTACCCACTTCTGCCAGCAAACTGCACTAGCAAGGCGCAGAAACACACATAGAACACAGGTAGGAATAAGTCCAAGGAACTGATACACTGCGTCCTTTAGGCTTTTCCAAATCCTATTCCTACAACACTCTATATATGTACAAGTCTTTTATCAAAAGCTTTTAGTTCTTAAAAAGAGAAATCACGCTGCTTTAATCAGAACTGCTCTGCATCTTATATTGGACTGTTAAAAATACACAGAATGCTTCTCGACTGTGGCATGCCAAGTATTCACTTCCACCGTGCTCCGGTAGCCAAAGCCATCCACACAGCGCAATGCCAATCCACGTAGTGAAGCAGGTCACCTCCCCTTGGGACTAAAGCCAGCCAACGAGGCCTCCGCAGCCCCAAGTGAAGGGGTTCCACGCTGGAAAGAAAAACTAGCAGCATTGTCCTGCTACATGGCAAGCAAAAGCACAGAGACACAGCCACGTGATCCAAGGGAATGCTTTTAAAGTTTAAAATATGCCCATTCTTGGAAGAACTACTGTGCATACAGTTCCGCACAGGCAAAACCACTGCCAGCCTTCGGTTTGATGTGATGAAACATCAAAATGAAACAAAAGCACGTAATTCAAACACGCAATGCTCCGCGATGGATTACTTCTAAACTTACCGGGTCTTTTTCTGGCTTTTTCATGCCCTAGTTGTCCTAGGTCGTTGCATCCACACGTATAGACAGTCCCATCATCCAGGACAAAAACAGTGTGTCTCAGTCCACACCCTACATCTCTGACCTTTTTATTTAAGAAAAAGTCACTTTTCCTGGGTTCTAAAACAATCTCTTCATCAATTCCACCCAACCCCAGCTGTCCAAATGATGCGTTTCCCCAGCACAACATGTTTATGCTCTTGATTGCAGATCTTCCAGCTTCACTTTTCTAGAATTTTCCTTGTGTGTAGCTGTTCAAGAAAAGGAAAATGTAGTTTTTCAGAATTGTCCCCAAAGTTTATCTCCTACATAGCATGTAAACCACATGTTCACTTTCAATATAACCATCTATTAAATTAGTTTTCAGAAGGGTGATTTACTTTCTCAGACAATATTTACATTAACTGCAGTAAGACGCTTTCCCTCCTATTCCAAATTTCAGTTTTAAGATGTGCAGGTCCTCAGTCTTATCAGTTTGTTTCAAAATGTTTAAATATTATTAATTGAAAAACTTCTCTAATTCCTTATCTAGAACTATTTACACTATTTTTGTAGTGGCTTTATGTGGCAAGGTTTTGGTAGCAGGGGGGCCATAGGGGTGGCTTCTGTGAGAAGGATCTAGAAGCTGCCCCATGTTTGGTAAGGGCCCCACTGCTGACCAGAGCCTAGCCAGTAAGCGATGCTGTTTTGCGCCTCTGTGAGAGCATATTTAAGACAGAGAAAAAAATGCTGCACCACTCAGCAGCTGGGAGGGTGAGAGGAGTGAGGAACAGCCTTGCAGGGGCCAAGGTCAGTGAAGAAGGAGGGGGAGAGGTGCTCCAGGCGCCGGAGCAGAAGTCCCCTGCGGCCTGTGGTGAGGACCATGGTGAAGCAGGATGTCCCCCTGCAGCCCATGGAGTACCACGGTGGAGCAGGTGGAGCTGCACTGATGGAGGCTGTGGCCTGTGGAAGACCCCTGCCGGAGCAGATTCCAGGCAAGACCTGTAGGCTGTGGAGAGGAGCCCACGCAGGAGCAGGTGACCCGGCAGGAGCTGCTGCCCGTGGGGGACCCAGGTTGGAGCAGTTTGCTCCCAAGGGATGGACCCCGTGGTACAGACCCATATCTGGAGCAGTTCTTGAAGAGCTGCTGCCTGTGGACAGCCCACGCTGGATCAGTTCGGCAAGGACTGCATCCCGTGGGTGGGACCCCACAGCACAGGGGACGAGAGTGACCGAGAAGGAGCGGCAGAGAAGAAGTGCTGTAGACTGACCATAACCCCCCTTCCCCCGTTCCCCTGCGCCACTCGGGGGGAGGAGGTGGAAGAGGATGGATGGGGGGAAGGTGCTTTTGGTTTCTTTCCTTTGTTTCTCGCTTCTCTAGCTTGTTAGTAATAGGTAATAAATCTTACTGTCTCCCTACACTGAGTCCGTTTTGCCCATCACAATAATTACTGCACGGTCTCCCTGTCCTTATCTCAACCCTTGAGCCCTTTTCATCTTACTTTCTCCCCATTCCTCTTTGAGAAGGGGGAGTGAGAGCGGTTGTGGTGGAGCTCAGCTGCCCACCCGATTAAAATCACCACAGTAAAGCTTCTCTAATTCCTCACCTATAACTGTTTAAATGACAATCACCACCAATTCTAGCCAACCAGAGGAAAAGTCCTCAAACGTCTTCTAAAGAGACAGTACAGGCTAGTTAATTAACGTGAGGCCTTGCACGGCTCCAGAAAGCTCTGTGAATGGCTTTGACATGAGCCCCAAAAACAACATTTGACTCACAGCTTGGAAAAAACTGGTCAGCTCTGATCAATCCAGTTCCACAACACAAAGAATAAAATGACGTGTCAATCATTGTATTTAAACAACTCTGAGTCAACTGAACTTACACAGCAAAAGAGAAGAAATAGGAGAGTCCCAGCCTTGAACCAGAACACAGGCTAGCGCCTCACAGTTACTGCTGCACTAACAGGAAGTCACACAGGCAGAGTCATCCCGCTAACTCGCATCCCTAACTAACACCTCTAGATTGCAAGTAACAGCATTTATGCTGACAGACTTTGTACCTATTTGGAGAAGACACAAAGCTAGGCTCCCTTTTCATTTTCAGTATTCCAGATGGCAAAGAGCTTACGATGGTATTTACTATTACTTGTATCACGCTTCCACCACAGGAAGTTTCCCCATGTTTTCAGAGCAATTTAGGAATCAGTGCAATGCAGTGCAAAATCACCGTGAATGTTCATCTGTGATCATCAGTAGGAAGTCAGCACGAATAACATCATTTGGAATACAATGCACAACACATGCACTCAATCTTATATCGTGCAGGGCCATAACATGCATAAATTGCCTACATATAAGACTGCTCAGAGAAGCCAGACGTCAGTTAGCACCAAAGTGTTACGTAAACCAAAGAACAGCAGAATTCCTGCCAGCACAAGATGAACTATTTTTCTTTGCACAAGTCAAAATACAGTAAAAAAGGAGCCTCTTTTTATGATCTCACAAAAAACCAAACAACCATACAGCTTAAAATATATCACATTCTGTTTACCTATCTCAGGAGATGAGGCATGATCAAATATTTCCCTAGCTATATCGTACCACGTTCAGAAGGGGACATCAAAATGAAGACGTCTTCAGTTAAGACATAGCTATGCAACAGCAACTTTCACAGATCTGTAAGTGCAATGCAAGCTTCAACCTGCAATACAAGAAGTTAGGAAAGATGTGTGATTATAGTGCTTCAAGACTTCCACAGGCAAGACCGATCTCCGTTTGGGAAAATAAAAAAAAAAAAGAGGAAAGTTTCTCCTCTCAGCTTCCCACAGAAGGGTTTTTGTGTGAAGAGCCAGCACCCAAAAAAGTTTTGTACTTTAACCTTAGATCCCGGCAGCGCTTTCCACTCGCACGGAGTCAGGCCAGCCCCGTCCCACCGTCAGCTGCGGGCTGCTCGCGGCTCCGCGTGAGGTGAGGCGAGGCGGGCAGGCTCCCGGCGCTGACACCCGGCAGCAAAGCGGGCAGCCCCCGGCCCAGCCCCTGCCGGCAAGGGCCCAGCAGCGGCGCTACCGGCCGGCCCGGCCGCCTCCCGCGGGCTCGCTCCGGGGATCGGGGAGCGGCAGGCTGCGCAGCCGGCCGCCCGGGGCCCGCAGCTCCCTCAGGG
>CM021770.1:4155382-4303111 GCA_011076525.1 Nettapus auritus | reverse complement strand
CCGGCTGCGCCGTGTCGCGCCCCGCTCCACTCCGTTCCGTTCCGCTCCGCTCCCCCGCCGCCCGGCCCGGCGCGGCCCGGCCCAGCCGCCTCAGGCACCCCGGGCAGCGCTGAGGGCGGGAGCGGCCCCGCCGCGGAGCGCTGACAGGGCCCGGCCGGCACCGTCTGCGCAGGCGCCAGCTCCGCGGGCGGGGCCGCTCCTCCGCCCGGCCTCGTGCTCAGGGGCGGCGGCGCGGCGTGACGTCACGCGGCCCGCGGCCGTTTAACGGCTCGGCGCGAGGCCCCAGCGGGCTGAGGGCAGGCGGCTGGGGCTTGGTCCCGCCAGTCGCCCTCCGCCTCATGCCGGTGCCGCAGGGCGAGGAAGCGGCGCGGCCTATGGCTGGCGGCGGACGGAGGTGGCAGGCTCGGGGCGCGCGGTGCCGAAGGCGGGGCTGGCCGTGCCGCGAACGCGGGTGGCTGGCGGCTGCGCTCCGCTGCCGGCTCCTCTCGGCAAGGCGGACGCGTTAAAGCGCTGGCGTGCGCTACGCGTGTCCGTGCAGGGCGGCAGCACACGCGTTAACGCAGCGGAGGCAGCTTCGGGGCTTTTGTCTCGTTTCCCGAGGTTCTGCTTAGTGCTGGGAGGAAAACTCTCTGCTCTGCCCTTCATGTTGGGGCTGGCTGAGACCAGAGTGCGGGCTCCTTGCTCGGCGGCCTCCCTGTAGCAGTTCTGGGTGCAGCGGGTACGTAGCTCAGTGAGTAGAGGGCCGGGAGCAGGTACACCTCACAGTACGTGCTCGCACAGACTGCGATGTGGTTGGTAGCATTTTGCTCGCTAATGGAAAGGGTTTGTTTGCTTCTTTGCTTTAAATAAAAAAAGGCAAATAGGATGTTTGGTCTAGCCGTGAAATGTTCCTTTGTGTACCTACGTAGTTAAGACTCCACGGGACTTGTGGTTCTAATTCATCAGTAAAGATCCCGTGCAGAACTGTTAAATTCGTATGTAGAGAAAATGCCATAGCTGCATGGCTGACAAAGCCTAAGTGATGCAGCACTTTTCTGGGTAGCAATTACACAGCCGTGTTGTTTAAAGGAGGGATGCAAACAATTTGCCTTTCCATTCTGTTTACAGGATTAGAAAGTTAGCAGCAGCTGTTAGATATAGCAAACACGGGAAAAGACTTCATTCATTATCTTCTACACTTCTTTTTACATATATATATATATATATATATATGTCACAGAATATCCTGAGTTGGAAGGAACCCCCAAGGATCGCTGAGCCCACCTCCTGGCTCCACACAGGACAACCCAAAACTCAGTGTCTGAGAGCCCTGTCCATCAGGACGGTAACTGAATAATTACACCGTGAAGGAAGATTTAAATATTAAGTCATTCATTGTGCAATGTGTCCTCTGACCAGCATGTGGGGATATGTCCATGTACTTGAAGATAACATTAATATGCCCAGTGCAGTTATTATGTAGGAAATTATTTTGATAACTGGCCTAACACATTAAATAAAATACACTAAATAAGAAACATATAAAGCGTTAAATGATATACAGTGTTATTCTACAAATCTCACCTTCCTTGTGTAACAGAATTGCTATTTTATTTAAAATATTTTTTTAGTTCCTAAATCACATTAATTCAAGTGAAATAACTCAAATATGCCTTTTTAAAATGAACTATAAAATGTATTTTATTCCACTTACTACCCAGCTTGAGATTTCTTTTTTCTGTGCCAGATGAGCCCTATCCTGCTTATCTTAGTGCCTTGAAAAGCCCCTTCCTTTGTGGGGCTAAAGATATAAATGCAGCGGCAGGGAAAGGGAGTGCCCGTCACTGCTTGGGCTCCCTGCTGCGCAGTATAACCAACTCTGCATCCATTGGCATAAAATCTGCCAAACTGGGGTTTTGCAGTGCCAGCGGTCAAGAGAACCGTGGGTGAGCGTGCCTGCACCTCCCCATTCCTGATGTCCGTTCTAGTACTTATATTAAAAAAAAAAAAGATTTGGCAGTGATGCAAAATCCAGCGAAAACAAGAAGTGTAAATTTAGTCAACTTCAGGGAAGTGATTTATTTCTCTGAAGTGCCTTAGCATAGAGGACTTATTACTACACTTGCTCAATCTTCTTATTGATGGTCATAACAAGCAGGAGACTTTTCAGTTGTCCTGCCATTATTAAAATAGCAATGCTTGGTCACTGCCTGCTGATTGCTGTCAGTATGCTTTTTTAATTTGTACCCCAGTTAATCACCTATTCAGACAACATAAAAATGAAATAAAAAGCATAGGGAATGTTACCTAATATATACCTTGTGTTTTAATACTGGAAAACATCATTCAGTTAATCTGCATATTTTTTTAAACTACTGTGTTACGGAATAAAGCCTCTGTATGGTGAATACAGAAATGAACTCTGCTTTCTGCCTCTATTTTCTCCTGGCAACACTCAGTACATAGTTTTTAAACATTAATTCCTCATTTCAAACCCCTTTGTTTTATAGTCTGATATGTCACAGTCTACGGAAAATAGAAAAGTGTGTCCAGAACAGCTGATAACATGAAATTAGAGATGTCAGCATTTTGCTGTGAGAAACTGCTAACCTTTGTGAGAAGCCTTTGTGCGTAGAGTATTCTTGATTAAGACAAAGGAAAGGCTTTAGGCGTTAGCATGCAAATAGCCTTACAAATAAGGTATGCACAGACATTTTTATGCTGTTTCAGTTATCCTCATATTTTTCACAAGATCAGTATTTGGGTGTTAGCAAATCAATGAATGTGCGCCTATGTAGGCAGATGTACCTCACACATACGCATTTTATACGCTCTGCTACCTTCTAGCTGAGCATGTTTTAGTTCTCGCTCTGCCCACCCTGCACATTGTAGTGATTCTAGAGAGCTCAGATTTCCATGTGCTTACCAATTTTCTATTAACCGATGTCATTTTAAGTGAAAAAAACGAACAGTTTTTGTACTGTGAATGTAAATCAGTAAATACTAAATCTAAAATACTGCAAGGTCTGTGTCTAACCTGAGGCATCTAATTAAGGGAGCTTCTCATTAGAAGCACAGGAGTCATACCTTCAGATAAGATAAGCAAGAACAAAAGGCTGCAACACCTCATTCCCTTCAACCCCTCAGGCCACGAAATAGCTAAAACAGCCCAAAGATGCTATTCACTGAATGGCAGATGTGAAGAAAATGGAAGAGCAGCGAAGGACAACCATGAATGCCGGACAGGAAGACTACAATGAAGGGAACAACCTGACCTTTGCACTAGGTATGCAGCAATTGTGCTCGCAAACTTCTGCGTGGATCCGATATCCCCAAGCCCACACAAAGAGCAGCTGGGACCCAGAGCAACTACCCCATTTCCTGGCAGTGTGGCAAAAGCCGCACAAGTGCCCGGTCGCCTGCAGGTTGGGGCTGAAGATGCTGAACATTTTCAAGCATCCCACGCAGAGGGCTGGGAGTGCAGCCCTTTCCCGCATGTGACACGTTCTCCTCCTAATGCTCTGGTGTTTCACACTATTACGTGAATTTTTCTATTGTATGAGAATAGAACAGCAGGCTAGGTACTAACTGCGAACCAGGAAATTCCCCTGTAATCTGTTTGTTTGTTTGTTTTAAGTATTGGATGCTGAGTCACCTACTCTCATGTCATTAAACTGGCATTTGGTCAGGCTGAAATACCGAACTTTGATTTTTAAGGTGTACTCCTCCAGAAACACAAGATCAACAATTGAGCCAGTTCTGCCCTGCAGAGACCAATTTGAGAACACACTGAACCTCAGCTTATAAAATAGCAGCTCCGAGTGGTGCCACATGCTGCTGATTCGGACATGACACTGTGTCTTTGCACGGCAGGATGATGAAGCACCCTAAAATTAGCCTTCTTACTATTTCGTAAAGAGCAAGCAGAAAGGTAGCAGCCTGCGCTGGGGAGAACAAAGAGGCACGGGAGAGGACCAGAGCTGAGGCTCACACACAGGCAGGTCCCCGCACTTCATGGTGAGCACTCTTGGCTTCTTTGCAAATTTCCATGTTGGATTGTTTAGTGTCCTTTCTTATCTCAGCCACTGGGCGACCTGGTTGTAAAAGAAGAAAGGTGATCGTGCAAATGGAAGGGAGGGGGGAGGATCTGTTCTCTCAGGGGGCTTGGGAAACAGCAGAGGGAACAACTAATGGTGAAAACAACACAGATGGTCTCTTTTCTTAAGAAGGGTGTATGTGTTGGGGGGGACTGGCATTCAATTCACAGAATGAAGCTTGTTAATAGAATAGAACTGGGAATGGAAGAAAAACTAGTACTGGTATGGGAACCAGAAATACCATGATAAAGCCCCCTCTTTCTGTTGAGCCAGAATGAATTTTTCCAGGCATTCAACTCTCCTTCTACCCAATTTCTTGGGCTTTACAAGGAGTAAGATTTGAGAGAAAAAATAAAAATAATTTTTAAATAAAAAAACACATCAAGGCAGAGGGGAGATACGCATGGATGTCTCTGGGTACAAGAGTAAAGGAGAAGGTTCTGGACCAGCAAGAAATTTGCAAATAAGGAAAAAAAAAAAAAAAAAAAAAAAAAAATTTGATTTGAGTATCAGAGGGCACAACAGGCAAAACATCGAACTGATGTTAGGGCTGATTGCTAGGAGAGCAGAGGACACTGCATGTGTCTCTAGGAAGCAGAGGATTCAGCTATCAGCTCAGTGCAATAGCCTGTGGCCCTGTGCCTACATGATTGTCAGGATGTGCTGTTTTCTCTATTCCTATAGTAGAATAAGAAGAATAAATGGGAATAAAATAATTATTTCTGAGGCATAATCTTTGACCAGTATGTTCAAATTACATGCTGCTGCTTCTGTTGGGAGTTTGCTTTCAATAATATGGGACTGTTTCGTAACAGATATTTATGTTTGGTAAAGGTGGTCGGACAGTACTCTTTGCAGGTTTCATGATTTAGTTCAGGATAAGACTCATGATTTCACAGGTATTACTGAAACCCAGAGGGGCATGATACTTTCAGATCTATTTTGGTGCAGTTAGCAACTGATATTTGGTACAGCATGGACTGAAATGTGGTGCCAAAATGGTAGAGAACCTGTGCCACTTGTATCAACTACAGTGTAGGAGATCCCTATCAAAACATGGATTAAATATTCATAGTGGATGACGATTCTTGGACAGGTGGAAAATTAGATTTTTCTTGCAGAGGTTGCTAAAGGGCTCCACAGAAATTATATGTGAGCAGTCAGAGATTGGAGTCCTTGGGAGAACTTAACTCTGAATTTCCTATGATGTCTCAATCTTACTACTGGAATAGAAGAGTTCCAAAAATTTTCAAATCATTTTGGAGAGAGAAGCAAAGTAAATTGCATAAGATGAGCAATCAAACCCTCATAACTATGTGAAAAAATGGGATCACTACTGCTTCCCCGTGCATAATTCATATGTAGATAAACTTAATGGCTGCTCATGTTTCTGGAGATCTTGCATCCCGATACTTAATAAGCTACCATTTAGGAAGGAAAATTGCTGCAGACTAGTGATCTTTTGTTTCTATTTGATGACATTGGACTTGTGCAAAACGCTGACAATTTTGTTTTTGATTTTTAATCAGTGATTTAGAGACTCGTTTCTCTCCACAAAATCTTAGGACGATGTTTTCAGAAGACTGCTTCTTTGTTTATTTGGTCTGTCAGCATTAAAAAATGGCTTCAATTTAAAACTTCACACTTGTAAGGGGAGGCCAAGGCAACTATATATCATTTTCAAGCAGAAACAGTTGAGCAGCCACCTGTGCCAAACCTCCATTGCATTTAGCTGGCTTTTTTTTCTTGGATAAGGAGGGTGGTATCAGTGATTAATCACCCATGTCTGATTGATGAAGACTTTCCTGTCATTAATGTCAACAAGCCACTAGGACACCACTAAATATGATCATTGACCCCAAAGAGAAATGATTTTTTGAGGAGTACTGGATAGTCCCCACTTAACATGTGTTGAATGGGGGGGAAGTAAGTAAGTAATACTTACTTATCTACAAAAGTACTTCCTTACTTTCATAAAAGAACAATACAGGGTTACTTCCAGCTTCTGAGCAGGGTTCTAGAGCAGAAAAAATGACCCTTAAACGTACATAGACATAAATTTGAGTAATCCTAGGGCTTGGATCTATGGAGATTCAAGAGGGATATTCCTGAGACCCTCTTAGGAAAAGACACAGCATTTCCGTGAAACTGAGACATAGCAGCTACTGTACACCCCAGTGGAGACATCCCAAGCCATACAGATTGCCAGCAGGAGTCAGCTTGAAACTTCAATTTCATCACAAAACACTTCCACAATATTTTTTAGCTTGTAAACTTTTAGCTTGTAGGCTTGTAAAAATACTGTGCCCAATATGGTAAAACTCTTGTAAATACAAACAATTCAATACAAAGAATATTACAATACTACAATTGCTGATAAGCTTGAGGCAGACTCAGGCAGCTGAACACTCTTTAACAAACAGTATAAATATTACAAAATTAATTGTTTTCAGTATAACTTTTTTAATAAAGTGAATGAAATCAATATTTAATAATTAATGCTTATTTGACCTGATGACCAAGTGGTTGTATTGTAGTAAACAGTATTAGGATTAAAAATCAATTTTCCTGAGAAGCGAATGACACGTGATCTCTGTATTTTTTCCTGGCCTCTTGTTCAAGTTTGAGCCTCTAAATAGTTCATCACCATTATAAACCTGCTTGGGTTATCTTCCAAGTATATAATAACCATAAGCATTAAAACAGTCTGTTTATAACTCTAATAATCCCTTCTGGCTTCCCTGCAGAATTGTAATAGACATGAACTGAGAAGCGTTTTGTTTATAACCACTACAACTAGTCATAATTTCCAGTGAGTTATATCAGCAATGATCTCTTAAGAATCTAGGGTTCTGGATTACAGTGTTTTCAGGTCAAAACTTACGGTCAAACTTTCAGGTCAAGCTTTTTATCTGATGGCTTTAGTTTAGAATATTTGATAGCAATACATAAAAATCTGAAGTCTACACTTTTACAGCTGTTCCAACGTGCCATTGATTTTACAGCTTATTTTGGCTGGATACAGAACTCACTATTTGCCCCAGTAACAATAAAACAAAGAGTTATAATATTAATTTTCCTGATGTTTTCTAACAAGACCACAAGTTAAAAGAAATACCATTTGACAACACAATTATTTTTTTTGAATATGTGCATTTACATGACGTAAATGGAAACTCAAAAGCTCAAGAAATTAGCAAATACAGTTATCTTTATAGCTATATTTCAGGAAATGCATATTTAAAAAAATATTTGTAAAATAAAGAAAGTTTCAAATCAAAGATTCAAAGACTATTGCTTGCCCCTGCCGTAATTTCTTTGGACATACAGTAATCAACATAAAAAGAATAAAACCTGAAGCCAATAATATATTAGTCGTCACATAGTTTCTGTTGTAAACATTTGGCTGCAACAAATCCTGCATCTCAGGATCTAGACCAGAGAGATTTTCGTTTCTCTGCAAAAGAGCTGAAGGCTTTCTTTTGCTCAACATGAGTGGACAACAAGTATTTCAGGATTAGGAAGAACATAACATAGGAAATACATAAACACTTTCTTAAGCTTTTCAAATTCAGGAAAGAAAACAATACTGTTTGCAGGACTGCTGTCCCTCCTTAAGAGTTTCATGAACATAATCAAAGGGAGCCCATGGAAGGGCACAGGAAGTAGCCATATTTGCAAGGTAGAGACTATTCTTCTTCTTATTATTATTAGCCTTATTCTTGGGAATCAAAATATTAATTGGTTCTTAGACTTTTAAATTTTATTTTCTTGACTAAAGCTGGGAAAACTCTGGAAGTTCTTCCCACTGAGAACTTCTTTCTCTTGGCCTTCCCTGGCCAATAATCAAAGCTGTAATTTTCCCCGCTGCCCTTTCCTGTAGGTCAAAACCTCAGATGGGTGAATTGTTTCTCAGTGGAAGTCAATGGAAATAATGCCAATTTAACCTAGTTGAGCCTTTAATGCATTTACATCACTGAGTACAAAACTGAGTACAAAACCACAACTGAGTATGCAAAGTATCAACATATACGTGTTTATACTCCTTTTAATGCAGAGCAGTCGACAGTAAGCAGTCGGCAAACCAAAATTCATTTCACATCAGTTCTAACCATGACAACATAGTATCAGTGGTTTTGGCTCCCCTTCCTGCTCCATTCAGCACTTAAACTTCTCTATCCACTCCAACACCTTAAATTCTATTTAACAGCTCAATACACAACAAAATAAGTCCCCTCTATACAGTAGAAACAGTTCTCATATATGATACCAGTGTGTTATAAGCATGGTTGAGACATTCTAAAGTAAGTCTCTTCAAAATGGGTACCTTGATTTTCAAAAAATGGTGAAGATTCAGAGATTCAGGTGACTGCCTCTAGTCACCTAAATGTCAAAATCTTGGAAAATATCAGGATATATAAATGCCCCAAATGTGAATACACAACTGGATCTGCACAGGCAATCCCTGAGCTTTTCAACAAATATGTACAAAAATTTAAAATATGTGGTTTTTACTATTTAATGAAGATGTAGGTTTGTTCTTCATTGTCTTTGAATTTTCAAACCACTAAACGTTTCTTTACAAAATACATTTTGTCAATTCACTGTATTTTCCTTATTTAACATTAAGCATATACTTTAAGAGCTTTGTATCTAAAATTTAGTTCAAACATTAATACATTCACAGTCCCACACCATCAATTGTCGTAATTATCATAATCATATTATCATAAACATTTTAGTGCTTTAAAAGGCCTTTACTAATTATATTAAATGAAAACTACTTACCATAATATTTGCATTTTCTTTTCCGGCGTCAATTTGAAGTTTCCAGTATTCTTTCTAAAGCGAAAAGAAGTGAGACATTTAAAAAAGCATTTTCAAAGGCACACTAGCAGAAAGAAAATTCCTTTTTATAACTTGTGTGATAGCACATGGCATTACTATATGTCACAGATGTACCAGTTGGTCTAAACTTGGCTTGTAACACACATGGTTTATCAGATCAGAATATATTTTCAATCCGGTGATATATCTTTTGACTCCTTCTACTGGGTAAATTGATATTTGACTGTTTGGAGTCTAGACTGTTCTAGAAACAGACAACTGCATGAGCAGAACCACTGGATTAAATGTGGCCTGGGAAAATGGTCATAGCCATTTTTGATTATCAGGTGATTTCTTTGAAATGAGTTAGAGGTATTAGTTTCATAATAGGAAAGGTATATCCTCTTCCTCTTGCTCTTTCTCTCATTCTCTGCCTTAAGCGCTTATGAAAAAATCACACTTGGACCAGTTAACAATTTGCACAACAACAACTGCACAACAATTTGCATTCTGTATGGACAGAATGGCCAATATCTCACTCTATTGCTGTACTGAAGTAATTTTCTCAATAGTGATCTTTACTTTGGTAAGTGAGCTTACATTACCTGAATAGCTCTTGTTCTTTAGCTAGACAGATTCAGATTCTACTGGTGTTTAATATGCTGATACTATCAAAGGACTTGAATTCTCATATCTGTACATTATGAGTTTGCTTGTGTTTAGACTACATACGTATATTCTTTTTAAATTGTCAGTAACATTGTATCCTAAGGAAATCTTTTTTTGAAGCTTCATAACTATCTACAGATATGATTTTTGCACTGCATCTTCATATAAATTTTCACAAATGATGTTATAATGCCAGTGAGTTTAAAATTACAATGGAGAAAGCAACATTTAAAGTGGGAAGGTGACTCAGTGGCCTGAGGGAAAGAGTTCCAGACAGATGAGGCAGCGTAAGGGAAAGAGTGCCAGAATAATTGGGAGGGGCTGGAAACTGATCTCAAGCAAGTGTAATAAGGTGACACACCAAAGTGCTGGTAGAAAATTAACTATTTCTCATAGCAGCCACCTAATGAGATTCAGAGCATGGGAATGATAACCTAGTTCTGTTTTCGTTTAAAAAATGACACTGTTTTAATATAAAGGAGGAAAACTTTAGAAGCCTTAGAACTTCTACAGAAATTGTTTCTTTTTGTCTGTACAAGCAGACGGCAGGACAGAGTGAATGCTTTTGAATGCTATACACAAATAACAGCAGCTAGTGCTCATCCCCCCAGCTGACACCAGAAAACACCATGTTCCTAGCCCATGGGCCACTAATGGATTTACTGCCAAGCTTTTCTGCTGCCACTATGTGTCTTGATCACAGATTCCATGTAAGCATGGATATTGAATCTCTTCCCCAGCTGTAGACCTTCAGACAGGACTATTTCTCAGTTCATCCTGTTGCACCATGGTAAAACACTACACACAGTCTTTCATTTCCATGGAGTTTCATTCTATCATATTTTAGAAAATTGTTATCAAACTGTGTTCTCCTGCTACCTAATTTATGCTTCTCAAACCCTCTGCTTCAGTTAGTTTCTCTAGCCACCTCACTGAACAATCGCGTTGCTGTTCTCCAGAATGTTTAACCCAGGCCTACCTACCTGGGGAGTCACTGACCCCACGGACTACCACAAACACTGCTGATAAACCACTGAAACCCTCACTGGAATGTGCTTGGGAAGCAAGAGGTCTCTAGAAAGTATTTTAAAAATGTGGACTATCTGTGAGTGCCCTCTCCTTACTCTCTTCTAGCAATGAGCCTTTAGCTAGGACATAGTAATTAGGGGTCTATCTGATGAAATCTAATTTTGGCATCCAAGTTACTGAATGTTTTATCCTATTGAATATCTAGAGCTGATTTCCTCTAAAGTTCTGTTGTCTATAACAGGTGCCAAAGCCTCTGGTGCACAAAATACCAGCCATTGATTCTGGTTTTGGTCCCTCTAAAATTCTGAAAGTCCTAATCTACACTACCGTTAGGCTGAGCTGCCTCAGCCCACTGGTAGAGGGCTCTACCTGGCCCTCTTGTATTTAATTTGCAGTAGGCCTCAAGGCCTCTAGCATAAAACAAAGAAATATACTGGAAAGCCACTACACCTAATTAGAAAAAAGATACTGAATATCCTTGCATTTTATATAAAAGGTGTATACATTGCTAGTTCAGACAGAAGGCAAAAACCTCTGAGTACATTTTCCTCATTGCCATGCAACTCACATTAAGTGGGTTCCCACAAATAATAGCAAGGCTTATTTTGCCCTTTCTTTGTTAGAAGCGTTTATAGATGGACTCTCAGTGAAGTCTCTCCGTTCCTTTAGGATTTTGGAATTTCTTTGTAAGTAGCCTGGACAAAATTCTGCTTTCAGAATTTCTAGATTTGCGATGCCATTTAAGTCATAAGGACTGCACTGTAAAACATTGTTTGACAAATGTGCAATTAGAAATAGAGACTATGGGGTTACAAAATGCAACTCATTAGCCTGACTCTTAATCCAATTTTTAAAATACAGCATATAATGCATTGTTGTGTTAACCTCAACCCAAAATCAAAAGGCATTCATGTGTATGACCCTGTCACTGGAGAACAATAAGCAGTTAACAAAGGCAGACACTGTAGATGTCACATCCGCTTAATATCAACCATAGAAATAACTACCAAGAAAATTATTTTTAAAACTTTTATTACAATACAGGAGAAAAAGTTCAAATACTCAAAATATGAAGTTTATAATATGTCTTTCCTTTCATAACTGTCCCTTATCTCCTTTTCCTTCAGACTAGGTAACAAAATACCTCCACTATTTTTATCATTTCAAGTGAAAATCTGTTCAGTTGGTATTAATCATGGCTATAAACAACCTTTTTAGATACTTTGTATATTTATGTTCTAAAGAAAGGTAAAGAAGCTAATGTAAATGGATAGATTTGTAGCTGCTAGGGTCTAATCCTGTCTTATCTGAAGAACAAATTAGCCACGCTGCAAAAAGAGGGAGAACAAACCCAGAAAAGTTCAGCAAAAGTCAGAACGCAGTGTTTGGCTTAGTGCCATCTCTTACATGTAATCCGAGGAAAATGAGTCCAGTCCATCACTGCGTCAGCTACACAAAGATCTGGCAAACCTGTACCAGCATCAGACCTGAGCTGGTGCCAACAGCTGCTCTCTTAGTTGGAGGCCTGAAACAACATGGCGAAGTAAGTCTCTAGTAAACCAGACAAGTGGTTCTTATCGTTCAAGTGGTTCAATGGTTCTTATTGCAAAAAAAGAGAAGAAAGGCATGAAAGACAAGAAATAAAGTGAGGAAATAAATGAACAAAGGGATGAAGAGGGTCACAGTAGGAATGCAAATCTTACAAAGTATATCGTGCCCCAGATCAGGTGAAGACAGTAAACTGGCATTGTCAGATCCCCTTCTATGGTATGTTTCAGACTAGCCATGCCTTGTAATCAGGACAGTGAAATCCTATAGTGTCAGGTAAGATCCTGTAGTCTGAGCATGCTGGGAGTAGTAACCCTGGCTGTAAATCTCACACCTTGCAGTCAAGCTATTTTTTGGTATCTAATTCAGATCAAGCTTCCTCCTGCTTCACGTGCCCAAAGAAAGTCACAAATTGAACAGCCCTTGATATTTTGTTCAGTAATTAAACCCAGTTTCTGGGTTACAAATTTTAATCCATTTACTTCTGATCCGCGTTTCTGTTGATTGCCAGACATTGTATCCCCCAAGTCGCTGGATTTTATAGAGAGGAGCCCTTATCAGTATTATCTCCAGTTTTTCCGTGATTGATTTTTTTCCGATTTTTAAAAGCAATCTTATATAACAGGTTGCATCACACTTTTGCTTTGTAGAACAACTGTCAGCCTTTATATATCAGTACATGCTGTGTGCTTTACAACTCATTAAGTCTGGTAGCACTGACCCTGTCCCAGAAGGAAGGCTGATGTGAAGCTTGCACCCCGAGATGATGGTAACTTCAAGGAGATTCTACTCAGCCGCGTGAGCACTTCCAGATAGAGCTCATGCACTTCATGTTTGAACCACACATGATCCACTCTAAAATTTGAATGCTAGCAAATTAAAGAATCCAGGTGCTTGTGGAATGCTGAGATATCCTGACTTTTAAAATAAATAAATAAATAAATAAATTTGAATGGAAGAATCTAGGAGAACCTAGTAAAATATTAACTATACAGGGAATAGTAAAACATGAATACTTTTGTTAGCTGTTTTCTGTGACAGATATCTCTGCAAGTTGACCAGCTTATTTTAAAGGCTAACACTATAAAAGGTAGTATTGTACAAAGGATAATTCAGCACAAGACAGAAAAGATCATAATTTGAAGTAAAGACTCAGTGTCCTTCATTTTTTCAAGGCAGGGAATCCAACTTAAAGAGACACTTTCAAAATTGTGCAAAAGGTTTTTTACAAAAAAAGGTATATTACAAATCCCCTTTTACAACTGCTATCCATAGCATAGATTATTTCTTGTCTGGGGATTATCTCTACTGTGTTACAGAAATACTGATAACATTCTTCAGATATACCTTTCTTTTGTATCAAAGCAAAGTACTGGTATTTTTTATTTATTGATTCATTAAAAAAAAAAATAGATTAAACTGGATGAAACTGGAAGAAGAGAGCACAAGAGACTGTGGTTCTGTGTGGATGACCGAAAGACTGCTTTCATTGTTGTGGCTGTAACTAGCTCTTTGGAAAAGTCTGACTCCTCTCCCATTAATGTCAGTGACAGAACAATCACTAATCTCAGTGGAAACACATCAGGCCCCATAAGTTACTTGTGCATTTCACCTGAATAATTAGGGACTGGAAAAGTCTGTCCTAACACTCAGGCAATCCTCACGAGCGCTGTCCTGTTAAATGATAAAGCCTGTTGGGGGTGAAAAAGGAACAGGAACTGAGGGAATGTTTCAGTGTTATTATTTGAGCCTTCTACAGAAAAGAGCTACCATTTCTTTCATCCTTCTGATATGTCTCCACTTCTAAAATTAGAATCTGAGTTAGTATCACAGAATACCTGGCAGGCTTCTGCTAAGAGATGCACTGCATTATGATATGAATAGAAAACATCCAACTGATATTGTCTTACACAAGGTTTGCAAATCACTATTGAACCAGCCTTACCAGAAAGCACCCAGAAAATTGCTTTTAACACTTTTCTTACCAAAAGAACAGTGGCCTTAAGATAATTCAGTATAGTTTATGACCTAAAAGAGAAAAAGGGTTGATGCTGTTCAGTTTACTGAACCTTTAAATATAACAGTAGTTCTGTATACAGGGATGCAAAAACTGGGAATTTTTTTCTTACCTTTAATATCACAATGTTCAGCTGGATTAGTTATGCTAGCTCTACTTACTGATTTGCTGAATAGTTATTTTTCCTTTTTTGCAATTTCACTGCACAACTTATGATCCTGCAAGGCATTTATGTGGTTCCTGGCAATATTCTCAACATCTAACTTTGAGAATTTAACTTTAGGTTAACAAGTTTCCTTCACCCTTAACTACAAGACATAAATTCCTTACCTTTGCAAACAACTGCCGTATGCTAATGGTCATAAATTAATGTAGATTACCATATTAAAGTAGGTCACAGTTTGGATGCTCCTTCTAAGTTTTCTTGCTTTTAATCACGCTGACTTCTATGTACCCCTTCAGTTCCTGTGATTGATTTTTAAACAAAGTCACACCAGCTGACAACAATAATAATGTATTCCTGGACAAACACAAAAACATACAAAGTAACATGGGGCAAGAAAAGGATACTGCCCTCTGGTATTTCAATTAGTCATCCTTTCTGTGCTTACCAAGCTTCTCATTGTCCACTTCTGTGGTATATGTCATACTGGTTTAGTAGCATGCTATGCTAATTAATTCAGTTTGTTTCTTAGCTTCTAAAATACACACACAAATTCCTTTTGTTTGTTTTTGTACCAAAGAGGATGCATTTTTAAACCTCTGTGAAAGCCTGTTTCTTAAAATTAATTCAATATGAATCTTTTAGAAGTATCTGTTCATGAAAAGTAGCTAACAGTATGGTTTACTTTAATAGAATCATGAGAAATATCATCAAACTGCATGTATTTTACAATCACGGCTACCATTAGCTTACATGCTACAGAGTAAGACATTTATACCTGTCTAGGCAGATCTGATATAGACTTTATAGGAATAAAACCAGTAACAGGTAAAGTGTTTTGTTTGTAAGATAGCTGTATAAACACTGTCTTCCTGCTCTGAATGTCACACAATGACTATGGCTGCTATTGCACATATTCATACAGTCTGCTGCTGTATTGTACATTGGGTGTTTCCAGGCATCAGTCAGAAGAAATACAATAAAACTTCTATGCAAAAGGTGTTTTTTGTGTCTTTTCTCTAAACTTTTTCTTACATATGAAATTTCACAGCAGAAGTATAACAATCAGTATAATACCACAGTTTTTTTTTAATGTCTTTTCTTTTGTAAACTGAGCTTTGATAAAGTGCACGTAAAACCTACAATTATATCTACAGGCAGCAAGTATTTGATTTTCAAAAGCACATATTAGGTTCATCTAAATCAAGAGCAAATTGGTATTGTGTAGCATACCTCCTTTATCAGCTTAATGGCAAGAATCAGAATACTAAAATGCAAACTTTTACGAAGCTGTTTGTGACAGCATGGTAAGAAGTTACGATGACATATCTGATATCACCTTTTTTTGCTAATAGTTGGAGCCCTTTGGATGTAAACCTCTTTGTCAGCCAGCCTCAGAGAGGCTACGGGACATGAGTTTGCTGTTTGATTTGTCATTTCTACCATTCGTGTATCCATTCCTGGTTTCTACACAAAGCTCCTGGAGGATCTTCACTGTAATTCTCAGAAAGTGCAGACTTTCTTCACAATTATATAGAGTCAAGGTGTACTCAGGTGTCCTTTTAGAGCAAGGAAATTGCTCATTGTTGCTTGAATTACAGAGTTCACTTGCTATTTGCAATGTAGAAGCAGCACTGGACCATCATTTTCTTTTCTTTTTGCCAATGTGATATGTAGACTACAGCGACTCTCTCTGGATCTGCCTCAACACTCTTGCCTGTCTCTTGCAGAGGTGGACATGGCAAAAACAATCTGCATTTGCCCAGCGGCCAACACTTTGAGTACAAAATCACAACCTGTGACATGCACATCATTGCCCATATCTTTAATGATAATGCAATTTCTCCCTCATTGGTTTAAAAATTAAGCCAAGAGATTGGTGAGCTGTAAGACATTAAAATTCTTCTTCCTATGGACACTGATGGCACTTTCTAACACCTTAGAATAAACCCACTGAGCTCTGTTATGTTCTTCTGAAATAGTGGCATAACAAAGACAAGAGGACATTAGAATGAGCTCTCATTACTATAGACACTGCTAGGTGAGGAAGTGACAGTGACTGACCAGCTCCAGAAGGAATTGGCATGCTCTGTGACTTGTGCTTTTGAGGTCTCTTTGTGACTTTAGCATCTTCTGATTCTGCAAGAGTTTCTTCACTGCTGTGTCCACAGCACAAAATTACATTATTGATAAGTTTAAATTTTCGCTAAGAATTTAGATCAGGTTACAATGGTTGAATGAGTTATGAGGCATCACCCGAGCTACGGTACCATTTTACATACTTGATCTTGAAGAGTTACAGCAGAAACGCTTGCTGCTTTGTTCTCCCCACAGGCACACAGACAGCTGCTCTGTGTAAACTGACCAGAGCTGACCTGAAAGTGACTTGGTCTAGCCCAGTTGAGCTTAATTAAAATCAGAGTCACTTCACAAACCAGCTGTTAAAATGTTGCCAGCAATTTTTCCCTGTGGCACAGATACCCTTTTTCCTATGAGCTGCAGTGCTAATGTTCCGCTTGGTGCAGTTTTTCCTCCTTGGCCAGCCCAAGGCTCAGTCTGGCCTCTGTCTGCACGGTCAGTGTCAGCTGGCTCCTGGTCCTCTGGTCCTGCCTCTGTCCTCTCCCTGGTTCCAGCCCTAAATGTCAGCAGCACTCAGTTTTATGCCTTTTGTTCTAAGGCAGTATTCCTGCTCAGAAGACAATTTTGAAGTTTGTCCAGCTGCTTTTCATCACTAGCTTCTGTGAGAAGTATCAAACTAATCAGGGATGCCCTGTAACGTATGTCCCAAAGCTTACTGCCAACCTGCAGCTGTCAGCACTATTTCCAGCACTAACCTCTAAAGCCGAAATAAAGCTTTGTACATGTGTAACTGTGAACTTGAGGTAGCTTGAAGCAGATTTTTTTTTTCCAAACTAATTAGGAAAAGGCATGCTAGGTGGATGATAAGCCTTATGCTAGCGAGGTAGATACTCCCTTCTGTCAGCCAGCAAAGACAAGAGAACATAAAGCTGGAAATCATAATATCTTGAAGGGCCACAGTACAACTTCTGAGTGCTCTGCAGTCAAAGGTCTCAGTTGATTGCCTTCTAAAAGTAGTCACAGAGGTACAACAGTATTTTCATGGAGTCTGTTGTTTGCAGACTAGTGAATCTGAATTTCTCTGACGTTGCTCTATCCAGATGATGGTTCTGCAGTGAACTGCATATTTAGTGAGTGTGCCTGGACTTCTCATGGTTCCTGAAAGTTCTGTCCTTGTACCAGCCGCTGTAGTATGGTCAGTGTGTTAGTCACAGGAAAGGCTCCTAACTTTTATGGTTTCTCAGTGCTGTACTTTGCATAACTCTTTGTTCATCTGTTGCACAGAGTGTTAAATGATTTTGCTTTTCTAGCATCTTATATAAAAGTCCTTCAAAGTGGAAAAGTTTTGCATATCTTTTTGTATCAGTCTGAATACTTTGGTTTGCTTACTTTTGCCTATCGTGCACAAACAGCAGCTCACAGCTCCGCATGTTTTGCAATAGTTGTATGTCAGCAGAAGTCCACTTGGATTCACAGTTATTTTATCAGATCTATATTTTCATGCTTCAGACTTTGTAGCTTTCATCTACAGATACTGTAATGTCCAAGCCACAGCAGCGTGTAGTACAGTATCAATATGCATTCCCGTCAGTACTGTATGGCTCACATCCACTGTTACAGACATTATAAAGAATACATTAGATCTCTGGTCCAGGTAATAAAGTGACATTAGACATCACTCAACCCATAAAATGCCTACCCTGTTCCCAGAAGAAGGTCTGACTTCACCATACAACTTCCAGATCACTGAAGAAACCACGTCATAAAATGATGTTCACAAGCTATTCTGACAATTATATTTACAAAAAGAGATAGACAAAAAGAAAACCACCTCCCATCCACCACACAATTTTTCAGAAGAGATCTGCCATTACACCTCTGATTTTTCCTACTGTTATGCTTCATAAAATATCTTTCTGCACCTGCATCCCCCAGGAGAATGTCTTTCCTAGCAAAGGAGCTCACATGATAACACTCAAGAGAATTGGAAGAAGGTAAAAAGGCCAATTAATTACATCATTAGCTGTGGAAAGGGCTATGTATCAACTCCCCATAATATACATTACTAGTGTTTTAAAACTGGAACTGTGATGAGCATTTCTAACAAAATATCAACAATCAAGAAGCATTTTTGGTAAGCTGTACCATTTAGAATTTCAGATTTTGTTGTTGTTGCTGGTGTCTAGGTTGAGTAGAAAAGAAAAACTAGTCTCACCATTTTCCATGTGACGTTGTAGGTTTTAGTCACTCAAGGTTTTATCTAGTAGCTCAGTTTTATAAACTATTCTTTATGTAATAACAGGTTTTCTCTGTGTACGGCTTAAAATATTTTTAAATTATTCATATCTCAGTTCTATTTTTAGCCAGGTTTCATTTGCCACTTTTAATTGCTTTTCCCCCAAGCATTTATTCCTGTGCACTCAATAACAAGGTTAGAACTTTTAGCTTCTTGAGGATTTGCAGTCACAGGCCATCCTTAAGGATTTCTGCATAATTGCTGTATGTTTATTAAATCAAACATTTGAAGAAGTCAGGAATATTCTACTATTAAATCACGTTTGCTGCATTTGCATTTGGATTTGCAAAACTTTTACATTATTACTCACTAATGGGTTTCCCAGTTTCTTCGAGTTCTGACCAAAACGTAAAGACAACAGCAGTGACAAATACCTCTAAAAGGCTGAAGTGTAAACCGGCTGACAAGACGCCACTACAGCGCCTCTTGGACACATCAGCAAACCCCACATAAGCACCTATAGGGGCTGTTTCATGGTGAGGAGAAGGCGCTCAGTGCCCATAGGTGCTGTCAGAGCAGTGGATTCCCTGTGCTCGATACTCTCCTGTCCAATGAGGTGGAATGCTCCGCAGGCACATGGTTTACGCTGCTCAAAATAACTTGGGACCTGCAAACCGACAAATGCTATTGCTCCGGTGGTGACAGGTTGTCCAGCTTCTTACAGCCATCCTCATAATAACGAAGGTTAACTTCCTTCACTGTATGGACTCCTAGCTGTTCCTGTTCCTGAGGACTGGAAGAATTCCCTCGCTTCCTTAACTTTAATCTCACATTTCTGGATAATCGTCATCGCTACTAAGTGCCAGAGTTGGGCAGCAACATCTGGAAGAACTAAAAAAGGTAATGCTTCAACTTTAGATTGGTCTACGTTTTAATTTTGCAGCACAGGTGCAGAGGGGTTGATGAGCATGTATCTTTGAAAGCTAATTATTGCTGATAAGACGTATACGGGGAACGAATCATTTTAAAACTGACTTAAATTAGGCTGAGGCGTGTGTATTACAGTGAAAGAGAAACAATGTTCTGCAGCGCTATAAAGGGCTTGAATAGCATTGGGGGGGTTCTCAAAATCCCTCGGAGCCAGTCTGACTCCTCCAAAGAATCAAGAGAAGATAGTAATGACCTGAAAAGTTCCCTGCCGGGACTATAATCTTCTTTCAGCCTTTTGGCCCTTCACTTTCTGAACTATTTACTTGCTGGTGTTCAGTCTTAAACCAATATGCCATAATTTGGATTTCCTTCTTAAGCAAAATCAAACCTAATTTAACGTGACCCCCTAGTTAAATACTTTCTATTTATTTATTTATTTATTTTGTCGTGTAAAATGACCCCACTGGCTATATTTAGTGCTGGGAGATCTGCTCTCTGGATTAATGTGCACAACAGCTGCAGAAACAGTCCTGCTAGAAGGGCATAGCTCTCTCCCTTGAGCTCTCACTATCTCTCCTGCTCTCTTTCTCTCTCTCAGAAAAGTATTTGACTGTCAGTAGCAAATGTTTGGCTCGATATATTGCAACATTAAGCAGTAATCAGAAGCCCATCTTAAGTTTTACAAAATAATATGCCAACAATTGACGAGAACAGAGTAGCTCTTGAGTTTACGTCAACAGAACATTATACGAATCATGCTGAAGACACTGATTACTTTATCAACAGTTTTGTTTTGGTCATGAGGTTTACATTTGGGAAGATGCTCTAGAGTTTAGGAGTGGAAACAAAATCAGCAAATGTTAATGGAACAATTTCGTAAACTTCAACACTGCTCTTCTCCCTCTCCTACACCTCCTGAAAGATCCTAAGGTCAGAAAATTTCTCTCTTTCTCTCCCTTTCTCTCTCTCTTCTTCATTCAGAAATGTCTAACAAAATTAAACAGCAATAGGAAGCTTTTAGTTTCTGTAGCTGAGCAGAATGATATTTACATATCAGAAATAATTTATAATCAATAGAGGAGTTAGTTTTTATACTTGACAGACTATCAGAGACAAAGAACTGTGTGTTCTGTGCTGATTTGCTATTCCTGTGCATTCTTTAGAGATTTTACAATATGTCTTGCTGTGCTACTGAAGGAATGTTTCTTCTCAACAGCTGCCAAGAATTAGCAGTCTGGGTATATTTGTAAATAAGTAGAGCATTAAGATGGTTTGTTAAAAATTCACCCCGTACCGTAACAGCAATTGGACAGTGCAATCTAAATCACAGTCTCAGTCACTGATTATCTATCTATGTTAGTTTAGTTTTCTATACTTGTTTATGAACAAATATTGCAATCCAGGGACTGCAAAAAAAATCCAAGGGATTTTTTCTATACTTGTTTAGTACTACGAGGATAGGCAAATTATTTCACTTAACTTAAATCACATTTAAACATCATAACATACATATGATTCAAAAATGAAAGTTTTTATGTTACAATGTTCTTAGGGAAGATTTCTGAAAAAGCATAAAAAAGACAGAGGAGAAGACAAAAAATATACAATGAGAGTATGAAAAAAGAAAGGCACAACTGGGAAAAAAAATCTTACGGAAAAAAATACAAGCCAGATTTTTTTTGTTTCTAGTTTAAGACTCAAGTTCCCTTTTTCACTAGGAGCCAGTATTTATGTGAAAACTTAATCTCACTTTAAAACCAAAACAGCCCATACGTTTGAAATTACCAGACAAAGAGTAGACGTGCAAATGTGGACGTGCAAATACCATTTAGTTTGCATACCACTGCTTTTCAGGGCTTCCCTTTGTCTGGCTTCTGCTTGGTCAGTCTGGCTACACAAGCAGTGGTCTTCAGATATACATGCACAATTCCTTTGACATCAGTGCTGTTTACGTGCATGGGTAGAATAGAGAAAGCTGTTCAGCATGTAAGTCATGGAAATTCTTATTACAACTACCTTGTGCAGTCTTGTAATTTGTCAGTCTACAGCAAGGCCATGCAATACTCAAATCATTTTCTGTCACAGAGCTAAGTTGTCCCAGAATAAAACTTTGGAATAGTCCTCAGCCTCAGGCATTTGTGGATTTCTGCACTGCTCACACGTACTGCTAGCAGGACTAACAGAAATGACCTAGTTTAAATCAATTGGGTCACTGTCCATGAAAGTGGATTTGCAATTTCAGCCATGAAAGGATTGCACAGTGTGCCTGTGTTCGGACCAGAAAAAAAAAGAATATTGTTGCCTGTTAGTTTTAGTTTAGTTTTGTGGACTTTTGTGTGCACATCTATGACCAAACTGTGGACTTGTGCTGTATGTTTTTGGACCTTTCTTATAGACTCTTTCTCACGTGGGCAATCCCTTAAGGAACCTGGCTTGCATACTTTACTTAAATTAATAAAACTTGTCCTACATTACCAGCACTTGAAGTGCTACACTCAGAGCTTACCCTAACAAGAGCTTCTCCCAGCCTTCACAGGCCAACAGGAAAGGAGGACAGAGAAGCATCCCAGGAAGTTCTCAAAGACTGCTGTCATGTCTTTTCCTTTTGCACTTTCTAATTTAAAAACCAGACTAAATTTATTTTTCAGTTTCTTAAAGATATTGTTTAACCCTGAACTACAGGGAGATTCACTAAGGAGCAAAGACAACTTAAGATATGGGTAAGAAAGGATCTAAGTTCTCATTTTGAGAACTACTATTGGACAATATTAATTATGAACATATACAGAGAATTTTTGTGATCAGAGTGAAAAAAAAAAAAAAGGTCTTTTTCTTATGATAGTCTGAAAGAAATGTTGAAACAGTTAAAGAACTGTGAAGGGGCCTTTTTCTTGAAGAAGAGTTGGATATTTTAGACTGTTTAGGGTGCCCACTACTACAACCTTGAGGTCACAGGCCAGGTGACTAAATATTCAAGGGCATGACTCCAAGTGCACAAAGGCCTATTTGAGTGTCTTCTGCAATTATTTGGAGACAGGATTTATCCCATCCCATTTCTGAGATGATAAATTCATTTTTTTTTCCCTTCTGCGGGCTGTACAATTATGCTGTCAATAGGAAAGGGAAGAGACATTAGGGGCAAAATACAGTGGTAATGAAGAACACATTTCACATCTCATATTTCTAGCACTATTTGCTTGCAAAACAGGTGCTCTTAAGGCTCATCAGAAGTTTCTTAAAGCAAAATAGGCGCTATTAATGCTCTAACATCTGAACATTTTGAGTAACATTCAAATGCCTATGAGAGAAACAGTGAACATCTCCCAACAAGAGAAGAACTGTGTTCAAGGAGACCAACATCGCTACAAAAAAGCCAAGATAGATCCTCTGCTACAGAAATCTAGACTCTTAAATATCGCCTCCTTCAAATAACCTGTATTTGATTTGAAATTATTTACATCATGTTCATAAAAAAATCACATGGCAAATTATATGAAATTATTTTTCCATTGAAATTATGTATTACAACATAATATTGTTTAATGTAGATGATGCATAACTGTATATAGATAATAATTCATTTCTGTATTCCTTTTTGCTATGAAAATCAAGATAGCAATTTCAGTTTAAAAGGAATTTAAAATTTGTTTACCACTTAGAACCCCAATCCATTATCACAAGTATTCAAAAAATAAGGCAATATCCAACTCCCGATACATTAAAGATCTATTAAAAATAATGAAATTTCCCCCAAATTCTAAATATTGGATGTTCTATAGTTATTGTTTTCCTTCTTTCTTCCCTTTTGTTGTACATAGGTCACACTTTTCAATGTTTAAGATTTGTGTTCATCAAGGAAAACTTTGCGTGTTACCTGAGAACTACTTGAAAAAATTACTTGTTTGGCATTTACAGACAGAGGGCCTGCAAAGCTGGGCTTAGTAATTCTGCTCACAGTTGCTTCAAGTAAATCCTGGACAGTGTTAGGGAAGTTACTCTAGATTTATACTGCAACATATCTAAGGGAGAAGCTGGACTATCCGAAGCTTTATTTACAGAAGAGGGTCTGACGCTACTTATTTGTCTGAACAGAAGCAGCAGTAGCCATACAGCAGCTATAACAACAATTTAAAATCTCTTAAATGGTAAATACATATGTTAAAGCCAAGAGCAGCAATATGTGAAGATATTTAAAACACCATCACCAGTCTTTTCACTATTAACAAAATAATGTTACAGCAAGCAATAAAAAGCTACCAGCCTCTTTTAGACTTGCAATCAAATGGCAGCTTTAAGATCTGGAAATTATTAAATGGGTTAAATGGAAGAAAATTAAAACTATACTTAGAATGTTGAAAATATTATGTTGAAATATACCCATGAAGAAGTAGGACATTTCCTAAACATGGACATAACCTTTAGCCTACTTGTTCTTAGAGGGATTTTATTTCCATCAGAAGCTGTTATACGCTGGGGCTCTGAGGCTCTCTCCTCATTTTCCATTATTTAATTACATTACTTGGAAATGGGAGTTTAGCTACCTGGCTTTCTTGATTCATTACGAGGAATGGAATTCGAAGCTACTAATGTGTCTAAACCAGAAAAGTAAATCACCTTGTTGTACAGAGCTTTCTAGATACAATTATTAAAAATACTTTACACTCAAACCCCTAACCACAAACAAGACAGCTAACCTTAGTCCTCCGCTCCCAGCCTAACCTTTCATACTCCTGGAGTCTCAAAGTCTGTCCTCCAGCAGCTACAGCATGTCAACAGGCAGTAACCGGAAACGGGGACAATGGCAACTGCCAAGTGAGAATTCCTGCAAGCACATCAGAATGTGATTGTGATCTTTAAACGTGCGGGAGACAGACTGCTTGTGTCATCTCTTCTTTTTCATAGCTGCGATCCTACAGCTGAAACACCTATGTAACTGTGTTAACAGCAGATGGGTAAATGCAATTTATTTGCAATTAAATTAATTAGAAAAGGATATAGCCTCTAAGATCTGTTAAACTTTCTAGTTTCCATGCAGAGGTGCTGGACATACAGCACATTTGATGTGAAAGCCCACAGGATGCCACCATGCAGAGAAAGCAGCAGCAGTGCGCTAGCTGTTCTCATCCTGGGGTTTCAGACAACAGCAGTCTCAAAGAAATGGTAGCTTGGAAAGCCAGATAGAAGCAACAAGTGCTGACTAAAGCTATTAATGTTTAAGTACAAGTGAAGGCCAAAGAAGACTTTTAAATGCTTTTTGCATTAAATCTGCTATTTGCAGATAGCCTCTTTATTATGGTTAAGTGAAGGACTGTTTGAAAAGAACGCCTTTAGGGCACTAAGCAGTCAAAGCTGTCTGTAACAAAGAGAACAGAGGACCCGCGCTCAAATAAACCTGTGAATCCCTTTGGTTTTGCGGAGATTTCATTACTGATGTTTTCTTAGGAAAAAGATCAGATTCTTTCAGTGGTGACTCAGCAGTAGGAAATGAAAGGGTACAGCAGCACACTGCACAAGCTTGCTGGAGTGATTTTTCTGCCCTCCATATAATCATTTTCATGTCAAGGCACCGCCTAAACAATCTTTGGAATCTAATTCTACCTCTGTGTATATTTTATCTTAAAGATTGCTTGGCTAATGAGAGAACACTGCCATAGAGACAGTCTTGAAAAATCAGAAAGCTTGCGCAGTTAGCTTGCTCAGGAAAACAGAATTAGTGGACTGAAGAAGTACATGCAGTCAGTTTTGTTCATGACATCCTCTGGTGCCTCTCAAGATAATAATAGGTGCCCAGGGTCACTGCTGTTAGTGTCCTGGGAAAGCAAAAGAGGCTGCCCTCCATGCACTTTTGGTGCTGGAAGTAACGAACTGTCAAGACAAAAAGAGCTGACTGCTGGCCTCAGTCACTCCCTTCTCAGTCCTAAACAGCACCAGCTTAGAGCTAGTATTCCTAACTAGCATTACAATTCCTCCCCTTGATAGTGGCTTATTATTAAGAGAGAGATTTTTCTGGTCTGCAAAATTCTGGGTGCTTCCACTGACACCATAGACGTGTTTTTACTAGAGCTTGTCCTCTTACTGCTTACTCCTTACAGCTCAACAGAGATACCTGCAGTTAGAGAATACTTCCCTCGCTCCCAGCCTTCTGTGCCACGGCACACTGGGTGAGCGTGGGATGGTTTCTTTGTGGCCACAAAGACACTTCTGTTCCAAAGTCCCAATCTGGAGAAATTAAAGGAAAGGCTCAAGGCCTATCAAGGCCAATTCTGCAACACAATCTAAACAATCCAGAAAGTCAGGCAAAGAGAAAGACTGCACTCAAGCCCAGGTCTTAATTTTGGAAGCCTAGATTCCTATTTTGGCTATATAAAGCCTGAATGAATATCAGTTAGCATTAACCAAACCTGTAACAGCATAGTTTTCCTTCTGGTGATATCTTTTTGCTCACTGGAAAGGTGGTCTGAACAGATATTTTAGAAAATATACTGAATTCATTATCTAGCCCGCAGACCTCGTCAGGCTGTATGCTTGGCTCATTTGGAACAAAGCCAATCTCCCCTGACTGTGAAATCTGGATGGCTTCAGCCTACCCAGTGCTTCCCTCAGTCATCAGCCCTCTATACTACTTGAGAGAATAACTCCTTGTAGGGAGAAAAAAAAAACAAAACAGGGCATCTTGCAAGGCTTGCTTGTAAATGGACTGTCTGGCAGCCTCACAGCAACATTTGCTGGAACTCAGCATTTCCATTTAATTAGAAATATCACATCATTCAAAATATCTTAATACTTTGGTAGCCATGCACTGCCTCGAAGTGCTACGCTTGACTAGTACTCATCTTTTCCCTCACTAAAAATAGAATTAAAAGTTATCTTCTACACTAGCTGAAAATAGAGAAGAGTTAGATATAACATTCTGACTCTGGGTGAGCTCTAAAGAAAACTGAAGGCTCTCTAAGGACAAAGAATTTGGCTTCAGATTTATTCTCATCAGTACCTTGCTTCCCAACACCTGAAGGAGCACTCTGCTCCTTTGTACTTCTTGTGCTCTGTGATGGACACAAGGAAGGAAGCTGTTCTGGCTCCTCTCCTGCAGAACTGTTTGATTTCTCCCACTTGCACTTGCTCAAATCTCCTCGGAAGGGCAGAGGCAGGGTTGAAGCAGTCATTTGTCCATCTGCTTCATACATGTTCACTCATGATTGTGACAAACAAATGGGTTTGGTCTTCCATGTATGGCTACACTGTCCAGCCCGGTCATCTGAACAGGAGATGCTTTATCCAACTGCACTGCAGCTAGCCAAAATGAACCATCAATGCAAGGAAGTTTTGATATGGCCACTTTAATTTCCTCTGTCATCTTAGATTTTCATCAGCTCTAAGCACCCCTGGTTTTGTTATTTTGCAGTAATTGGCATCTATTTTTCCTCCTTTGGCTATCAGACAGTGGCTTATTCACTATACTTTTTTGCAAACTAGAATTATAAAGCTATTCTGCCCCCCTAAACACATTCATTCATGTGCAAAGTTTCTCTCCCAGGCTGTAACTCCTTATGTCAGAACACATTTAAACACATTTAAACTCTTCAGAGCTGAAACTGTAGATTTAGCTGTGACCTTTACTGTACAGAGTGTGCTATGAGCACATAAACAAGATAGTATAAACGCATTCAGCTACAGTAAGGTTGCACACTGTTTAAGAAGTAAAAGCTGAGCAAGCAAAAGTGGCATCCACAGAGCAGGAACTTTATGCCTTAGGGAGACCTCTTTGTTCTCTTCAGAGGTTGTGTTACATACCCTGTCCAATCATGAAACAGCTTACAGCATTATCTCATGTGGGCTTCCCAAATCAATGTTCTCTTTTGCGCTACAGCCTCACTGAATCACTGTGCCAGATAATTTCACAGCAGGCATTCGATCAGTATTGAAAATCCTGGCTCGGTGCAGGGGTGAGGCAGGTGGTACTTTACAGCTCAAATTTGCACTGGGGACTAAATTGGCTGTTCAGAAGTATCTAACTTATATGATATTTTGTCATTTTTCCTACAGGCACAAACTTATCAGTATTTTGTTTGGGTACTTGTGTTGTCTTACTTAGCTTGCTTGTTTCCTATTACCAAAATAAATGGTACATTTTTTCAGAATCAGGATGACCTAAGAGAATGACTTTGAAAGACCTGTAGTACAAATGATGTTTGTATTGAATAATGACATAATTCTCTATTTCACTTACTTTAAATAGATAGCTTATTAGAAATAATGCTTAATTTAAGAAGCTGTAGTGCATTTAACATCATTATTGTTTCCTATAATGCAGTATCTTTAAGAATTTTAAATGAAAGATTGTTATTATAGAATATATTTTTTCTTCTCTCCCCGTTGCCTTCCTCCCCTCATCCCTCAAATGCTTTTGAGGGTTCATTTTCTTACTACTTCAGTGCCTTTCAACCTAAATTTACTTAATTTGAAAGTACTGTTATTCCCCCACAACTTTCAGTCCTTGAAATACCCAGCATTTAATCTATCTGATGAGGTTGTTTCTTAGCTCACAGATCAGCAGTGATAAAGATTTGACATTGAAGCTCAGATAATAGCTCTGCAGTTGATGTTTTGCCTGGACCAGAGTATAAATTATCACACTTGCAATTGCTTTAGCAATACAAGGCTACCAATGGTAGAAAGTTATAAAAGATGGATTTCACTGAGCAAAGGCAATAGTATCTGGCAGTATGTACAGAAGCAGGCTTTTAAAACAAGGCCATACTTGCAAGTTAATATTCAGGAACCGGATGCGCTTTGAAAATGTTGTGTTCTGCTTTTCAGAAGCCTGTAATTCTGTGCAATCAACAAATCTGCTATTGATAAGGTGTGGTCCTATTTGTCCTTTTTATTGGCAGCATGCAAGACGACAGCTTAGAGTCCTCAACTTCAATATCTCAGCTTCTGAGAGAAAGTTATTTAGCAGAAACTAAACATCGAGGGAACAGTGAAAGAAGCAGATCAGAGTCCACTTCTCATCATTTCCTTTATGGCAACACCTGTGGTGATTCAGATGAGATAGCTGCCCAAGACGACCTTCCAGATCTCTCCGCCTTTTTGAGCCAAGAAGAGCTAAATGAAAGTGTAAACCTGGCAAGACAAGCTATTGATCAGAATCCACTTGAAACTAAACAGGATGAGCTTCAGACACATTCACATTATCCCCCAGATCAACTGAAAAACAAGGGAAAAAACAAACAAATGGCCCACTCTACAGCTCTGAAAACATCAGACAATGGCCTGCACGCAAACTTTTGTCAGGACCATGTCAGAGATACGAAAGGCTCCAAAGGGAGCCCTCAAGACCTAAAGAAACAACACCTTCCCTCCGAATCGGAATCAAAAAAGGAATTCCTGAACAAGGCAGCAGATTTTATTGAAGAGCTCTCTTCACTTTTCAAAGCTCACAACTCTGAAAGAATAAGACCCCGAACATGCAAAAACTACAGGAGCAAAATCGATTCTAAGAATAAATCTGCTCAAAAAGGTAGCTCTAGCCTCTCTAGTACAACAGAAAACAGAGAAAGGCTTTCCATTCCACTACCTCAAGACTTGGAAAATAAAGCAGAGAAAGCATTTGAAAAACTAGATGATCAACCAGCAGCAAACCTGGAATCTATCAATCAATTGACAAGTGCAGAACTAAAAGCAGAGTCAGAATCTGCATCCGTATATTCTGATGAGCCCATTGGACAGCCACCACGTTTCACTCAAAAACTGAAGAGCAGGGAAGTTCCTGAAGGAACCAAAGTGCAATTGGACTGCATTGTGGTAGGAATCCCAGCACCTGAAGTCAGGTAAACATATTCTGCACTTGTCATTTCGTATTTCTGTAACAGTAGGTATATGCTTTACCCTCTCTAGATGTTTTAATGCATATATTTCTGTAATCTGCAGCAGAGATCCCTTAATCTTGGTTATGAAAATCAAGACAAATACTTTTGTTAAATCATAAAAAATCTAATTTATATTTTATGACAACACATTTTGGGCCACAGTATTTTCTCTGAACTTTAGAGTACTGTTCATAAATACCGTATTTCCATAATTACAAGAAACTGATAACTTCTGAGTGAGAAATTTCAGTAATGTTTATGGAAACCAAGTCTGACTGTATAAACTGGCTAAAACCACTGATGACCATGAGACCTCAGGCTGATGCCTGAAGGTATTTGAGACGGGTGAACGTAGATCCCTACAAATCAAGACATCCATTAATGAACAGAAAAGAAAGTAGTTCATTTCAGTTATTATACAAATAACCACAAGCAGCTTAGTTCTAATTCAGATTCTGACAATGATTCTGCCACAAACTTACAAAAATCAGTTCCGTTTTACCAGGTAGAAGACAATGTTAGTAACTGACACTTACTCATGTTGTGTGATTACGTTTTCACCTGTGTCTACAAGAATTTTGAAGGTTAAAGAGGTAACATTTACCAAGATCACTGAAGATGAAAGGCAATGTGAAAGGGCTATGCTTTATTTGTCAATAACAACAATAAAATAAGAAACAGTATAAGTTTTAAATTTATCTTAGAAAACATTAATCTCAGCAGTCTTTCTAAATCCAAATTTGTTCTCATAGCACTAATTAGCCAAATTTCCCTCTCACTGACAGTGGGATTTATATTTACTTTGCTGGACTATACCAATCCATTAGGAAGGAAAATTTTATGCTATTTGCTGTTCTGGAGAAGTACTATACATATCTGGAGAAGTACTATACATATCTGCATCCTACTATCTGCAGTTATCATAAATAGCTTTCCTTTAGTCTAGATGGAAGCTTATCCTATAGGCCTTTTAGAGCTGTGTTGCTTTTCTAAATGTTGAAAAGAGCTGTTTGTGTCCTCAGCATCCAGTTAAGGGACTCTGAGCTTCACAGACGGCCCTCTTTTCCAATTGTTGGTCCTTGTCTTCCTTCTATACTTAAGACAATGCTGGGTACAGCACTACTGCCACTTCTACTGCAGTCAGCACCTTTATCCTCTTTCTCACCAAACTAACAGACACCATCATTAACTGAAAAATATTTCAACATCCAAGTATGGAAGCTCCAAAGATTTCTGTGGTAAAAAATCTTTGTCTTCTGCTCCCTTGGATTTCTGACACACCAACTACTACTTGTCAGAAGGAAGAAGCTTTTACAACACAATTTTAAGTACGTAGGAAAAAGGATCTACAAATAAATCCTCTTGTTGTGGCCTGGCATCAGTTACAGACAATCTTGTCATGAAGACGAGAAGTTATCCGGTTTATAGGATCCCTGAACTATGACTGCCAGCCATTTTGCCCCACTAATGTGTTCATTAGTGTCATGTAGGTTCTCAGTCCCTAACAAGACTTGGACCCATGGTGCCATTTAGAGTCTCTTGCCCATGACAAGAATGCGAAGGACTAAATGTTTATTTTTAAAAGAGGTATCTGTGCTGAAGCTAGAGAAATACTTTGAGAAGATTACGCTTTCTACTATGCTTCATATCCAAACTCACTGCTATAATGAACAATTTTGACAGACTCCTTTGGTGGAGTTCATGCCATTATAAATGCTGTATTGTGTTTGGCCCTTAAATTCATAGAGGAGCCTGATCAAAGAATGAAACAGTGCCAGAAATTTGCCCTTTTTGACAGAAAACAAACAGGAAATATGATCATTCCCCAGGTACTAACAACCCCTCTCTGGATTATAAATCTCCTGATTATAAAGGCTTTGAGACTTATTTGTCCAGGCATTTGCCTTGATAAAACTTTTTGATATTAAAAATGCCACTAGGATCCCTAGACATGAGAAACCATTTATTTTTCTTCTCCCATCATTCATAATTTACAATACAAAGAGAACAAATAAAATATTTTTCTCTTATATAGATAGACCTGTACACAAACTCAGTCTGGCTTTCTTTGTTCTTAGAAAAGGTGAACACGACCTTGCTTGTTTATAGACAATTAATCTGGTGCACAGTATTAATAATATGTATTTCTCCAGAAGGCCACTACATCATCCTTTTAAAAGCATGTCATACCCATGCCTTTGACACATACATGAAATTCAAAAGGTATTCATGCCATCTAAGTTTAGGTGTTTAACAAGTATCTGAATTAGAAGCTGACACTATAAAGTCACTGAAGCCTCACAAGGGCAAATCGGAGAACCCAAGAACAATGACTCATCCCATGGCATATCCGTGGATGGCCAGGATGCCTATGCACCCAATTCAGGGACTGTTTGATCCCACAGAATGGGGTGATGGGTATCGTTGTAACTTGGCTCTATTTTTATCCCATCAAAACTGAAGCTTTTCCACTGAAATTTCTGTCTCAATATTTGATTTTGTTCATTTTAAATAATAAAACAATTTATTTAAGTGCATAACTGTTAATACAGGAGCTGATAAACTTTCATAGAATAGGTATCAGTCAGACTTTTCCAATAGCATACTGCCGTCAGGTACTGTACTGCTCCGTCAGAAATGCCCATTTGGTTTACTGGCTCATGCTTGTAACGAGACTATGGGCTTAGAAGAGCTAACACAGAAGTAAAGAAGGGAGGGAATGCCTCTTTAGGGGTGTGAACACAAAAACAGGTTACAAGACATCTGTCTGTCAGTTGCATTACCTGCTCCAGTGCATGCTCTTACCCTGAAGTAAATGACAGAAGGTACCTTGCATTCACTGCAGCCTGTTAGGGCATAAGGATTTAATGCATAAGGATTTAAGAGAGGGTTACTTAGCAATTATTCACTCACATGCTAATACCCCAAGGCCAATGTAAGCCCAGAAAGGTCGAAAGAAGTCCCATAGAAATTCAGTCCCAAGCAGTCAAGCTCAAGAGAAAGGTCAAGATTGGCTTGCAGTTTCACAGCTCAAACTAACAAATAAAAGATAAATCACAAGGGTGCCCGTGTAAACTCTTCCCTTGTGTTTGTGTGCATGCGTACGTACATGCTGTCAGCTGGGAGAAAGCTGGGAATGTTAGCTGCCTGAACAGTTTCCTGATCATTGTTTGGTATCAATATTTTTGTCCTGTTCATCCAAGATTCTTTTAACTCCACCAATGTGTATGAGATTTTACACACTAAGAAAGGGTGTAAAAAATTCATTTGCATGAATGATACATATTCATGTGCTTCCAGTGATCTGGCCTTTATAGTCACTGCTACAGCAAGAGGGAACCAGAAAATATAACATATTCCAGGGTATGTACTCCATTAACTATGGGAACTCTTCGAACACAGACTTTTTTTGGTAAAAATAGTGCTTGTCTTTGATCTGCTGTGTAGAGCTTCCAGAATACTGAAGAAAAAAAGCATCTTGTTAGCCATAGTGGTGGAACAGTGTCCAGGACTGGGCTCACAACTGGCAGCTGCCCTTCTTTTAGGGTAACAGTTTTCTGAGGTTTATGGTGAGTTAGTTCAGCATCTATGGAACTGTGCAAGGAGAGAAGAATTCTAACAGCTAAGCAAGACAGATACAAAAATCACTATTCCCAGGAAAGGAATCATTAGCAAGGAAGCAACCAGCAAAAGAAAGTTTAATACTGGCTGACTTTGAGACGTGATTTCTTCTTCCCTCAACCTATGTGAATGCCCACAAATAAACAAGCATCCCTCAGACACTCGTGTGCAAATTCATGTTTGCTTGTGTCCTGTAACTTACCCTGGATTTCCTAATCACAGAAATGAATCCCAGGTGCTCCCATAATGCTTGCAATACATATACTTACAATGTAGTAGTACTGTGGGAACCCAGAGCATTGTTAAACAAGGACAAGATCTGACAAGCTCTGTAACGTCATTTCTTGGTCACCGTAAGGAGCAGTCAGGTGGTTAAACTGATGTAATGTGGATTATAAGGGAGGATGTTAGAGACAGGAGACTTAGAAACTGATCACGGGAATGGACAGGTCTGGAAAATATGATGAACAGTCAGATACCATGTTTGAAAGAAAGACAGTACAGAACAAAATGGATGCTGTAAACAATGGTGTAAATGACTTTCATGAGGGATCAGAGTCAAATATCATTGGTGATGATAAAGCAGTATAATTTACAGACTTGGTGAGTGTATCTGGTCTATACGAGAGACCACTGAGGGACAAATAATTAGATGGAGGAACAAGAGAAGAAAATGGGAACTGATTAAAGTATCAGTACATGGAAAGCTAAACCCTGGCCGGATGAATAGAGATAGACCCGTCCAACTGCTTTTAAGATAACTCAGCCTTAATGTAATAAGCCCACATGTTAGAGGAAGGTGGTTCAGCCTATCAATCTATAAAGAAGTTTGAGTGAAATGTTACCCTTTTTCAGTATCAGCAGTTGAATGCAGTGACATAGAAGAGACGAACAAATACTGGTACAAGGGCCTGCTCAAACATCAGCTCACATTCAAAGAGCACTACTACAATTATCAATACATTACTTTACTCTGACTATAATGCAGGTAAGAAAAAAGCATTTAAGAGATGTGTGTCGTATATCTGCAAAGTGTTAAAGGTTTTGTTGACCTCCTTCCCATGCTTCCTTCTAAAGCTCTGTTTCTGTATGAGTAATGACAGGTATGATACTCACTCATCTCTGTGAGGAGAGCACTCCTTATTCCCTCAAGTTCAGAGGTGTCTGCATTTTTCCAAACTGCTTGGCACATCACTCCTAGGTTAATTTTACTTATGAATCACATTGCATAGCATACACAGCCATCCTGGAAGTGTCATGAGGATTTAATGTTCTAAAAACAGGCTCTATGTCATAAGGTTCCCATGAAAGCATTCTTTAACATAGGCATACAAAGCCTAAAAAGTGCATTTTAGTGCTGCTTTAAGAAGACCAGAGCTGCAACTAATCAAAGATTTTTGGATTTTAAAGTCACGTAAGACTGATTAGGCTTCCCCTCCCAGCTGCCAAATGAAAACATTTATCGTTTTAGTGCTCAAAGCCTAGAGAGCCAAACTTCTCTTAACATGCAACTCCAATCAAGTCAATGGATTAATACCTCGGATGCATTTGGCACAGCGGATGACACTGCTTGCGCTTAATGTGAACCTGCCTTGTATGATGAAGCTATCATTACAATTCACGGCAGGAATGAAATGTCAGCGACAGAGAGTATTGCTACTGCAACCATGCCACGTATCTCAATGCCTGAACTCCCCTTGTAACTGACATTTCATTGCTACCACGTACAACGTTTTGATGGTAAGAATGAAATAAAATGTTAACAAGCAAGGATTAATATGGCAATACCAAAGATTTACCCAAAGCTTAATTCTACAAGAGAGATTTTTTTCACCTGTAAGCACTGCAAAGAAATAGCACATATTTAGCACACGCTTTTCTTGGCTTAATATCAAAATAATTTAACGTTATGACAAAAATAGTGTTGAAAGAACAGGCTGTGTAGAGAACTAAACCCAGGTTTAAAACAGAAGTTTATTCCTGAAATTTTAAATCATTTCAGTTGCAAATTTTGGACTAGTCAAAGGTAAAAATAACTGCAAAAAGAAAAAGCAATTCAATCCTGCTTCATCGTCTGTTTAGGTCTATTAAAGGAATATACTACTCATATACTACTAAAATAACTGGAAGAAACAGTTTACTTGATGCGTGTAATTTTGCTTATGGGAATTTAGAATTTGCCTCACAAGGGGAAGCAGTATGGACATCTCTACACAAACACAACAGGCTACTTGGAAAAGCAGATCAGTAGGAACACAGAGTTCTTATATCTTACTGATGATTATATCACAATATTTCGTGTAATGGGTCTTGCTTTATTTCTCACCTGACTGAGGAACCGCATTTGAGTTGACACAAAGTCTAATGTTATTGTACTACGTAAGTTATTGTAATGTTCTGAAAGATACTGCTGAAAATAAGATCAAATTTGAGAACAAAGGTACTCTGTTTGATAGTTTTTCATATCTGCTTAACATGCTAAACCAAGACTACATTATAAGGAAGAAGCATGAGGTAAGTATATAAAAAGATATGAGTAAGTGACATGACTCAGCTCCCAAAGTATACAGTTGCCTACATGAATTACCCTCCTAAAAGACGACTTGTACATTCAAATACCCATATGTGCTTGCAGTCACACAACTGTGATGAATCACACAACTGTTTTCTCTCCTGAAAACGCGAACATTGCCAATTAGCACCAATTGCAAATCTTGAAAACGACAGAAGAAACCGTATTTTATATAGAGTAAGTATATAGATCCCTTAGGATCACAGGAAACCTATATAATTTCCTGTTCTTGAACCTAAAAATGGCACTAATCAGTATCAAAGGATCTTTTCAATCAACCCTGTAGTGCACATTACTATATTTCTCCCTTGGAACTACTAAAAAACATCACTGAACAGAAAAGCAAAGAAAATGTGCACTTCTGGGGAGCCAGTCAAAAAGCAAGCTGTACCTAACTATTAGTGGGGAAAATACCAGTCTAAAATCAATGTAGCTGTTTCTTCTGCTTACAGAGGTTTGCATTAGAGGATCTGAAAGTTCTTGACTGGACTATGAGGAAATGTGAACAGAATGGTTCAGTCTGAAGAAAGAATTATTTTTTAAGGAAATGTACTTTGAATAGAAGCGGAAAACAACTCTTTCAAAATAAATACATGTATATCTGAGCAATTGATAGGATTATGTAATAATACAAATAAAAAGCAGGATTTTCAAATGAAACGATAGCAAAGAACCATACAATCTAATCTTATAGAAAACAATGGTAATGGTACTGTGATAGAGAAATTGTTTAAAAGACAGTTTGTAAACAATTGTTTTAAGACCAGTGACTTTGCCTTTTTAAAACTATTTTAATCTTCTTTCACACCTTCAGATGGGTGTGATAAAAAGGTGTGAAAAAAGATATCTGGCAAATCGTTAAATATTCTGGAGAAATATATCACTATAACGTATATATATATATATGTATATACTTGCTCTGTTCTATACTCTTCCATAAAAGTCTGGTTTTGGCCACTGTCAAAGCATGCTGGGCTAGGTGGACTTTAGTCTGAGCCAGAACAAACACCCAGTAAGTCCTTACTTATCTTGCTACATGTGCCATCTCACCTGGCATCCTAGGATATGTGCTGATGTCATTGATTAGTATTATTTCCAAAGGTGCTGTACATTTTATGGGTTTGGTTTATATGTACAGTGGTGTTAAGCTGTATTGTGAAGTTCTCCATATAAAACAATGCCAATTTCTCTTTCGTAAAACCCTGCAGGAGGGATGTGGTTGTATTTTACTGCTGCAAATCTGTACTTCAGCTCTGAAATGTCACAAAAGAGAACTGGGGCATTTTACAGCCTACTGGCATTCTCTTTTAACATCATATTTATTACATGCCTGTCTACTTCAGTTGGAAATGTTAATTCCATTAACATTGTTTTCTGAGACCCATTTTCAATTACATTACAATGGAGACTTGTAGAAGAGGATAGCAAGGAGATGTAGACACAAATAAAGACGTAAATTCTACGTCTCCAGCTACAAAGGGTTGTCTTTCTAAAAGGGGAAATTGTGTTATGCGCTATGATTCATTCTACAGTACAGGAGCTTCCCTCCATATCAGGCTGACCCGTATGGTTTCCAGGCTGTACACTCAAGTCAGTTGACTGTACAGCCAAAGATTACACTAGTGTGCAACTTGAGGTAGACTGGGGAATACCCTGCCTACTTTAAGAAAGCCATGTTGGACAGCCAGGATTGATGGTGCACAAATAGTACACAGTTCACTTCTTAGCTATGTACAGAACATTTAAGTTGCAGTACTCCTTTATACCTCGTGGTCCTTTTGCTTCTATCAAATTTCTGGAATTCTGGTTTTCCATGAGCTATTATATATATATATATATATATATATATATATATTTTTTTTCCCCCAGCATATTCATTTGGGCTTTTCTTCATGCCTGACTTGTATCATAAACTACTGTAAAAAGTTGTGTTTCCAAGAACACATATAACCATATAACTGAATGGTTAAACAAATTTACTCATTAATGTTCTTCTAAATGATGTAAGATGGAAATGTATCAAAGTACCCTATAGTATGAGCTAGGAAAGAAGAATTATTACAATTTAATAATCCAAAGCCTACCCTTAGCCTTTCCTCAATTAATTCTACTTGCTGTAACATAGAACGGTAAGTACATTTCCCATTGCTATGATAGCATTTGTTTGCCCCCAGAAGCTAACAGATATTTTTACCAAGTTACCATATCCAGATGGATAAAACAATTATTCATTTTTTAAAATCAATTAAATAAAAAAAAGTTACCAGCATGATAGCCCCCATAAACATATGTTTTATGCATTAATCAACCATACTCAGTTAAGAAAGCAACAATGAACAGCAAACATTTTTTTTTGTTCAAGTTTTATATCCATTTATATTTATGAGAAAACTTACGGTGAAGAAGGCAGCACTGCAGTTTGGCTTTTTAAATTTAGCTAGTTATCTAAAAATATAAGTATGTCTAAGTACTAACCCAAACTGGATTCCTATACATAGTACTACACCTTCTCTACAAAACCTACACTGTCCAATTAAATTTGCAGCTGGTACTGCAAACCCACCTGCTGTTTTCTTTCTGTTCTGTATTTTCCATATGAACAAGCAAGAGCATTCAGAAGTGCTCTCCCCTACTAATAAATAGGCTGAGGTGATGGTTGCTGTCATTAACACATCCTAAGGAGCTGTCTGTTCACATGCTGCTTTTACTTTTGTTTAGAGTCCTGCATTTTTTGCTAACACCACCCTTCTGAACCGAACACTGAGGGAATTAAGGAGCATCTTAGCTGACAGTGTGAAGCCTCGAAAGGGCCCCAAAAAATCTTGGATATGTAGCTGGGTTTGAAAGAGAAACACAGCAATACCATGCAGAAAAGAATTCAAGGTCCAGCCTTCTCACTGGCAATTGATCCGTAAGGAAGTGCTTATTACAATATGGAATATTGTAATAGATCACTTCTCTTTGCTTATGATACATTTATGCACTCTTTTGTTACAAGATTTTCTCAATATACGACAAAACAAAGATGAAGATTAGTGTATTTTAGTCACATTCTGAATCAACATGAACTTTGGAATCACAAGTTTGAGGGACATTTATTTAGTTGTTTGTTTGTTTTTGCTATGATTTAAGCCACAACACAGATCTGAATGTACCTCAAGAGAAATTCAGTGCTAGACCAATAGTGTTTCAAACTCATAGCTGCCTTTTCTTCCACTCTACTATTGAAATCTATGTAGCAAGAAATGTATGTGCTAGAGTTGCTTATATAAACCAGTCAATAAGTTTTAAATACTGCAAAGAAATGAGTTCTATTATTTGCCATACCTGAATACTGTGAAAACCATAAATATTTTATATTTATATTCATATGACTGATGATTCAACTTGCCTGCAATATTCTGTTGGAACCTTCAGGCTAAAACCCACCCATTTTATCATCAGAAAGATTTCCAACATTGTCATTCTAGTTGTCAAGTTGCTTGCACTGACAAACTGTATTTTTTTTACCTTGCAGGTGGTACTGTGAAGGGAAGGAGCTTGAAAACTCACCAGACATTCAAATTATCCAGACAGGTGATCGACACTCATTGGTTATTGTTGAAGCTTTTGAGGAGGATACAGGACGTTACTCGTGCTTTGCTTCAAACATCTATGGAACAGACTCCACCTCTGCGGAGATTTACATAGAAGGTAATGTTAGAATTGTGGCAGAAATTGGTGGCTGAAACTAGTAACACAGGATTAAGATGCAATTATATATTGTGTATGTTACCTACTTATTGGATTTGTCACAAAAAATACGTAGCAGGAAGTAAACTGTTTCAGTCACTACTAACAATTTTATTATTTCTCTGTAAAATACCTTCACAGAAGTGACTGCTCTTTACATATCATTTTAATGTGTTGTTTCCCATAGATTTTATCTATCTGATTGCAAGATCAAAGTTTAAAAATAAGGAAATTCTGATGCCACCTATATTTTTTGCCTGTGGTTACTCTATATAAATAAAAGAAACCTCAACTTTGGGTCTAATTCTTATTAGACCCTTTTCCTTAGAGTCTTTATTATAGATGGAATATCTTGTCAGAGCTGGTCTTTTTCCACCAGAGAAATGTAAAAGTAGCTTGATCTTAACCCATGATTGGGACCTTGTAACTGAAATGAATAGGTACGTATCAGCAATTTGATCTTTTACTTGCAGTATAGACGCTGTGAATAAAACAAAATATATACCTGCAGATTTAAGTCTAATTTCTTTCTCTTTATGCTACCTAATATATCCAACTTGGCTTAAGAGAGGTTTATATGTTATATTTTTAACACTGTTTTTGGTAAGGTTTTAGATTGCATTCATCACTGTGTTAACAGGATCACAAATTTAATATAAACACATCGAATCTTTTTTTCCTCCTTTTGTCTTTTTTAATTTCTCAGGCAGAGAAATATCACACTATGTGTAACGTCACTGACAACAGCGTGACCATTCATAAATTAAAGCACCTACCGCACTTCATACAAGGGTACTTGTGCTCTACTGTTATACTTCTTTCACATCTCTAATCTGACAGTGAAAGGACAAATCCTTTTTTAGTACCAGCACTGCCCCTGGCATTAATGGGAGATGTCTGTGCTTGGCAGGGCTTTACAAGTTCTTGAGACTGGGGCCAAGGCCTGCTTTTACCTAACTCAGACGAGGCTGGATGGAAGCCATGGCTCGTGGAGATGCTCACTGGCAGAAACTGCAGAGAAAATGCAAATTCCAAAAGCAGTGAAGGCTGAATCAGAAGTGTAAAATGTCTCAGGAAGACAGCTGTTAGTAAACCGAGCTGATGTCTTCTCCAAACTGTGTTATGAGGCACTAGTTTATGAATAATAGCTATGATTCCATGTGTCTCTCTCCTTTTATCCCCCCCTTTTAAAAAATATTAGTATCAGGTGTCTGAAAAAAGCTCTTATCTGATCCACAACAGCAATTAAAGATTAAATCATACTAGTGGCATTTTAAAGAGAACCTGAGGAGCGCTCAGGTATGCATTCACTCATGGATGCTATTTTCCTCATTTCAATTGCACATCATCCTAAATCTGCCTTATGTCAAGAGCAGTTCTGTGTCTTACGCAGCCTGTAATGAACAGGAAGGTTCACTTCCATTGCAATGGGATCTTTTGTTTTGGCATAGCTTTATAACAAGTATCCTTATACAGCATCCTTTCAATGCTCTAGAGGAAATGGTAATAAAGATGATAAATATGATTCTTAGATAAAATTCTCCAAAAAACACTTCACTGTTTTGTGTTTTGCTTTTTTTTTTTTTTTCTTTTTGGGTTTTCACAGGAGTTTCTTCTTCTGACTCCGAAGGCGAAACCATCAAAGACGAAATGGATCAGTAAGTTTAAGATGTTTTTCCTTCCTTTTTTCTTATAGCTAAAAAAGCCACAAGTGTAGACATTTCAATTTCCATTAATATTTTGCAGCTTGCAAAATGTTGGCTTTTGTTTGGATTATTTGGGTTGTTGGTGTTTTGTTTGTTTTACAAATAATATGGAACAACAAACTTTAGCTTAAGGACTGAAACTTGCTATTAAATATAAACATAAGAAGAAATATGCTACATTAAAATACTAAAACAAATCTACTAAAACGTGCTATTTGACTACATACACGTTAAATGGTCACTTAAGTGTCTGACTTGGAAAAACTGTAGTAAAATTTCTCTCAAGAAAATCCAGTGTCATAAAGTCTTTGACAGCAGACAGCTATACACAGGTTATTCAGACTTAAGCATGGAAATTAATACATAAGAACTGAAGTAAACTGAATTGATTGGCATAAGTCACTGTTTTGTTTGAGCTCCTTTGCGTGCATTAATTCAATCCCAAATGCACCCAGTGCTTTATAACGTGCAAATTTGAATTAGATAGATAGACTTATGCGCTCTTTCCCCATTTTTTCCCCTTTATGCACTTTTTTCCCCATTATTTATTAGTGAGGGTTATATTCATGACAACTTTCATTTTCTTTGAAGACACTAATACCATTTTTTTTTAATACAATACCGTGGACTATGGTATTTCTACTATCCTGGGAGCTCCAATCTGCATACAAACACAAGGAACAGTACAAGAGAAACTAACATTGCCCTCCCATGCTGCTCACAGCTGGTAGCAACACCTTTCAAGCCACAGCTGGGTTAACCAAGGGCATTTTATTGCATTTGGTATAACTGAACTAGATAAGAGAGCTTACAGTGGCAAGATATGCAGGCTGATTCTTACAAATCAAAGTTTACTTGGTAGTACATATCAGGTTAAACTAATTAGAATTCAGTCCCAGAAGTGAGGCTGGGGTTGGCACGTAGCTGTGACAGCCATAACTAAAGGACACACGTACAGCTCTAGCTTCCAGTTAAGAGAACTTCTTTTTGGTCAATATTTCACAGCAATGCAAAGCCAGCTGACACCCCCCTGAAGGCAGCATCTCCTGCTACCAGAGCTGCAACCAAGCACCAAGAAACCTCCATGGCACCGTCAGCTGTGGTTCAGCCTGTGTCTGTACCTGTCCAGCCTGTGTCTACGCCAGTTACTCAGGTAGCGGGGATGATGTGTTATATTTCAACAACGAAAAGAAAGCACTTAAAATGGTTTCTTTTACAGCTTGTGACTCAGAATCCCAACATTTTCTAGTTTGTACTTTGCTGTTGTACTTCAGCTCCGAACCTTACAGCCACACAGTAACTGCACATGCAGAAGAGATGTCCCACCTGCCAGCTAACCTTTAGCACCTGGCAGAGGGAAGGGAAGCTTTCATCCCCGGGTTACAGGCATCTCTGCAGCAATGAGCAGAAGGAGCAGCTGCCGCTAGCTCGGCCAGCGGCAGGAGTCTGTGCGCTCCAGCAGGTCAGACGCTGCATGCCATGAAGGGCACTTGGATGTGTAAGTCAACTTGCTGGCGTCTTACATTGCAGATTGACTCGCTCACTTCAGTAGTGGCAGTCTATGCCTTTCTCCTCATCTTCTCCTACAGAACCCACTTCAGATCATTTTCTATTAATGAAAGTTACTTCCAGATAAATCATTTCACGGCTCTGTTTACTTTATATGTAGTAAGGTTTATTTACCATACTAGCATTTTAGTATCCATACTAAAGGATTTCTAAGTAATGTTAGCATGCATCTATAGACCTGCTTGTTGCAAAGTATCAGAATAATCATAACTGTGAATTCTTTCTTAATAGGAAAGAATAGCAACATTTACTTCAAAATAAAACTGAAAAGTTAGATTCCCTTTATACTGCCTTTACAACGCTTACAGCCTAGACTAAGGTGGTAACCAGCAAACAGATACTGAATAGGTGAAGTAATGCGGGTTTACTTTTGACTGCAAAGAGAAAAGAACTAAGCCTTTGTAATATTTTTTTGACAGAGGTTGTCCAAGTCTAATTTGATAGCCATCTCAGAAGTTTATTACCACTTTCAAGCTCCTTGACTTGTAAGACAACATCTATGTTCTCCTGAGATACCAAATCACTAGTTCTGCTGTTCTGGGGTGACTTCTGTTTTGACTAAAGAGAAAAACTCTATTAACCAAGTTATGTAAGAAACTTTTCCAGTAGTCAGGAACGGAGCAACTTTTATTCACTGCATTTAATATTTTGCTCTAGACTTCACCAACCAGAATCTCTTTTGTGTCATTCCATGAGCATAAAGCACATTTCACACTCACACAGACGATCATACAATGATTTGCCTTGCAATGTGACACAAAGCCACGTCTGTTCAGAACCCATACTTTCTTTGTGTCATTCAGCACCTGAATGATGCTTTAGTTTATAGTTCTGTAATAGCAGTGCTTTTTAAACCCAGTATATTTTTCACTCTTCAGTCCCAGATATTTGTTAATCTAGAGTAAAATTTTTACAGGAATCTCTCTCCATTTAACAGCCAAGAATGGGGGTACCTGAGCCTTTCAAGTTTCAAAGTATTTAATTAGCACGTAAGGGATGTACCATGTTTCTCCTGTATGTGGAAAAATATCCTATGTTCACTTAAACACCATGTGATGTTTTGCAACCCACAGGCTCAAAGCCCCACTAACTATTTGCAAGGATTGGATGGAAGACCTATAGTTGCTGCTCCTGTATTTACAAAGGTAACTTGTTTTGTGACATATTTCATAAGAAAAGAGGCCAATTAATTGTATGGAGAGATAATTAAAACTTTCTAGCTATGAAAGGGAAAAAATGCCTTTCTTAAGGCATTCAAGGACTCGAGTGACTTTATGAAATCTTACTGAAATCAGTATTACTTCCAGATCAATAAAGCATCTACTGATTGCGTTTATACATTTTGTCTATTAGATGTTACAGGACATCTCAGCTTCTGAGGGGCAGCTTGTAGTATTTGAATGTCGGGTGAAAGGAGCTCCGTCCCCAAAGGTTGAATGGTACAGAGAAGGAACACTGATAGAAGATTCTCCAGATTTTCGGATATTACAGAAAAGTAAGTTTATTGTGTGGAAATGTTGCAAGTATAAAATACAGGCAAGCAACAAAACTGCTAAAATAGCAACACTTTGAGTTTCTTACTAGAATGGTAAGAACTCTATAAGCCTTATTTCCAGCAATAAATCTGGGTCACAGAAGCCAAAACTGGAGATGAATTGAACAGCATACTCAGAGGCAGTATGTGTCTGAGACTCCCCGGACTCTTGTATTGTTTTGCCTTCTGCTTTGATTGCACTGTCACTGCCATGCCCTTTTCTAATTTAGTCTTACTTTTGCTGATTGTTTTTCTTTCTGCACCATTTACGTAGAGTTCCATCGCCTGTAAAGTGCCCCATCTTTTACTTAAGTGACTGTGCTTATGAAGCACAATTACACTAGTGCTTATGGACAGTGATTGCTTCCTTCTCCACAAAAGTAACTGGATTTATACGTTACATTATAGCATGACGCTTGCGTGCTCACATATACATGTGTGTGCACATGATACATGATGGGTTGAAACATATACTTTTACTTCCCTTTTCTAATGCAGTTGAAATGTCTGTGGTTTCTGCCGCTGGAGAGCTGAAATTGCTAAAACTCAATAGAAATTCCTTAAATATCACACTAAATCAAACCTAAATGAAAGCTATTTTTTATCATAACTTGATTTCATGTGTGGAATAGTTTCAGAAATTGTCTTAAATACACACTAAAGTAATACTAAAATTGCAGAAAACTCCTTGAAGAATTTATTTCCTCTTTATAAGTGGCCATAGGTGTCCATAATGTTCAGTGGATTTGACATACCATTGAGCACAATGCTTGGCTGTCTCTACTACCCTTTAAACAGAAAACTGAAAACTGCATCAAAGGGAGTATCCTATCATACAGAGAAGATCGAGCTTTATAGTTAGTGTTCAAGAAAAAAAAAAAAAAAAAAAGGGCAAAAGTAAACATATTCCATCTGCTAATTCTGCTCTTCTTTCCTTTAGAACCACGATCTATGGCTGAACCAGGTGAGGATCATCAAAAAGTTCATCTTTTTAAAATTTTATTATACAAATATGGTGGTTTAACCTCAAAAAAATATTTAAACTCCAATTATTTAAACTCCACAGTTTAATTAAGGCAATTTTTAATTTCCCCATGTTCTATAGTTACTAGTGAGAGGCATGTCTAGAATGGTAGAATGTTTCATAAACATGTAACTTGAATTAATTTTATCACTTCAAGAAAATAATGTTTCCATTCTGCTTTGTCCCAGTTCTAACTCAGGATCTGTTAACGTTTTACAAAGCTGAAGATTAACAAAATTAATGTATGAGGGTTCCCTATGTCTGAAGTTCAGAAGTACACCAGATGATGCAGGACTGAGCTATTTTTATCTAGTTCACCAGTTAGGGAACATTGCATCAGATGTTTAGCCATGTCAGCCATTCCCTTTGCTCCCTAACAGTGTAATATGAGAGTATCACATCAGGTGTTCCACCCCTGATATCAGCAAATCCTATAAAAGCAGCTGGATTTGTTAATTTTGACAGTCAGAGGAGAACACAGGCTACTCTGCTTGATTGGAGCAAAGGAACCTCATAGATTTTGATTACTTCTCCATGAGACAATCACCCTCTCCATTATGCTCTTCACTACCAAAAAAATAAAGCAGCCTCTCTTTAGACAAAAAATTACCAAAGGAGTATCAATTCTTATGAAATATGGACTTCTGTAACTTTTCTCCTTGTCATATTAAAAGCCTTTTACCCCAAAAAGTATCTTGAAAGAGACTCTTGCAAAATCTACAGGATTTTCCCCCTCTCTGCAACGTCTGTCTCTTAGACTTAGGAATGAATAAGTGGAGCTTCTACCAGAACCCACCGATGCCGTTCCTTTAGTGTCCAGTGGCATCACTGCTGAGTAATGTGAAGCAGTTTTCAGAGGGCAATCAGTCGGGTGCAGTTGTCACTGCCTCATCACCTGCTGCTCATTCAGAAGGAATCTGGATTTCCACGCATGCAGTGGTTGGCAAATCCAAGTACTATAAACTAGATACTCTAGTGCCTTAAACTAGTTCTATAATCCTACTGCTATAATAAACTATGATTCTCCTATGGTTGTTAGCAAATAACCTCTTTGTTGCTCCTAGATTCTCCAGTGATGACATGAAACAATTACGTTTAAATGTTGTATGGTCTTCTATAAGAACTCTCATAAAATATTAATCCTGTGATTTTTTTAGGAAAGTTTCTTGCATGGTAGCAAAATGGTAGCAGAAGAGTCACTGGCTATTAACTGCAGAAATGCTATCAGCCCATATTTCAGTAGCCTTTAGATGTTATCCTCCCTCCTGTTCCAGCTACCTGACCAAACAAAGTTGTAAAATCCTATCACCACAGGTATTTCTCAGCTGGTACTGCTGTCTGGACATCAGACAGAGATGGGGGAGGAACGTTATAACCCCAGAATGGCTTTTCAAGACAGAATTTCATTTCTGTTACTACAATTATGCACTAACATTTTTTCATGTCCACGAGTCATCTTTGCAAAGAGAAAAGGCAACTTCCTATAAGCACAATTAGCATGAGCCCATCTATCTGCTAATCTGTAGTACTATTTTTGAGAAATGCTGGCCTAAAAGTATGTATTTTGCATTTGTTCACCTTACAGTGTCTCTACTTGAATTATTCCCAATTAATTATAACTAACTTTTCAATCTGCAAACAGATAAATATATATATATTAGTGATTTGTGAGTACAGATTCAATATTAAGTTCTTCATAGAGGAAGTCTGTACTTCATGTGACTAGGAAGACATTCTCTAATGTTTTCCAAACACTGCTGCCACCTGTTCTTCACTTTCGTTGGGCATGCTGGAGCACAGAGGGTACCAGTTGCTGCACACAATGCTGATAACAGCTGCTGCACACAAAGGCTGCCAAAATTGATAATACAGATGAAAATAAAATCAAACTGAGCAAGGTGGAAAACCTTAAGGAAAGTCCCCTAGGGTTGTCAAGGCTTTGTGTGTTTGTTCAAAGTGTGCTCATTTCAAGTAATAACACTGCTCTGATGCTTTGCAGAGGAAATTTGTACTCTTGTTATTGCTGAAGTATTTTCAGAAGACTCTGGCAGTTTCACCTGTACTGCAAGCAATAAATATGGCACAGTATCTAGTATAGCTCGTCTAACTGTCAAAGGTAAGAGATTGTTTGAGTCCTTTGCTGGCTCGTAAATACAAGCAGGGGAGGCTGATGTGCTGTGCGGTGAGGCTGCTTACCAAACATACAGATTGCTATGTCTTTTCAGAGTGTCTTTCCCCAGTTAGAAACGTGAAGCAACAAGCGACATCAGGGAATTAATCCCACACAGCCCTTCCTAAAACAAGACTCGGGCAATAGCCATTTTTGGAATCTCCATTGACTGTCTACTTTGCTCTTTAATAAACCTTTAGCACAGAACTCAAAGGAGGATCCCCCAAAACAGGTTCTTTCACACTGCCTACGTGATTTATGCTACCAAGGCACTAAGGAGGTAGGTGAGTGAAGAACCAGTATATAAAAGCATAGCACGCTGGGGACTCCAGTTCAGCTCAAGTCCTGGCAGTGCTCTGAACAACTAAAAAGTTTGAGAACTCTCTGAAAAGAAAGTCTGTATTGCAAAGATGCTGGTGGAATTCATGGTTGTAGACCACTACTGGATCTTCCAGACCAGGGCTGTGGCCATTCCTCCCACCTTTCCCTTTTTACAATATTCCTTTGTTAAGGGAGTTCATTGGTAAACAGATGAAGTGAAATTACTCATTCCAACAGCTGTCCAGGATATTAGAGAGAGTTTTTCCAATTGTATCTTTTCTGATTTCATTTCACTATAATTTATGGTATTTATGTACCATCAAAACTTTGATATTTGTTATTTCAGCATCTGAAGACAGTAGTAATGCTGCTGCCCTTCACACAATGAGCTCAATCAACTTAGTTGCTGCTGAACATCAGTCTCCCCCACATATTCCTTCCCAACCTGTAAATCAACCCCCCAAACCTAAACTTGAAGGTGTTCTTGTGAACCACAATGAGCCCAGATCGAGTTCCAAGATAGGTCTCCGTGTGCACTTCAAGCTGCCTGAAGACGACAAAGAAAGTGAGTCAGCGGCAGAGGATGGACTCGGCACTACAAACCAAAGCAGACCCAACTATTTCCAGGACAGGATAAACGGACAGCCAGTGAAAGTACCAGAGCCAACATCGCCATCCAAGGAACCCCCTCCAGTACTGGCTAAACCAAAGCTGTAAGTAAAAGGTATTCTAAGTCTCAGGAGCATGATTGCTATTATTTTGTATCTGCTTTATCACGTGTCTATTCGTAGACCAGGACACTGTAGCACTAGAGACAAAAACGCAAACATGGAACAAAAAGACAGTATCACACGGTGCTGGCCTAATTAACCAACTAAGCCTTAGAAAGCACTTTCTAAAGAGACAGAGATTTTTTTCTGTATATCCCTCTTGAGAAAAGTGTGCTCCAAAGGAAAATATTTTCCCTTTTAAATTTTATTTAATTCCACAACGTCTTCTACTACAAATAACAGATGAACAACATTGCTTTTGTGCAGGCAAAATAAAAGCAGGTTCTTCCAATATATCTCATTCAATTCTCATTATGCAGTTTTGCCAAAAGCAGACGTACTCGTCCTGCACACAGTATGGGCTAACAACTGTAGGCCCAAAGGCCATGCCTCATGATTTTATGTCTCACAAACATAATTCCTCCTAAAACAGAAAAAATACTTGCAAGTGTTTGATAATGTGAAACCACATAAACTAAAGAGCACCTGCATGGTTTGTGCACTGTGAGTCCAAGAGGGAAGTTTAAGGAATGGTGCAATTTTCTTACAGAATGATTTCTGGAATGCACACTGTGGTTTATTAAGAAATATCCTTTCAGTATTTTTGGAACCTCTAAAATCTAGTTTAACAAAAAGCACACAGAGGCCTTCATTTCACTTGTTAAATAGGCAGCAGCTTTAACTAAAGGTTCAGGAAAGATTTTTATAAAATAATTCACTAACATCCTTAGGCAGGGATGTAATTTCATAGGGCAAATATTACAAGCGAGAAAACAAAACTTGCATGCCATGTAGGAGAGGAAGAACTTGGAGCAGTGTTGCTTTTATTTATTTATTTGTTTGTTTGTTTATTTTTGAAGCCCAGACATACAGCCCTATTGACTTTTAAAGCTATATTTAAGGGATGAGTAGAAGCAGACTTTAAGTTGCCCACAACTCACATCACTGCTTGCATAAACCAGGATTTCTCTCAAAAAAATCTACAAGATGGTACACCGGAGTGCATTATTGTGCAGATGCATATGAAGGAGATAAAATCAGGATTGCACAACTTCTAATTCTCTAACTCTGTAATTTTCAAAAGCTTGAAATTGCTAACTTAATCTACCTTTAATGTGATTTTTGTTTAGTAAATTATAGAAAGAGTAATTCCTTTAAATAAATTCACTTAACTTCTTGTATTTGGTTTACCAGTACCATTGTGTTTCCACTTCTACATTTTTAACTTCTTGCTGATATTTATTTAATACTGGACAATTTATTACATGATAATTTTCTAAATCCTCTATGTCACTTCTGTTTTTGTAATGAGGAAAGCTAGCCTGTATTTCCATACATGCAATAACAAAATATTCCACTTGACACTTGAAAATAGCTTTTCTTAATTGTAAAATAAAAAAGTTCTGAATACAAATACAATAGAGAGCATCTAAGAAATAACAATTGCATGAGGTGCAAATACTCCCTGAAAGATGCACTATTACCTGTCACTAAATGTCCATGCCACCTAAACTACATTGGTGGTGTCTCTTGTGGTGGATTATCGCCAGGTTCTAGCAGCCAGAATGCTGGTTTCAGAGCTCACATTAACAGAAGGTGAATAACTGCACTCTGGCTTGCAAATTCTCATTTCGACAAACCCAGTCCTACTCCTTATTACACAAGTATACATGTACTAAGGTGACGTAGAGCAGAACTTGACAATGTTATCCCTTAAATATTTTCAAATAAGATTTTTATTTATTTTTTATGTGTTAAAATGCAATAATCATCTTCCATCAAATAATTTTCAGTCAAAAAGCTTTTATGACTCTTCCAAGGAAGGGCAGAGGAAGGAAAAGTGTATTTTGGTAGCCAACTAATATTACACTCTTCTCATAATGTTAGAGAGTATGTCATTTAGCAGCTTTCCTACCTCTTACTCTATCACAGGACATACGTCTTTTCTCTCACAATTCACATATGGAAACATAATCAGCCAGCGTGTTCAGGGCTTCAAACAGGCTTGTGACCAATCTTGTTTATCTTTGTTTTGCATGCAGTGATCAGACCCAGTTAAAACAGCTCCACAACCAAGTCTTGCTTGAACAACAGCTTGTGCATCAGACATCTACAAGAGAGCTGTCATTCAACACAGCTGTATTGAATTCTGCTACTTCATTCAATCAACAATCCACCACAACCACGTACAAACAAAGCAAAGCCTCTGCTTCACAAGCATTCAACTATACCCGACCTAAGCAGTTCCTACCATCACAGACCCCACCGCCTACCATTTCCTCTTCTAGCTCCTCAGTGACAATATACAGCAGTGTCTCTCAAGGAACTCAAAGAACAAATAACAAGGAAAATGTCACGGCAAATCCTCCACCTACACCATCAAGGCCATCAGGAGCATTTACAAGCAGAAGTGATCAGTCTCTACCAAGCCCAAAAGAATCCACGGTGCCTCCGTTAACTCTGTCTACATCCAGTGTAAAACAGTTTCAGCCACAGAGTGTGACGCCTACTCCTGTCTCCCCAACTGGCCGAATTCCAAATCCAGTAGCTTTCCTTAGCGCTGTTCTTCCTTCACTTCCTTCTGCACCATCAACCAATGCTATGGGGCTGCCCAAAAGTACACCAGTCACGTAAGTAGTATGAACTGTATGTGCAGAAGCAGGGACGTGAAATACTTGTAAAGTATTTCACTAAGATGTAATTTTGTTCAAGTGTTCAGTGGAGATGTTGCTGAAATGTAAGTCATTCATATAACAGAAAAGTGAGTTACTCATATATTCTAGTCACTTCATCTTTACATTCAGTTAAGAAAGGAAGAAAGAACTGCTTCTATTAAAAAAGTAAAGGTTAAGGTTATGTGTTTCATTTATCTTCTCTCTTAAGGGTAAGATAAATTCAGGGTAGAGAAATGGAGTTTCCAAACAGTGTATCCAAACAGATACAGACAAGAATGTGGGGGCTCAGTCAGAGATTCACAGAACGGTTCTAGTGGGAGAAGAGATTTCATCATGAGCTCGCAGGATAAGCCACTCCATTTGCCTATATGAGCTATAAAGGACCATTTCCCTAAAAGCGCTTTTGCCTATCTGAGCTATAAAAACTTTCTTACCTATTGTACCTCATAATATGTTATTTCTTAGGCCAGACAAATGGAAGAAATAACTTGTGGAAAGGTATTTTTCTAGCTGCAATACTTTATGTATTTAAAGTCTTCTAGAAAATCTCAGGAGAGTTAATGACTTGCACAGAAATATTTTAATTCAAAGCCAGAATGATTTCTGTGACAAAATGGCTACCACCACACAAGCAAATCAGGATGATGATGTACTAGAAAGGTTGTAGCCTTATGAGTTCCCTTTTCACTAGAAGACTTGAAATGAATAACCCTTTTGCAGACACTGAAACCTGTGTTAGCATGGCTAGCACCAGTAGATTGATAAAACTATCTGCAGAACTCCAAATTCTGCCCAAAGTAAGGAATATTTCCCCCTTATACCGATGGTACACTTCAAAGTAGTGATAGCCACCAGTAAGTCCCAAGCTCCTATTTACCTTGCTGACAGTACATCCACCGATCTGTAATTGTAACAGAGAAAGTGTCCCTGCATGCAGAGCATTCACCACTCTGGCAGGGAAATCCTGCCTTTGATCCATTATTGCACCTCTGCTCCCAGACTTCCTGATTGCCCAGCACAGCTAATCACAGCTACCCTGTGGCACATGCCTGGGGTACTTCAAGGCCCTGGCATCATGGGCAGCCTTATAAAATAGAGTTGTCAGGTTCACAGTGAAGGTTTTAACTATATCCAACTCAAGCCTTCATCCTGCTTCCATAAAGTTGCACCAGAAAGCACAAACCAAATGGAACTGTACATCCACTACCCTTCCTCCCATTCAGAGCTGGTGCACAAATGCTCAAGCCCAATTAATTTGCACTAATAACACTTAATGTTTGCAAGGTGCTTCACTTTTTCTAACTGTCCTACCAAATAAACCATCATGAAGGCATTATCAAATAATCCTTACGCTATGCCTACCAGCTAGGGCAGTTAAATACCGTTTGTTACATTTCACCATTCCCCTGTGAGCTGAGTTCTCACATAACCAGAGCGCATTGTGCTGAGACTCGGAGCTGAAACGTCACCGTGCCTGCAGGGCACTCCACAAGGCAGGTATCTTGCACAGCAATGCTCAGTTATGCCGTTTACCTAGACCCCTGGTATTAGGATCCCAACTACTGGAAAGCTACTGGAACACTGCACTCTCTCTAATCCTGTGTGGCTGTTGTGTTGCAGCAACACACTTGTGCAGTCTCCTGACATTACTTAAAAACTATTCTCAAACCCTGATAAAATAAAACACACTAAATCTATAAATAAAGAGAGATTATTATGTCAGGTGCCATAAAAGGGTGAGAAAAATGAAGGATTATAGGAAGAACAAGTAATCACTGAAGTTGTAAGATAAAGATCAGTAAGAAATTGCATTAACTTTCTAAATTATTGCCTGATACAATAAAATTACCTACAGTAATACCTTAGAATTTTATTACAGTATTATAATGCTTATTCTCTTTAAGATGTGCAACTTTAATTCCTGACGGCATTAATGGGAGTGGGATGCATCATAAAAACAGTACCAAAAAAAACAAATCCTATATTGTGCTTTGGCTTCTACATAAATAAATAAGTTCCTCCAGACAACTGAAGCTTAACATATTATATCACAGGTGACTGTATGTATAAATATCTGTACTGGTTGCTGCATGTTAGTGTGAGAATTTTCTTTTAATAGCCCAACCCAGGGATTAACAAAGAAAAATCTGAAGCCTCTGCCATTAGCAACAGATGATTCTATTCGGGAAAATAAAGCTGCACTTGTAAAGGACCTGGAAAGAAAACTACATTTCAGAGAGGATATTAATCAACAAAGTAGTCAGCAGGTAAGAAAAACAAGTGTCATTAAAATAAATTTCACTTGTGAACAAGGCATGTATTATGACTTGTGGCACAAAAGCTGTTTGCATGGTTGAGCAGCTACACTACTCTGCAGAGTAAGCGTTTGTGCTAAGCACTGTTTTGGAATAGCAGACTGGAGCTTTAAATAGGAAGTCCGAGGGGGTGCAGCTGTAGAGGTTTTGCTTTGTGACTGTGTAGCAACTTTCATTTCTGATCATCTCAATTAGAGAATGGTAGGAATGCAAAACTTTTTTCTTCTCACATAACGTTCTGCACACAGGATTTCATTTTTTACTTTACAAGCTGCTCAACTCACTGCACACACACAGACACTGTGCATTCCTAACCCGAACTAAGGAGAAAGGTAATCAAACTGTAACAAAAAGGTTTCTGCTTTCACTTCGATTGAACTAAAATACATTTTTCATTTGTTAGCATTAAACATTTTTCCAAATCTCCTGATACATATGTCAGGAAGTTGTTAGGAAAGTATTTAAAAAGTTTTGGTAGCTGTTACCGGCAGACACTAAGTTTAGGGCTGTCTTATTAGAATTTAGGAAAACAACAAGCCTTTTACAAAGCTGAAGTTAAAACCTCTCCATTCATTCTTAACTGGAATCAATAAATCCACCAGTATGGGCAGTGTTTACAAAATTAAAGAAGGAATAAAAAATGTTTTGAGGTTAAAATCACTGTAAGTCAGGTTTGTCCACCCTTGTAGGGTGCCCTAAGGACTGCTAGATAGCTGTTCTGCCTGCAGGAGATTATTCTGCTCTCACCTTGACCATGGTGCCCTCCATCGTCATCCTGCCAGCTCATGCTTAACGCAGCAAATACTGCTTTCTCCTGATCTGTCATCAATAAGGGAACTTTTCACATTTGTTAGCCCTTCTGACATAGAACATGCAAAGATAAGCAAAAAGCCATGGGATTTCTGGAATAAATTACCCTCTGTGGACAACTGCAGTGTAATACCTGTTTTTTAAATGTTGCTCTTGACCCTTCCTTCTGACAGATCACACTGCCACAGCACTTTTGAGTAAAACAACTGGCAAAGCAGTATGTTTTGTAGACGAATCACAAGTGTTACGATTTGTACTTGCTATGGTAGTAAGACAAACTATTCAGAGAGCTATTGTGAAATACCAACCAGTCTTTCGAGTTAACTGCATGATAACCCCTTTAGAAACAATGATCACCAGCAGTGTCAAAGTTATCAGCTGACAGCAAAAGTTATTTTGCTGTCACTTAAGTTACTTATTTACTTATTTCATAAGTTACTTATTTACTATTCTGTATGATGCCAAACCTAAATCTTGATTCCAAAATCATTCAAACACTGAAAACGTTCAAGTCTGAGTTTTCTCCTCAGTGAAAGCAGTAAATTATTTAAGCATTATTTAAAGAGACTTGGCAATGCATAATATTTTTCAGAACTCCTATAGCTCTGCCATTTATAGAACAATCAACATCATGAGAGTCATACGTTGTAGAGGTGGATTCACACCTGCAGATTTTGTCCTGTTTTTTCTTCTTGTGGTTAACACAAATTTTAAAATGAGACATTCATCCTATATATTGCACATTTGCATTAAATTGTTTATTACAACGGGAGGAAAAAGCCTCTTACTCACTTTCTCATAAATACTAACACAACCCTCCTCTGTATGGGAGACCACTGCATAATGAATGGAGCACAGCATCCAATAAGAATCCTTCCTTGCATTTTCTACATACTGTTTCAAAAATTCCCTCTCATAAAATGTGTTCCATAGCATTTTCCTTACTGCTATCCCATATTCCAATCACAGCACTTGGTCTCATTTACAGTGTCTGTAGAACACGTAGGGATCATCCAAAATAAAAGCTGTAAATGACAATCTATATCTTAAAGTACTGGTATTGATTAATGTTACTATATAAAGTGCAGTAATTAATATGATAGACTTACATCCTGGTGCACTATTTATTATTATCATTGACTTCCATATGATAAGTGTTTAGCTTACAAGTCAAGATTTTCCTGTGTGTCAGCATTATGCACTCAGCATGCTATCTAATAATCCAGATGTACTCCTTCTGTTTCATCCAGTGCATCATTCATCACCAACGATACAGAAATCTAGAATCAGAATGCAGTTGGTGATTTTGCTGTTGCAGAGAACAGAACACATTAGCCTTCAGTCTTCTGTAGCTATGAGAATCATGCAGTTTTGATAGAAATACAGATAAAATTTTGCTAAGATTCTAGCTTCCCTTTTGATCAAGCACATGTAATAACAAGCTGTCATTTTTACCAGAAATAACACCATACCTGTCATTTCTGCAGATGGTAGCATGTTAGATTGCCAGGTGAAATTTCATCACCACTGGAAGCACTGGAAAAAACGTGGTTCAGTCATTCCAAATGTCTTCAAGTCAGATTTGCTCGGTTCTTTCAAACAGATGATACACTAGATGCAGATTGGTTTATCCAATTGCAGGAAGAGGCTAGGACAAATCCCAAGATAAGGGAGACTTAACCCATTTTCTTCCTTAGCCTCAAGACAGTCCAACGTACAACTCTTAACTCCCAGGAGGACCGCATGACTCCGTGCCAGTGGGTACAGCGAATGGTTGGTGCTGTCCCAGCTTGCACAGATCATTAACTGTTCTTTAGCAGCAGCACAGAAATCTGGAAATTCCACCTTCCAGAACAGCTCTCTGACCAGGAGACATGAGTCCCTCTCTTGCCTTCTCCAGCTCAGTGAATAAAAAATAAGAATTTGAGGCAGCATGGAACAGGCCCTCCTTTAGCAGGACTTTTCAGAGAGCGTTTCAGCTCTAATGACTATGGTTGTCTGAGGAAGCTGTTAGAATTCTTTCTTCCACTTTGTGCTGGAGAAAAGAGGTAGGGACAGTTTGAGAAAGACGGAGAATCCACTCTTCTGCCTAGGAACTTGGACAAACACCTAGGTCTCTGTCCTTGCTCTAGTGGATGTTTAACTACGCACAGAGAAAGAGAACAAGGACAGAACTTCCTACTCATCTCCACCTCCACAATGCTGTATTAGAATGGAGCTTAGAGCTTCCTCTTGGAGACTGAGTTTGAAATCCTGTGAGATAAACATCCAAGTCTCATAAGCGAAGTGAATGGCCAGGTCACTGCACTCTTTGATGAACAGAGGGCACGTTTCCACTTCCCCAAGTCTGTCTATCCAGTCCATCAGGCCTCTCACCTTCCCCACAAGTAATGTATCTCCATAACATTCATTCAGAATATACCACGTAGAAGCAAATGTTAGTGTGGGAAGAAAAGGACAGACATAGAATCTAAGGAATAAATACATAAATTTGTAATGCAAAGTGATTTTTTTTAAAAAAAAAAATTTCTAGTTGAAAACATTAACAGGCTTCCCATCAATGGGACTATAAATAGAGGAAATTATGCTTTACAGGCAAATCTTAGAAACTAAAGGCATTATTCCCTTAAATCTTTGCTATACAAATAATATCAAACAGAAAATTGAGGTAATTAAACCTCAAAATCCTGTGCAGTAACAGAATTAAAGTAATTAACTATGTAATAACAAAAGAAGGGAAGAAGTAAGTACCTAGGCCTGTTTAACATATTATTTCAATAAGAATTACAAGTTGTGCCCACATATCTGTGTCATTTACTATGAAGAATAGCATGTGGCAATGCTCATTGGTTGTGTCTTACGTAAGACCCAGACAGCAGCATGGTCACTGCCTTATTTTTAGGACAAAGAGAAAAACCACAGCTTTTTAGAAAATTATGCCATTCTTCACAGCCCTCAAATGAGTATTCTTTACTTTTGCTCATAAATACTGTACAATAAATTTGAGAGCAGAAGAAATGCAGGGTTTGTCCAAAAGCTTTTAGAACATTAAAGACCATGGTCTGTAGAGCCATCTGCAGAACCCAACTCACCACACAGGCCACATCATCACTAATACCTCAACAGTGATAAAACACAATCATCTCCTTGCAGTTCCCGTACTAAGTCAGCCTCAGAAAGGTCCCAAGAATCAATAAGTCTATTCCCCAGAGCACAATAATTACACTTAATTCAACCACTCCATAAAGCTTGCTCAAAGACGTGCTTCATATCATATCCCAAAGTCAGCAAATGTAGATAATTTTGAACTACAGATGGGAATTAAACCCCAAGAAATGCTCATGGAAGTTTGCTCTGAACTAGAAATGACAGAGATTTAAGGACCCATCCAAGACAAGTTAGAAGATCTTAGTATTAATTGGTATAAATTCTCACTAATCATAGTAATGAATCGTTGAACAGTCACTTGCAGATGCCTTCTCAAAACCTAGATCTAAACAACAAAGTACATGTAAGTTTTGTCTGGTAAGGATCCTGGCTTGCAGAACTCACCGCCTAGGAGAGGAAACCCGAGCTCCTCATGCTGTTGCACACGCTTCTGAGCTGTTCACTCCAGCTAAGCTTGTGGGAGTTAGAGATACAAACTTCATTTCTTTCCTCTTCTGCTTTCCTCTTGCTCAGTCACTTTGAGCTGAACTATATTTTGAGTTTCATCTATTGTGTCCAACAAGTGACTTCCTAGTCTCTTCAAGGGCTTGGTATTTACATATGGATAGCATGATGTTGAGGCCTTGTGCTATGTAAGAGGCCCAAAATAATTCATTTGCAAGAAATAAGTTACTTCCCTGCTATCTCTGCACGGGACATGATACATGAAGAAAAGCAAGAAAAGCATGCACATCGGATCTGTTGTATTTTTATCCTGATTGCCGAATGAGTGGTGTGGCGGTAGAGAGAAAGAATCCAAACTAAACAGAAGACTTCAGTCAGAGTAGCCTAGATCAGACTTTAAAGCCAAGGAGTGTTACAGTTTAGCAATAGACACTGAGATGAAATATATATCAGTTTCCTAGATAAACTGCTAACTGGATTTGGAATAACTCTGCCAAATAGCCAATCTAGTAGAAGTTACAACACTGGGATTAAATTGGGAAACTTGTCTGGAGTTGGCAATGAGTGGCGATCAGAATAATGTTTTTATATGGCATATGAGAATCAACACTCAACTAAAGTTCCTCTAACCGTTATGGTTGTGGTAACTTCCATGGCTTCTAGTCTGTAAAAATATGTTCCAGAAAAGTTGCCAAAAGCCCCCCTACATTTTAGACCCAGAAACAGAGCTTGAACCTTTGTACTCTTTGCCTTAGTCTCCATGCTGAACTCCAAAGCATGCTGAACTCCAGCCTAGTTTTAACATCATACCCAGCAATCACATTGACTTGTTCTTTGTGTGACACTTTACGAAATACTTGTCTGAAACACAACCACAAACACTTTGCCCTACTCCACTTATGTAATTACATTCAGAAATGGTTTTATGGCTTACGTGATAAAAACAGTTCTTCAGAAAGCCATATTAACAAATACTTTCTGTTCTTGCTAATCCTAGAAGGAAATCTACCAACCAAGCAAAATCCCCAAGATCATATTCTCTATAAGACTACGTATTTCCCCTTATTTCAGATTTCTGTTTTTTATAAGAAGTGTGGTATAACACCTTCAATCTTTGAAAGTTGGTGTTAGAATTTTTATAGCAATGTTAATTTAGTCTTGTTGATTTGTGTGTAAACTTAAATAAACATATATGCACACTAATCACATTTAAAGGGCTAACATTAAAGTATAAACACAACACACAGGCAATGCTTCTGGGCCATGGGAAAGCTAACTTCAATACTTTCTTACATGCATTAAGCTCAATCCAGCTAAAAAATGTACACAACCAAGATGGTCTAGTGGCAGATTTGTGTACTGCTATAAAAGAATGATGTTAATTGTTGATAAGGCTCACAGGGCAGTAAATAAGTGATCTGATCTCTTCTTGGTTTTGTGTGTTTAATTGTTTTCTATGCGAGAGAAGACAGGCCCTCTGCTTTTTCTACCTTTGTTCTTAATTAGGTTGCACTTAACAACTAAAAGGTACTGACTTTGCAAAAGCCCTCTTCCAATTTTTAGTCTTCTAGACTACTGCTTTTTTTTAGTAGTCTTCTAGACTATTGCATTCATTTTATTCTCATCTGAGTTCAGAATTGCCCTTCTGGAGCATAAACTTGGATTTACTGTATCTAGCTTTTGAGGTAATAAAGTTGTGGGTCACCTCACCTACTCTGCCCATCAGCTGTGTTGTAAATGTTTGAGAAATGGCTTATCTTCACATAGGGAATAACTGCTAAAAAGCGCTTAGATACAACAAGTGAGAAACATACATGCAAAGCAGTGTATTTAACTTTATAATATGCTGTGATAGGACCAATATCCAGAAATAATTACATTATTTTTGACAAGTTCCTTACACAAAAAGCAGTAACGTGTTTAGACAGGCAGAAATGAGAATCTGTACCATATTTGCTATACTGTCCTGACTTTTTATCACATTACGATTCATTAAATGAATGAAAGGAAGGGAGGGGAAGAGATTACCCCTAGCTTAATTAATCCTTAATTAGCCTCCACATTTCCAAAGGCCACACAACATGTGAAATCACTGAAAATAATTTAATTCTAAGAAGAATTATATATAGTATAGTCAGGTCCTATTGGAAAACTCAGAGACTCGAGATAATCCTTTCTGAGCAGGTGCAGTATTTTGCCACAGATTTTGCTTTCTGCTGTCAAGAACTACCTAAAACAATGAGAAGGAATCTATTAAAAGCTTTCAAAGAAGTGGAAGGAAAACCAAACTCCAAATATGTTCTTCAGTACATCAGTGACCACAAATCATTTACGTTTGAATTCCTTAATTTATGGCAGATTCTAGAAACAAAATATGACTGCAGTACCTTTTGGTGACAGGAATATTTCTTAAGGCAGATACTCCCAGATTTTTACTTGATTCTTCCTAAAAACACACACACACCTTTTCTCAATATCAAGGCTAAAAGACTGATTGCTTAACTTTCCGCTTAGGACACTATAACCAATGTAACCACTACAAGCATTGGTTGGTTAGAAATCAGCGAATCTCCAGTTCTATACTGGCTTAACTGATACTAGAATTTGATCTATTAGAGTGATTTGCTGAGCCATGCTGTGAGAAACAAAAAAAGCTCAACAGGATGAAACTTTATAAGGCTGCTTGCTGATCACCAGCTGCTGGCCAGCCCCCCGAGCAAACAAAAGCCTACAAGGGAAGTGGACGGTTCCATCTAGTGGACGAATCTCCTCCTTTGGTGCATGTCTTGCACACTTACAGATGTGCAAGCTCAAAAGTTCCCTCTAGGCAAAGCTGTACTCGCAGTGGTATATTTGAGGAGAGTACCAGCGACAGCCTGTCCCTGTCAGAGTGGAGAGTCTTACGAGTAAGGAAGGAATCTTGAAGGTGAGATTCAGCAACCAGAACTCCCTGTGAATACTGTTACACTGCAGTTACAGGCAGTGCTCCAAAGCTGTGTGCCCTGCAGCATCAGAGAAACAGGGATGAGTGGAAGGAGGGCTCCGTTTCCAGCAAAAACAGTTATTTCATAAAGTACTTTCTTCCCTAGCCTGAACTACCTGTCTTTTCCTACCACAGCTAACGTTAGTAGAGCAGACCTTACAACAATCCCCCCCTAAAAAAAAGATTTTAGATTGAGTGTTAAACAACATCTACCATTACAGTACCAAAGACAGATATTATTAGAGCATTTATTCCACCACAGCAATTTTCAACTTTTTTACTTAGGCTCTGTGGCCGTCATGTTAATCCTTTCCATTTCTCACACTGAGCCTCAGACCCCATCTCCTCAGAACTCCCCTGCAACCTCTCAACCTTTGGCCGCTTCTGTCTCCATGGACTCCTGCACAATTCAAAGACTTCTTTAGCTAACATTTTGTGATGTTTCTCAACTTTTGCTTCTTAATACTTGGGAACTATTGGTCAAAAGCACAATCACAAGTATGATGGCGTGGCTAAGTAATCAGGGTTATACTTCTCATAATTTGGATTTTTTTTTTTTGATTCTTTAATCAATTCTTTAACAAAGAAAAAAAAAACACCGTCATAACAGCAATATCTGACAGCATAAAGTGAGATTCTGAAAATCCATGCTTGCTGTGGGAATAGAAGAAAACAGAAGCCTGCTCTCAGAGATGTCAGTGGTCAGACAAAAGAAGCCAGAATGCAAGCTCTGGACTCACAAACTGCACAAAATCAGGTCTAAACAAAAGAATGTGGTTATTGCTAAAGGCCTACATATGGTAGTAACTTCTCCACAGGTAATTTTTAATTACTTAAGTAAGATATTCCTGCAGTTATTCAGGTGTATGTGTGTTACTTTACCATGCCCAGGATAAATACAGGTTTGTTGACAAAACATGAAACTGGCTGTTGGTGTGAAGCTTCACATGTTACAGCAGGAGACATGTCAAATGTTTCTTGGTCTTGACAAAAGGCATCCTCATGCAGAACAGTGCTCAGCTAAGTAACCAGAGGCTTCTATCTGACATCAAGGCATTATGGAGGAAGCTCCTAATAACATCATACTATATGGAAATCGTTGTTTATGCAGGGATATAATGGTTTTTGATCTATTTAATCTTCTAAGGGTTTTAATGCGCTTGTGTTTTGCTTTTTGATTTTTTTTGCTGCCTTTGAAAACATTCAGTTTCATTAGCAAAATTGTGCAAACTTCATATGCAGTGAGAATCTGTTCCTGCAGACCAAATTCAGACTGTTTCAGTAAGTCCTAGTTTGCATAGGTTTTTTTATTTTCACTCATTTTAGCATTAGTCTCAAAGTGCAAATGACTGCAAATACCACAGAACATGACTCATCTGGCTCAGAGTCGTGCCTCTCTCACTCTGCAGGAATACAGGATTTCAAGCTTTGAGCAGAGGCTGATGAACGAAATAGAATTTCGCCTTGAACGCACCCCGGTGGATGAATCAGATGATGAAGTGCAACATGAGGAAATCCCTACAGGCAAATACATAGCTCCCATCTTTGATAAGAGACTCAAGCATTTCCGGGTAATGGAAGGATCTCCTATCACATTCACTTGCAAAATTGTTGGAATACCTGTTCCCAAGGTAGGTCATTCTCACTGTTAGCTGTGGAGGAATAAAAATGAACTACCTGCTATTTCCTATACAGCCCTCTGGCAAGTCGCATTCTGAAGAACATAATTCTGTGGAGAGAGCTTTAAAACAAATTATTTCCCCCAACTTGCTCAAGGAACAATACCTGCTATTGAGCATGTATCAGGCCTTGCTGTACTGTATGGACTGCATCGCAACCACCTGACTAAGAAAAACAGAAAGTCCTAACAAAACAAAACAAAATTAACTTCTCAGAAAGATGAGAGTTGGTCTGAGATAACCAATAAAGTTTCTACAGCCAAGAAAACAGAACCTGACAATTTCAGCTGTGCAAAGGAGACATATTGTTTTCTCAGCTCAGCCTGGACTCATCCTATTTCACATTGTAAACCACCTGTAAATGTTATGGTATTCTAAAATTTATACAAGCAACTTGTTAACTTCTGTTGTGTTCTTACCTACATTTTTTATAGTTGCTATTTGATTACAGAGCAAGAGTAAGTCACTTCTTTTTTTCTGATCAGGTATACTGGTTCAAGGACGGCAAGCAGATTTCAAAGAAAAACCCACATTTCAAAATGAGCAGAGAGGGAGATGGAACATGTTCTCTACATATTGAAACTTCTACTAATGATGATGATGGAAACTATACCATTATGGCTGCAAACCCACAAGTAAGGTGTTTTGTTTTCCTCTATTAAAAAAAAAAAAAAAAAAAAAAAAAAAAAGGCTTTTTTTTGGTCTTTGTATAATATGTGTCACTAGTAACAAAGATCAGGCCACCTAGTCCAACTTTGAGTGGTGACTATCAAAAATCAGATGCTTCAGAGGATAGGAGAGCGAAATATAAAGCAGAATGATGAAACTGCTCCCCTGTTCTTATTCACCTCAGTCACAATCATTAAGGATATTCTTTTCACATTAGTAACCCCTGCCGTATCTTCTGAAACCCTGCCTGTTGTAGACAGCTATCTTTTAAGATATAATGACGAGGCAGACATCATATTTCAGGCAGGAAGACTAGAGCAAAAGGAAACCAAGAGGTACATCAAATCAGAAAGCACTAACAAACACAATTATTCTTTATCTAGCCTGCAAAAAATGTGCATCTGCAAGTAGTCTTGTCCCCTAATCACTCCTCTTCACTCTATGTACTAGCTTAGCTGTTTATTTAGTCGTACAGTCAACTAGATTGGGCAAGTTTTCATTTAAATTTTCACTTTTTTTTTTTTTTTTCCTGAATTATACTTCAGCCACACCTTCAGTTTCCATGTGGTAGCACAAACAACAACTATGTTAATACAAATACAGCAGCAGACAGTACCTGTGGAGACACAGTAGCAGGAATGAACAAGCAAGGACAGACACAAAGCCGGTTTATATAGCGCTGCAGCAAAATGCATTGCCGCAGCCTTGAAGAGTTTGAGGAACACCGCTCTAGACACACAAAGAAACGCCTGCCTCACCTGCACTCCACCACGCACTAAAAGCAGCTTCTAACAAGTAGTTACGTTTAGTTCACTTACACAACAAAAACAAATCCTAATGCATTGTAGATGTTAAATATTTATACTTTACAGTTAAATGAACTATTAGCCAACTAATAATTCTGTTTCCATTGTGATTTGCAGGGAAGAGTCAGTTGTTCAGGCCACCTGATGGTTCAGAGTATCCCTGTTCGGGGCCGAATATCAACAATTCAGCCTCACAGGTAAAAGGAAAACAAACCCTTCACACCCTCCTTAGGCTTCCTACTGAAGGCATTCAAAATAACTGGCAGCTATGCTTCAGCATACTCTCCACTTCAGTTCTCAACCATTAAACGGAAATAACAGCAGCACATACCTCCCAACAAGTCACTTCTAGAGTGTCATGTTTTTGAAAGTCATCTTTAGATGCAGGGAAGTTGAAATGTAAAGTATTATTTCACTTGTTTTAGTAAAGTTAGAGGAAAGGAATGGATTAGCGTGATGAAATTCAGCCAAAGGAAAAAAAAAAAAAAAGGCAAAAAAATAAAAATAAAGGGCAGCTTGGGAATCCATTGATACTACCTGATATAGTTCACTTGATGATCTAAATGGAAAATATGCAATTAAATTATAGAATCATAGAATAATTACAATGTAAATTACAATGTAAATCAGTGGATTTCTTTCTACCCTTTTATTTAGCTCAAACTATCTGTTCCTACTTTTCTGCAATTTCTTTATTCAGCATTAAAAAAAAGTAAAAGAATTTGGCTTCCAAACATACAGATGGAATTTTTGCCTTGCAGAACACGATCCCGGGTACCAGAGGGAGACAGAGAAGCAGTTCAAGAACGCTTTTTCAGGCCCTATTTTCTACAGGCTCCAGGTGATATGGTAGCACATGAAGGGCGACTCTGTAGATTGGATTGTAAGGTATTAACAGTTTCCTCCTTCTCTCTCTATTCGTATCTGTGTATATGTATTGGTAGGTGTTTTCATGTTTTTATTGCTTGCATGAACACTTTCTGTTAAAGTTTTAATGCTTCGTTTTTAAAAATTATTGCTTATTGCCATTCTCTCTGAGTGGATTCAGGGGACTTCTGTACGACACATGCTGTATGGCATGAAGAACACAAAGAACACAACCCCAAAAATAGAAGGCGCACTTATGGGGTTGTTCAAATTACTAAATACATTCACCATGTCCTTACCAGTCCAAACTCCAAAAGTTCATCTGGGAATGACGGGTCTTCCTGCTGCACTATCAGATTCTTGAACTTAATCCATAATAAATAGCTCAAAATCATGAGAGAATTAGCATGTTGTATTCTGTTCAAACTAGCATTTCCATTGTATTGGACTGAATTACTGAGGATGAATACTCCCTAAAAAGAAGGAATAGAGCCTAGCTCATTTTATGCTTCCCTAACACGAACAGATGCTGAAGAAACCCAATTTATAGATTAAAATCCCAAGTAACAGAGTTGTCAGAAATTAGAGCACCCGCATAGCGAGCTTCCTGTTGTTGAACAGCATTAAGAAACTCATGTTCTCCAATATATTTTGGTAGCTGTTCTATGTCCCAGTAGTACAGACAGAAGGGTGGTAGTGCTGACACGGACCTCTTCGATGCTCCAGAATGTCTCCTACCCTGAACAGAGTAGAAGCTTTGGAGCAGATGTAAATGCTTCCCTGAAGATGAGTAAGATTGATTACTACTTAATTTACAACATCAAGTTTGCTAGGGAGCATGCCAAAGAATTTGACTATTCTTAGCATTGCTGTCCTAGCAGAGCTTGAGAAGTCTTAGAGCATGCCTGGTATTACACAAACCTGGAAGAAAGCAGCTCTTTGTTCAGGCAAGTTCCACTTCCCTCTTTCTCTGGTTTGTAGAATAGTGTTTGGAAAGGAATATTTAGGAGATGAGTAAGTGCTTCTATCCAGTGGAAAGATCTTTAAGAGTATAATGGTCTAATAACCTTTCTATAAAATATGTATCTAGTGATAAAGCATTTAAGTTTAACAGCTACAAAGAAGTATATAATTCTTCATCAAAATTTCTGAAATACAAAGTCATTTGTATAGAACACTTTTTAAAATGTCTGTTAAACTGGGTAGTTTTGATTTATAGTCATCACTGAAAAAAAAGAAAACTGGCAGATTACTAGAAGCCTTCTGTGAATCTCATTATATAATCGAGCTTTGTACTTTCCAACTAAGGAAAATGTATTTTTTCTTTAAAAAATATGAAATGTAACATTTCATATATTTGTTTCTCTTGGTATTTGTTTATTTTCTGTTTTGATCATTTTTGGAACTAATCAGTAAAATAAACAACCCAGAAGCTGACGTTATTCAGATGATATCTGAAGAAAGATATGAATTTACTAAAACCCAGTTGTCAGTTTGACATTTGCCTCTGGCTGTTTCACTCTCTGTTAGGTGAGTGGGTTACCAACGCCAGACCTGACGTGGCTTCTAAACGGCAAACCTGTGTTACCAGACGGCACCCACAAGATGCTGGTCAGAGAGACTGGAGTTCACTCTCTGCTCATTGATCCTCTCTCACAAAATGATGCCGGAACTTATACTTGCCTAGCCACTAATAGAGCAGGACAAAATTCATTTACTCTGGAGCTGACTGTTGTAGGTAAGAATCACTGAAAAACTAGTCAGAGTGCTGTAGTTATTTACATGCATTTCCCCAGAAATATCTCATTTTTCCTACAGACAGCTATAAGTAAATAGTTAATTCACTGATAGCAGTTATAGTTCAATGGCTATAACACGCATTTGATGGAGAGAAATGGACCTAGTGCTCAGCTGAGAGGTGCAGTCCTGTTACTAGCACAGGCCTTTAAGAATTCTGAATCATCATCACACTATTTCTCTTGTCTTAGCAAAATTACATCCTTAATTTCCTCCCCGGAATTCGTAGGGTTTGAATTCATAAAATACGCTGAGGTCTCCTAAATGCCAGTTCCAATTTCATTAATTTTTTTTTTTAAGTATTTTTGAATAAAATAAATACAAATATGAATACTGTTCTTTATTAAAGCCTTGCAAGATGCAAGCTGTTGAAATCCACTGATCTGGTATTAATTTCCTGCTATGGTAGTAGGTTTACACCCATGCATACATATATGCATGCATTCTTTAACGCATATTATTTGCTGTATGTTCTCTTATAGGGGCTGCATCACGGCATTGCACTTTCCTTCCAATATCTCATAAAAAATTTACAACCTATTTTGATATCACAAGAATCATTTTTGTTTGCATTCTTCCCTATTGTTCAAGAAAAAAAATAGCTGGTATTCAATCCTTCTTCTTCTTTTTCCAGCAAAGGAAGTAAAAAAAGCCCCCATGTTTTTGGAGAAGCTTCAGAACTGTGGTGTTCCAGAAGGGTACCCTGTCAGATTAGAGTGCAGGGTTGTGGGAATGCCACCCCCCATATTTTACTGGAAGAAGGATAATGAAACCATCCCATCAAACAGAGAGAGGATGAGGTACTGTACCATCATACCCATACTAGGAATTTCTTGCAGCTGGACCAATCGTTTCACTGAAAAGCTGTGCAATTAATACAGGTGGTGTTCTTAAAACTACTTATTTCTTCCACATAAAGTTTTAAAATGCTGGCTTCACTGTCAGGTGAACAAGAGTGGTTCAGAATAAAGGCATGGAACATAACATGCCACTGCTTCAGAGAACAGGGATAAACCTTTCAGGTCACAGGCCTAATAACTATCTTGTAATCAAAGCTACTGTTACGGTATTACTTGTGCGTTTTAGCAGCTTGTTCTCTCTTTAAACTTTTTTTTTTTTTTCACCGTTTAGCTCTGACTAAAGATGAATTCAAACAGTTCAAACTCAGAACAGTTAGAAGATGGTTCTGAATGCCACAGAGAGTGGGATAACAGAGAGCTTGGCACATCAGATATAGAGGCAGATAAAGTTTGGACACAAGCACATGCAAATACTTCGCTTATAAAATGCAACATTGATTGGATTCAGCTCTTCCATTCAAATACAACACTATTTTTTATTTTTTGAAAGAGAAAAACTGATGAAATAGTGTATGTGACTGATTAATAAAAAAGCATGCTTTGTTTTGAGGTTTATACCTTGATATAAATCTGAATTTTAATATTTTACTTCACTTGGCTCTAACTGTTGATCTGATGCAGTCATTGGCTCTCTGCTATCAACTTCAGAAAGCACCATTTTCACATGCATACACCGAAGCCTACCTGTAAAGAGAATTGGCTCAGCAGCAGCACTTGCTGTAAATGGAAACTTTACTTGATAAAGTCCTGCCCTTTGCAGGAATGTCTAAAGCCAAGCCTTCAACTGGCTCCACACAGATCCATTTGTGCAATGAGCATTTTCCTTGCTTTTCCCTATCTCACCTATTATTTTCCTGCTGGGAAAGAGACCAAGAGATGTTTTCTGTATCGTGATATGGACAGGCATGAGCTTCTACATTTCTGTGTCACCAGTGTAAGGCAAATTATGTGCTGCAGATAGCAAAGGCTGAATGTTCCCTTTTTTATTTAGGAGCACAAAATGTCCTCTTGACCTAAAGTTTTGAGGTTTGATGTTTCATTCCAGTTCATATGGAAGCAAAATGTCAATTTTCAGAACATCCTGCAACTCCAAGTATTCTGATGTGCTCATCTCACACTTGTTTCTTTTTAGTGAGGGAAACACTTGGGTTGATAAAAACAACCAGCTACAGCCCAGAGAACAGAGGAGCCTCAGTTCTCTGATAAACTACTGAATAGTTTTTCCTGGACTTGGGGCCAGAAAGCCTTGGATTGCTGAAAAGCAAAGGAAGAGGAGGGAACAATGAAACAGTTTTCATTTACAATGTTGTCCAAATGAATCTCCAAATGAAATGTTCAAATGAAACTCAGGCATTTTTCTCATGCCTGAAAAAAATGGGTGCCATGAGAAAGCTTCTGACTGGCGCTGATTACTGTTGTGAAGAATACCACAAGTTTGTACAAATGCTATTCTTCCAGCTTCTGAACCAGGAGAAAACACCCTGCAGCAGCTTTGCACAGGTTTAGTTCACTGGACTTCGGTAAGCAATTGCAATAGTAACACATACAGAACAGAAGTTCAGCTTACAGTGTCACGCCATGGCTTTGTACAGCTGAGAGGATCAAGAATAGATTTCAGCAACTCAGATCATTGGCTGGGGCCTGACTGAAAGCAAGCCTATTGAGTATAAAGGTCTTGGTCTGCTACCTCGTTGAGACTAGAAGTTATGGTGTATTTGTTTCATGGTGAACGTACATACGGTAAAATCTCAAAGTTGACGTGCTCTTGAGAAATTCTAACTCGAAAACACTTCTTTTCCCAGCATGCACCAAGATACAACTGGGTACGTCTGCCTTCTGATTCAGCCTGCCAAGAAAGCCGATGCGGGCTGGTATACCTTGTCTGCAAAAAATGAAGCTGGTATTGTCTCTTGTACTGCTAGACTTGACATATACGGTAGGTATCAACTAGTCAGTAAAACAAATCAGTATTTTCTTTGACAAGTCCCAGCCCTCATCCAATTCTTAGTCCTTAAATTGCCAGTTTTGCAATGGATAAGACATACAGAGTCACCACATGATTTCATTTTAATATGGCCACCAGGAGGAGGCAGAATGATACCATTAAACAACCAGATTCGCTCTCCCACATCAGTTTAGAGGTGGGTAAAGAGAAAAAAAACAGAGAAGGAGCTTTGCACAGTATTATCCACTCCTGTTTTCTGCTTTCTACCTCCCTAAACAGGTAAACATACAATGAATGCATATTCAAATTGAACCTGAACTCTGTTCCCTCTGACACACACACAGCAGTGCTACAGCACTGACCTGAGATGGAACAACACATTGCACACCAGAAAACAGACCCCTTCTTCCAGGCAGAACGTGTGTGGCAACCTCTGCCTATCTAATGCAGGCTAGCTGAGAGGATAATGTGTTGGTCCAGGACTCAGAAGGCCCAAGCCTACTTCAAGAACTATGGCACGTCATTTCATTTCTCCCTATCTATGCAGGATGTATGTACTAGTTAAGGCAATTTATCTAGACCCCCCAAAAAGAGAGAACACTTTGATTACTTAAGCAATAATTAAAATAATCATAATAAAAATAATTTTAAAAACATAGCACAGACTATGGGGTTATATCCATATCCTTAAAGGGAAAAAACAGTTTCCAACCTTGTATTTCTCACTTAAAACACAACAACAACAAAAACCACTTAGTATCAGGGATGACCACAAGTCACCCACACATCTCTGTCGGTTTTCTGCCACCTTGTGGTGATACAGACAACAGAAATGTAATGGTCAAGACAGGGCTGGCGAGAGGCTGATTCAAAACAGAACACACAAAATGAGAAATAATTCCTTAGGTGTCTAAGTGTGGCAAGACAGACATTACATTTTCATATGAAGGATGCAAGCTACAAGCCAGAAAATGAAGGGAAGTAAGAAATGTTTCCTGCTTCAAGACTTATTTTCTAAAGAGTCTGTAAGTCTTGTATGCCAAAGGGTGTAACAGAAACCACTTTTCTTTGTGCAATTTCAAATGAGTGGGGAGTGAAAGTTTGGTCTTGAATTTGTGATCCCATGCGTAAAGAAAGAACTGCAGTAATGAGAGCATGGCTCAAATGCAAACATGTTGGGGGCTGGTAAAAATAAATAAATAAAGAGGCTCTTTTTCAAAAATTTCCAGTAAGACATGGTCAAAATTCAGCATGGAAAGATAATAAACATTTCCTATCCATGCTTAATATGCAGATTATATGTCTCCCACACTAAACTATTCTCAGACTATTGTAGCCTGAACTTGTACTTTTTCATTTTAATTACTAGTGGGGTTGGAACTAGAAGAGCTTTAAAGGTCCCTTCCAACCCAAACCATTCTGTGATTCTATGCCTGTCAAGTTTGGGTGCAGACCTGGAGGTTTTGTACAGATAAATAAAGGTTAAGATAATACTCATTTCCCCTTTGTAAAATATTTTAAGAATTATAGCTGTTAATTATCATGTAATAGCCAAATGTTCTCACAAAACTGTAATGGTCCTTTTTTATACGGAACATGTTGCATCTTACTTCGAAATTATTAAATATTTAACTTTGGATTCTATAAGTTAATATAATTACATTTCATTCAGTATATTTTAAAAATTCTTAGAAACATTACTAATTATAAATAGTATAGAAAAATCAAATCTGTAATCATTTATTAAAAAAAAAAAAAAAAAAAAAAAAAAAAAAAAGGAAGGAAGAAAGGAGGGAAGGAAGGAAAAAAAAGTCCTCCAGAGGGTGGAATAGTACAAAATCAGAGTTATGTTCAGTTTGTTCATCTCTGTTAACACTACAGTATGTCTTTTCTTTTAATTGCAAGAGCTTTGGAGAAGGCTCCAAAGATTAAAAGATTAAATTTAGAACTTACTGAAATCCATGTAAGCGTTGCCATTGAATTGTACAGGGATGGAATTCCATCAATACTGCAATAAAAATACTCATCTCAAATTATGTGGATGATAATATTTGAAGGAACAGACCCTAAAAAGGGAAACAAAACACTGTGCTCTCTTCAAGGATGTTGGAAACAATTTTTCATTTGTGTACATTGGCTTCTGTTGTTTCATTTTTAACTTAATTAGATGTTTATGTAGCCTATTCTGTTTTTCTTGCTTCAGCTCAATGGCACCATCAAATTGCACAGCCAATAAAGCTTCGACCTGGTGGTGGCCGGTATGCAAACCTTACTGGTCAAGGACTCGAGATTTTTTCTGCCTTCCCAGCTACCGAAAGCCCTATGCTGTTTTCGTCCCCGACCCAAAAGGTGGTGGAAAGTGAAGAACTTTGAAAAACAGAAGCAAACAATGGTTCCAGTTACACCTGCAGAAATACTAGAACTGTGAAAAAAAATAAAGAGGTACAAGTCAAGATGCCAAGGTTTACAAGCAACCTGTTTGTAATTAAGTGTACTGCTGCTGCAAATTTTGCAAGTAACATATACAGGACTTTTGCATAGTATTATACTGCAGGATAATTGTGGTATGGAGTGTTGTGCAATAAATTCAGTACTGTGTAGTTTGCTAAGAATTACATAGTAAACATAGTTTTCAGCACTTAAAAGCCAATACCACTTCTACTGCTTGAATTAAAGCTACCGTGTTGTAGCAAGCCACGTTAAGGATTGATGATGTTTAGCTGGAAAACTACCAGTGAAAAACATCAACACTACAGAAACGACAATCCTGAATGAGGGTAAACAACATGACTTTGAATGTAATTCTAAAAAAATGCCAAAAAAAATCACAAAGCACAAGTAAAAGGGAAAAGATGTAACTCATTTTTATATATGATTATGCCGGATAATTTTAGAATTGTTGAACTCAAGACTAGATAAGTAGAGCATTTCATGTAGGTACAGCTGTGTACCCCATATATTTATATTTGTGTGTGTGTGTACTCCATGAACTGTGTACTCATGGTGTAATGATTCATAAAGTAAGGTACAGGACACGTGCCTAGGACTCTAACACAGGAAACTAAACTTCCTGTAGTCTGAAGCATGTTCTGTAGAACTCATAGCTGAAAGTATTTTCCAGATGTGCTTCATATTTTGTCTTTACATTGATAGTGATTCTCTGCCTTTAAACACAGATTATATCAAACTTTTATCTTCAGCGTTTTCAAATATCAATCTTTCTCCTCATTTTTAATGTGACTGAAAGAAAAGTATCTACCAGCCAGCTTGCTTTTTAACTAACTGGACAGGAATTATGATCCGGTAGAATTAAATGATTTCACCATCATTTAGGAAACAATCACAAGTGTGGTGTCTACTATTAGACAGAGGAAATTCCGTTAATACACAAAAAGTTATGAATTCAAGTGTCGATTATGTACAAAGATTTAAAAAAGCCCTACTGTATCTAATAATAATAGCAAATTAGGCAATTTAATGAAGGTGCAGCAGAAGGTGCTGAGAACACAACTGATTTAAATTCATTTAGCATCTATACAGCTGTATAGCACTTAGAATCTGGGAATATCTAAGATGATTTCTTGCACCTTTAAGTTATTGCTATCTCTCTTCTTTAGACAATGTTGTCAAGCAGTTCTTGCTTCCTGCTTTCAACGTGGCTTTCAAAGTCCTGATCAAAGTCACGGAGATGAAGAATTAACAGATATTGTCATTTTAGATCTTATTTGGATTTTTGTTCAATACTTAGCGTAACTTAAAAATTGCAAATGCAAAGAAAACAATGAGGAGTTATCTTGAGAGCAAACCAACACTAGATATAGCCAGAGACTGAGAAAGAGAATGCCTCTCACCCCTTGGTTTCCTACAAAAACAACTTTTGATGTCACTAACTGCTGGTTCCCTAAGGGTTCAGGGGAAGTGAGTTTATAGCAGTGTTCCACTTCCTTTCTGAGTGGAGACCATATCACAAAACCGCCATTACAACTGCAGTGCCTTTGTTAGAAATCTCAAGTGATTCACCCCAGACTGAGCAGACCCAGAAGCTAAGATATACTCCTATCCCGAACGACAAAACAAGGTACAGCGACTTCAGTGGGAAAGCAGAAACGCCAGTTGTTGCTGATGTTGCATCTCCTCCCTGGCAAACAAAATAAAACTACTAGCTATTACAAGTGATACACTGATTAAAGTGACATCAGTTATGGGATGCCCAATTTAAGACAAACTGTGGGTCTCCAGGATAGAGAACCCATTGTTCCTCCAATCCGTTTGTTTCTAGGATGGCTTAGGGATTCGAAAGCTAAACCTAGAGTGAGCCAAATTTGGGCAACCCAAAATTTAAAGTTTCCCATGTCAGTAACTTCTCTTGGGAAAATAACACAAGTTTTTAGTTTTTGCTTACTTAAACCAGTGCTGTTGGGAAGTGGGAAGAGAGGAAATTAAAACACAAAAGGTCATGTTCAACCTCCATCTACAGCCCTGGTCTTCCCATTACTTCATGACAGAACTGAGAAGTGGATTTTGATCCAAAGTATTCAAAACTGGATATTGTTCATCAGGCTTTGCACCTAGTACAGGCTCAGTTGAGCTGTTTTCCTGTCTAGCACTCCACTGTGGCCCCCTTGCCTGGCTTTAAGTAAGGGGTTGGACCAGATGACTTCCTGTGGTTCCTTCCAACCTAAGTCACCCTATACTTCCTAAATTCTTTTACTTTCCACTGCCTGTCTGAATATCCTGTATAGATTAAGTTACTGACTGAGTAGAAACTAAGAAGCACAAGCTTCTCCTTTTTCACTGTGATATATTCCACTAGTCTTGATACCTGATGTCTTCACACAGTTTAGAAAAAAAGGAATAGTAGTACTTATTACTAGCAAATAGCTGGCTACCAGTGCTAGAATCATACTTGTTAATATTACTGATGTTAGCAGTGATTCTCACATTTTATAGAATCAGACAACATGCCCAAGAACTTTGTACAAATCAAAGTAATACGTGCACAGATAAAAGATTTTTTCAATGATTTCATTGAAACATCTCCTGCCTTACATCATTACAACCTGAACAGACAAGCTGAAAGTTAAATGGTACACAATTTTTTAAATGTACACTCATTTGTTTTTTTGGGGTGGGAAAGACAAAAAGCTACTGCTGACTTTTCCCAAAAATCTGTATAAGAAGGCTTAATCCTTAGTCATTCAACAAGAGGCCCCAGAAGTCCCATTGAGAAATAGGCTACAATGAGTGGGTCACCAGAATCTGTCAGCTGAACTACAATGTAATCTTCATGACGGTATTTACTAGCAAAAGGATCAAAACTTTACCTGCCATACCTCCCTTTGTAATGCATAAGTCAGTAGACTTACTTTTAGTGTGTCTGACACAAAGTCAGTACTTGGTCCCAGATGGTCTGTAGTCATTAATTTTTGCTCATTAACTGCTGCAGCACATTTCTCTTCTGCATATACTGAGCCCATAAAATAAGTGCATAAAGGAAGCTTATGTGAATGGATGTAAATGCTGGTAATTAGTAATGCTGATATGCTCATCACAAAGAAGATGCACAAATGATGCTTGTGTTGTTGACTGATGGAAAAGCCAAGGGAAAAAATCACTTGCGTAAGCAGAAGAGACAACACTGAGTTTTCACAAAACTTGATGTTCGAGTTCATGTGCCGTGAAAGTACCATACTGTGTCAAGATGCACTAGAGACTATGCAATTGTGCTCTCTTCCTGAACAGCTTGACTTTTCATTGTTTCATTCAATTGAATAGCTGATTTCACACTTCACACTAACACGGTATTTCATTCTCTTATTCAGGGCAGGCTACTACAACAACAATCAATGTTAGAGCATTTACTGAAGTCACTGTTAGCTATTATCTTCCAAAAATCCAGTAAAACACCACAATGTGAAGCATAACATTATATCAATATTATATCAATGAGATATAGAAATGCTTATTTTTGTAAACTTTCAATAACAGGTCATTTTCTGATTCAGAATCTTGTAGGTTTATTTAGTTTCTTGTTCTGTTCTAGTCCTGGTTTTGTATATGACCAGAGGCACCATATATTTCAAACTATATCAAAAATTACAATTTCCATGTTGTAATTCTAGAAGGCTAAAGTATTATTTTGGCTTTAAAATTTTGGTCCACCTTGGTGCAGACCCAGTCCTCAGCAGCATCACAGAGCAGTCTGCATTGAGCTGACAGACTTCTTGCCTTAAAGCAGCTGGATTGAGATCATTTGCTTCCATACGGAAGGTGGAGCATTCTTTCAATGCCTCACGTACGCTAACATGAGAAGAGGAGAGCACACTTCAGAATACAAAAAGCCAAGTCTGCAGTCTTTTACTTAATATGTAAACAATTGCCAATTCCAACTGTTTACAGTAATGATAGATACTGCAAAGAAACAAATCTGGAATGAGAATTCCTGTAAGAACCGTGTTCTTACTGCTACAGTGGTAAAAAAGTGTTAGTTTCTGGAAAATGCCTTTGTACAAAATGATTAGCAAGATGTAATGAAACATTTTAATTATTAAATATTGAAGAAGTGATTCACTGTTAATTGCCTTACTATTTCCAATACGCAGATGTTCACTTTGAGCCTTAAAATTCTATTTTATAAGTTTTTCTTGATTAAAGTTGATATTTTTTATTTTTTTGATCCAAAGTTATTCTCTATGGGAAAGAAAAATGTCAATATCAGTTTTAAAGGACATTTAAAATGCATATAAATGGAAAAAAAAAAAAAAAAAAAAAAAGCCTGACTGTTTAGTAATGTATTTCCCTTCATCTCACCTGAACTTAAATAAATGCTTCAGAGTTGCATACAAGAGTGTGTCCTTAATGTGTTCAGATAATTGAGAAAGAGTGGAACAAGACCCGAAGTTTCTTCAGAACTTGGCTTTGACAGCCAATGACATTAATGGAAATAGACCTTACATTTCTTAGAAGAAAATCATACAGTACCCATCAAGTTAAAGGTATCCTAGACATGATTCTAGCATATAGTTATGAGATGCAGTTCCTATTTATTTTTTTCCTTAATATCAGTTTGCTCTTGTTTTAAATTATGCCTTCTTTACGTGATAACTGCAGCTCCTCCATCAAGTTTTCTCAGGGCAACCAGAGCAAAAGCCAAGGAGTCTTTAGGACAAATTGCATGTTTTAAAGGTCAACAGACTTGTCAGATTATCAGCATCTGGTAGAACTAGTCCCCCAAATCTATGTTTGAGTATATAGTTCTTACAGAGTGTCATACCTGAACTCCACGGTGTCTCAAAATTTCTTGTACAATCTGTCTGCCACTGAACATCTAACCCCCACTCAACACTCCCTGAAATACCCAGTTATTGGGAATAAACCAAAGCTCCCAGAAGTTTCTTTGTGCAGTAGGCACTGGATAATGTTATACAGAACTTACTTCCTTAACCCTTAGCTGTGTATCCAATACTTAATAAGTGAAAATCAAATGAAGGCCAGCCAAGGACACAAACCACACTGAATTTCACTCTTCCTGATAATTGTCTTCAACTTGAATGATTAAGCATATTCTTTGTATAAGGGTCTGTTATCAGACTTTGGAATGTATTTTAAATGAGCAGCAGATGCAAGATGAACACTTCAAGGAAGCTGAATCTTATAACCCTGACACAGAAAACAAAAGGGGGAAAAAAAAAACAACTGTGTTCTATTACATTTGCTGGTCTTAATTTTGTTTTCCCATTTAACCATGTTTCTCTATTCCTGTATGGCTTGATTTTTAGGTACATCTCTATCTGTTAGGTCAGAGACGATGTTCTTAAGACCATTTCAGCTCAGCTACAGCTCCATGAGCTAAAGCAGCTGCAACATGTTATCATTTCCCCTGAGCAGCAAAAGCTGCTTTTATTAATTCCTTTATATTTCAAGCCTACTATAGATATAAAGAACCATTTACTGCATAATACAAAGAAATCTTGGGCCATATGTGCTACAAATTTAAGTGGAGTTCTCCATTTATATCAGTGTGAAATCATGTTCAGAAACAGACTCTTTAGGATTATATAATCCTTTAGCAGCATGTGACTTTTTTAAGAAATGGAAAAAGAATTAAGACATTTTGAAAAATTGACTATGCACTGTGGACTGTGGGAAGCCACTCAGATACGAACTTCTCTTTATTCTTTGGAGTTACATATGCGGACATCTTAACCAAATCCTATGAAACTTAAAATACACTTTGCATGATAAATACTGTAGAAATGAAAACTGAATTGCAAATATTAATATTCAAAATATTAACATATATTATTTGATAGAAAATACATTTTAATATTATTCAAGGGTTTTGCTTTTTTTCTTAAAAGCAATATTTCTTGAAATTTAATTAGAGAAGAATATACTTATTTTTTTAAATGCACAATTAATGGTAAAATCAGTGTCTGTTACACCTATGCAGAAGACTGTTTCTCCAATGATAAACTTGTCTTTATTTTCAGTACATTTGTTTTTCTGTCTGGATATTTTAGAGAGATACAACAGCTGAACATAAGTAGAGCAAAAAGAAGCTATTTTGAAGATTCTTATTGAATCTGTAAAATCTAAATAAATCAATCCTAAATTACAGAAAACCGCATCCATATTGCCTAACCAAAATAGATGGAAACCTAAGTGCAAGGGTAAACATTATCATAAGGCAGAAGGAAATTTTGGAATATTAAAAATATGATAGGAATTGTTTAATTGCCATTTTTGCCTAGTGAAGCACATTGCAATAGGGACTTCAATGAAGATTTCACCAAGGATGTTCTACTTAACAAAGTGTTGGAAACTTAGCTAAATATTTAAACAATCTAACAATACTCATGCTTCTCCATGTGAAGAAGTTGTGATGTCATTGTTTTTATTTTTCGTAATGTGTACTGCCGCACCATTTAGGAATTCCAGTCAAGAACTGAGCTTTACCCCATATGTGTGTATAGTACAAGATGGACTGCGCCTTATAAATGGAGAGATAGAAAAAAGAAGCTTAAAAAGCGGGAATTAATTAAAGTTATGAGATTAGCTAATACATATCCACTGGTAACCTCAATAGTTACAAACAAACCACTGATTTTTAGTTACTAACATACATTTGGGGAACATGCCACCCTAGTTCCATTTTCAGCACTGAAAAGTCACTGCTGTTAAAAATGCCACTCCACTTGAGTTCAAAAATAACTTTGGCCACCTTGATGAAACAGGGTGACATGATTCAAAGAACTGTAGAAGAGCACCTATAACTAGTTCAAAGAGAAAACCCTGGAATGCAATCTGAACCTTCTAGAAGAACACAGGTTAGTTTCCTACAGATAGTTCATTAGAACTGGGCACTGAATGTCAATAGTGAAACACGTATGTCTTTAGCATGCAGCAAATATTTAATGAAGCAAGCATTTCTCATCTTCAGTGTATTCACAGTGTGATTCTAGAATTGGTATGTACTGATATTAAAAGTAGAAGTATCTTAGGTTTGCACCGCTGTCTAGTGGGACAGAAATCTCTGAGCAGACAAAACTCAGCCTGTAAGAACACACCAAGCTCTGCCCATCTAAATTTTTCCTTCATTTGGAGACCTACTGGAAGCAAAAAATTATCTAAGTGGAAGGGGCTTCAAATGCCTGTCTTATTAAAAGTCTAGTACAGAAAAAGGGTCACTGCTCTTATCTGAGGAGCGTCAAACAGCCAGTGAGGAACAAATATGCTGGAGCAACAATCAAACGCAAGCTAAATGGTCAAGTTTACCTTTCACAGAGTCACTGAAGTATTTGTAAAGGAAAGCTAGGAAATGAAACAAATGACTTCCCAAATAGTTCTTGAGTTCGAGGAGTCCAAACCAGCGTGGAGAATATCTGCTGTTCACATTGCCTTGAAAAATAATTTTGAATGATTAAATTTCTCCCTGCCCCCATTACACCTCCCTAAAAGCTTTGGCAGATAATCAATAGACAGACAGCTATCTATACGCTACAAAGAACTTACCCTGCTGCCATAAGTGCTGTAGTAAATTAGAAATCCTAACTTTCAGTTTAACACCGCACTATCCCAAGAAACAAAAATACTGCACCGTTATGTAAAAGCACATTTCAGTTACTAAAAGCATTACTAATTATTATTAATAGATTGCACCTCAGTTAAAGAGAGTAAAGCATTCACCTCTTCCTAGCACAACCAAATCTAAGAGAATGGGGATCATATTATTCAACAACAGAGACTGATGCAATGACTTGATCTACAAAGTGTTCACAGTGCTCTTTAGGGCTTTGGTTTCAATTCTTAACTATTTTAGGTAATATGACCACACATTTTTGAAAATATATGTTGGTTTGCTGCTTACTATCATTTAATCACTCACTGCATACTAAACCATTATTTTGGTAATTATTTCTATCATCAGACCACTACCAGTAGACAGTAAATTACAACGCTGCATGGAAGAAACAAAATTGGAAGAGAGACATTCGTCACATACTTGTACATAACTTACATATAAACTGCAGTCACATCCCACAAAATCAAATTACTTGCCAGTAGTGCAGAAACACATTGGTACTGTTCTTCTATGCTACTGTGGTATGTAGATTTTTATATTGCATTATCCTTGCCATACAGGGTTAAGAAAGCTATCTTTCACTAAGCCGAGTCTTGCATGATTTATTTGCATTATATTTATTTGCATTATATTCCTGCTTCAGGATGAAAAACCCACTGCTGTGCAATTAGCGCAAGTGATACAATTTCTGCCCAAAGGTTACAGCTAATAAAGGAGTACAAGATGGCACATCATTTCATTATTTGAGGATTGTATTGGTTATGTACACAAACCGATCACTTAACAGTAAGTGAAATTCCAACTGTATTAACTTGGGTATGTTAACTTGGGACAACAATTAATTTTATTCTCCCTCTCTATAAATTTCTGCAAAGAGATCAGCAAACACAACATCAAATTCCCAGAAGTTTGAATCCACATGCACAGAGCCAAAGGACACTTTCTAATTGCCAATAAAGAGCTAATGCAATTCATAATAAGAAAGGCCACATTTTTAAAATTACCTCTACTCACTACCACATTTAGAAAGCCTAAAATATATATTAAAAAACACACCACAATACCAGTGTTTAAGGGAGAAAGTTGCTCAGAACATACGTTGCCTCTTCTATATTTGCTTAACCTAGACCTGAAAGCCTGTCCCAGCAGCTTTCACTCCAGAGACAGTCCGACTCCTGGCTTTGGAAATGTCTGCAGGACAGTGAGCAAGGGCAAAATGTCAATGGAAGTTCAGAGAGAAGGCAAATGATAAGGTCAGGTTTTTGTATGTAACTGTTCCTGTGGCAGAGTCACCCTCCCCCAAAACAGAGCTTAGTTCTTATTGCTGCTTTTGTTTTTCATTGCAAGATGCTCAGTTGTTGAAAATAGCTTCTATCAAAGCTATTCATTTGTCATTTGAAAGAATTCTAAAATATAAGATACGGCAGCAGCCAGCAGGGAACCTGCCAGCCTTCCCTGCTGGAAATCCACTAACAGCTGTTCTGAGACAGCAGCTCCTTTTCTCCTTCTCCCACACGGCTAACACTAGCAAGGGGCTTGTTTCTGGAAACTCCCGTCAGCAGCACCAGAAGTACCCTTCAGCTTCACAGTCTGCTGCCATCACAACAGGCATCTGCAGTCAAACTTTTGTGGACTCTACATCCTGCTACAAACACATCTGCTTCTCCAAATGTCCTGCTCCTTCTCATTTTTTAACCTTCCCAGCTCCTTTCCTCTTCTGTCCTTTCTGCCCAGATCCCTCTATCTTCCACAAGCAGAAGCAGCAAGCAAACAAACAAAAGTCAATTCAGGGCATCAGCAGGGATGAAATTAACTGCTTTGCAAGAATGCTCTATGCCTTTAAACCAAACTTATCTTCAAAGGCTGTTTTTCAGAGGGTACAGGAAACACACTTCCTACTGTAACTGGGTAAGCAAACATCATTTGCTAGTTCATTTTTCTGCCAGAACTGTGATGGAAGCAGCAGAACATTCAGGACAAGGAAGCCACTAGTAAGTAATTTCTAGAGCAGGAATTTAAGGTAGCATGTGAGGACATATCATAGAAAACACTTTATTTATGACTTACAAAACCTGTTACTGTTTCCAGATAACATAAAATTAAAAAATAAAATGCAAACACAAACTCTACACAAATCTAGAAGTTTAGATTGTTTTCACACCAGCATTCATTGCAGTATATAATCACATTTGCTTTTACACCCACTAAAAATAAAACCATTCTTTTCATGACTTGCAACTAGCTCTTTTTCGAGCATACAAGATACACCATAAATTGGATTAAAGCAAACCTACGCAACTTTGGAACCCATATGTCAAACTTACAAAGTTTAAGAAAGTGAGTTCTCTGAGGACTAGAACTCCAATACATTATAAAACTTTTCCCATGGGAGGCATTTATATGAAAATAAAACAAAGAATTACTTTAAAGCTAATGTAAAAATAAAACATGGAATTAAATACATTTCTAGTGTTATTCCATTCAGTCACACCATGGGTCAATTTGTCCCGTGAGTGGTAGAAAATACTGTCATGAATCACGATTAACAAAGAAAAAGATTATTTAAAGAAGTCAAATGAACTAGCAAGCAACAGTCTGAAAGATGCTGAATTAAAACTATGCTTTCCATCAGCATTAAATAAATTCAATCTTCTTAAATGCATATTGATTTAAAGTTCTCAAAGCAAATTTATTTTGTCAAATTAGTGTAAGATGCAAACACAAATGAGCTATTATAATGCCAATATTACCTTATTCGAGCAGATTAACTCTTGCTAATTATTAAATTACACATCTGGCCTGCTGCATATTCTTAGTTCATAATAAGTTCTAATTAGCTATCTGAAAGTGATCAGGGTGATAGCTGAATATTCGCTGTGCGTAAGGATCGCTGTCCGTTGCCATTTTTTGTCCCGTATAATGGTGGTAGCTCTCTGGATGAAAGTGTTCACAGTGAAGGCTTATCCATTCTCTTTCAGTACTGTATCTTTCTGCTTCAGCAAGTATTCTTGTTAGAGCCATGATATAACTCAAAGCCATCTGAAGGGTCTCGTACTTGGAGAGCTTCTTATCCTGACCCCACTGTGGAACCACCTTTCTCAAACGATCAAAGGCTGTGTTCAGTCCTTGCATCCGTCTTCTCTCCCTGGCATTGGCAGCCAGTCTTCTCTTGGCAGCGTTCTCCATCCTTTCTGAGCTGCACTTCACCACACAGCCTGGTCCACTTCCACACTGGCTGTCTGATTCTACACCTGAATCCAAATTACTGGATTTACAGGTTTTCATATTTGATTTACAGTTGTAGCTTCACACACACACACACAAAATTACTTTTCAAAAATGAAGCACCTAAGCAGTGGTAGTGGAAGGCACTCCTATGACTTGCCTGTGTACCTCTTGAATCTTCTTCCAAACAGCAATGAGGAGATATTTTTCTTAGCATCAAAGAATAACAAAACAAAAAGTCTTCTGGCTCTTCCCGAGGTGTCTGAAAATTGCTTCTTATTGCTTAATGAAAGAATAAAGAGTTTTCAATGCCTTATGCTTTCATTCTTTTAATTTCTGTGAACTCAAAGGGATAGAAAACAAAGAAATCTCCATTCTCAAAATATGAGTTACTGAAGAAGACAGTCCTTTTAATCCAAGAAGGATCTTACTGAATTAAAAACACATCACTTCCAATGGCCATTCCAAATGCAAGAAGTTCTGATTCAGCTTAGGAGAGTATTTTGAAACGATGAACGGTTGCGATCTGAAGACATAACTTCGTAACAAAAATCTCTCCTTTCTTGACTCCTGCCGGTAAGCAATGATTGTGTCTTACAGACAAGAAGAGGCTTTATAGAAACTGCAAAAGCTAAACAGGTGGTAGCAGGTGGGCGGGCGGCACTCTGCTTCCATCCCAGTACCTTCCCACCCTGGGAACTACAGGGAAAAAAAAACAGTAAAACCCGAACATTACAGCCTTCATCTGTTGAGAAGTCTTCCAAAGCCATTCTGTCCAGCCCTAACAACTTGCCATCTGGAGCAGTGTCTGGCTGGCCCCACAAGACTCTAGGCAGTTAAGCAAAAGATCCTTTCAATAGATAATCTGTTGCAACTCAGGAAAAAAAATCTCTCACTGTGCATTGTAGTATTCATACATTAAACTATCTGAAATTTCTAGTTAGATAGTATTAGGGCTAAAAGAAATAATCGTTCTAATGAAACAGAGGAGAAATTAGCTTGGTGATATATGGCAGAGAATACTGCTGTGTTGCACTATACAGTGCTGAAAGAAGAAGACTGAAATTATCAGAAAACCCTTTAGGATTCAAGTACACACCATTGCAGAGAGCAGTATCTTGAGAAAAACTAGGATTATATATTGCCATGTCAGTGATGTTATGAAAATAATTTAGAAAATATTTAAACAGTTAAAACGCAGCTATGGACTTATCTAAGAATAATTATAAAAGTATTTTGGAGAGGTTATGATACAGACATGCAAAAGCACATATGCATACAAATAGTCTGAAAACTGTCCTTTTTAATATAGTGCACATAAAGTCCATATGCATATTTATGTGGTTTTAAATATAAAATGTTTCTTAGGAATATCCTTAAATAGGTAAGGAGAATAAAAGATGTGGAAAAAAAAAAAGAATCTGCTTGCTGGTAAGAGACCATTTCTGCTACTAACTGTACCGATAGTGAAGGAACCATTCACACACACAGTATAATCAAAACATCTCTGTTTTACTGTACTTACACTATTAAAACCATAATCTACATGAAGCTACAAGGAAACATCATATGATCACGTTATGATAAACACAGAGGTTTAAAGAAAACAAAACTGTCACACAATGATTTATTATCTGTATTGATTTCAAACTTAATTAAACTGTTACCAGCATTCATAAATTACTAATTTTTTTCATTAGAGGCTGAATACTGTATATTTATTTAGAACTATGGCTCAATTGTTTTCATTATGACTCTAAAACTTGGTGTAGTTGTAAACAGCTGATTAATCCCTAGCAGAAGCAATGACAATGAAATGAGGTTGAATAATCCAAAAACAATAGGATGCAATTGAACACTAATGGACTCCAGCATGACAGATGTTGAACGTAGGCTGTTACGCCCAGTTGCTCTGCTCTTAATATTCTGAATCCTAATGGTCTTGAACAGAGATGATAGTTGGGGTAGGGAGTCTCCATTATTCCATTATCAAAATGTGTGACACATCTTCAATTTTTAAAGTAGCACAACTTTATCACATTTCATGATAATGCTCAACATTCCTATTTGCGTGCATTGACAGATGTTCTCCCAAACATAAAAAAACCTACCACACATTAAAACGTTACTTCCCGAATGACAATTTCTGTTTACTTAAGTGCGTGAGAGAGTTGAAAACAGCATCTTTCAGAAAACCGCGTAACCCTATGTCTCTTGCAGAAGGATCAGCAATTAGAACTTACTAAGTATTTCTTTTCCTGAAGACACTTCATGGGAAGTAATGCATGTGCAGCAGAAAAAAAAACCACCACAAGCCTGATCTTCATGCTATTGCTGCAGCATATTTTAGTATTGCAACCTATTATGCAGAAATAAATTTTAGTCAAATCTTTTATTGCTTAAAAATAATCTCAAGGGATTTTAAATGCAGAAGAATAAAATAAAATTAAGGTCTTTATCAAGTTAATCAAGATTGTGCATTCTCATGGGATAGCTATTACTCAATTAAGACTATTAATAAATCAGTGTTAAAACAGTGCTAAAACACTGATTAATAAATCAGTGTTAAAATTTCATACCAGAAATACAAAAAGCATTTCTAATTTAATGTCCTGCAAGTATGAATTACAAAGACTTCAAATATACTGAAAATCACAGTTCCTAAAAACTTTATTGTCATTTACTATTTTACTACTCATTAGTGGAATAAAATATACTGTTATTTTTCCCCCTTCCTATCTGATTCACCACCATTATTACGTTTTGACTAACACATGGATATAACCTCCTGAGAGAAGCTGTGATTTATCTCTCTTCCTGAACAAAGTGTAATTTCACTTTCCATGACTTAGTATAAAATCACGGGATAAGGGCCCAAGTTCATCTGGATTTACAAAGACCCCTAACAGGATCTTATGACTTACAAGTGAGGCTAAAAATTGTTTCTTGGCAGGCCAACACTTACGCTTATATGAAAAGGCTATTTTTTCCCACAGAAAATTGATTATTAGGGTCTTATCCACGCCAATTAATTTAATTCATTTGCATAGTCCATGAGCTATATGAAAATACAGCATCTCAAGCTAGAAAACAAACTGCTTTATTGCTCAGTCAATAATAGAAAGGTTATCAGTGAAATTTTCCCAGGTTTCCATCACCTGGTTTGTTTTTCTCAATATTTCATCTTGTCTTGAGTATTACTTATGTAATTCTACTCCCTCTTCCATTTATTTTTAATAATTTCTCAGAGATCTCATTCTTTTAAATTATCTTTCAAACAATTCTCAAGATATTTATGATACTAGTTTTCAGAAAACTAATAATATGTTCCTGTGTGATATATTGCTGTGTGTGGTACTAAAAAATGTCTGCATCCCAGTTTATGCTAGTTTCATCTATGATTTCTTAAGAATTTCCCTTCTACTCTTATTTTGTTCTGTTACAATGTAATTTAATGCCAGAAGAAACGTTAAAATCACCAGGAAGATGAATCTCTTCCTATGCAGATACAAATTTAGAGCTGCTCTATGACCCTAGCAGCATTATTCTTGATTCACATTTTAATTCCAAAATGATATTTTAAATCAAAATGTTGTGTTTTTCCTCAGAGGAAAAAATAAGAGAGACAGGTAAGAATGATTTTTCATTCATAAACCAAATTATTATATCACCTTTAAGTTGCCACTGATATTAGGAAAATAAGGGATAGTTTCAGTCCATTGAGAAATGAACTAGGTTTAAAATGTAGGACTAGATACAGAAAAACATTAAAAGTTTTCTGCTAGATATCCAAGTTAGTAACTCATGCTGCACCCTTTAAGAGGAACTTGATATCCTCCACCTGTATTACTATGAAAAACACAATTTATTTGCTTTTGTAGGGGAATGACTCTGGCTAACTACTAATTTTAAAATGAAGTGAGAGTAACATTTCTGGTTAAAATCTATTTCCTGAACACCCTCCCTCCTCTAGCAGTACAAAAACAGCATATACAAGCAATACATCAAAGCAAGAATCTTACCTCTTCCTTTTAGCCAGATCTCACTATTTCATTTCAGGTACATCTTTTCTAAAAGCCTCATCGACATTTCTTACAACTGTAGGATCTTCAAAGGTAGTTTATTCAGAGAAAAGCTGAAAGACTGGCATGCCGTATGCTGCTTAATTAATAGCAGGTGGTAACTACCAAAATGTGACTATCCTTAAGGGCTCAGTCTCTAGTAATATTTGACTCGGCTCACAAGACAGGCTAGCAATCTGTGGTGCAGGGAATAGTGTATTTTCCTTCCTTGGTTATATTTACATCGTTTCCCCTATCACAGCTGTAGGACCATTGTCAAACAGAACAGATCTCAAGTGAATGTTGTATGCTAAAGGAAAATTTAGTCACTAATTCTATTGGGAAGTTGAATAGCAATCTACAGCACTAAGATGAGTTTACAGTAATTTCTCCTAGTGTTTCCCAACATCATAGTGTGCACCTTCTTATACATGTTCTTACAACATTTCATTTTTCTCTAAATACTCTCTGGGGTGAACTTTTCCTTCAATAGTTCAACAAGAAAGTCTACCAGCTACACTTATGGGTCTACTTACTACGCTACCCTCCAACTATTGCTTGTTATAAGTTAGCCATTTCTCCTTGATATTCACCCTAAGAAATTAGAGCCATCACAGTGAACCAGGCAGTGCAGAGCACAGTCAGGCTCAACAGCTGAGCTGATCTAACAGCTTGAGACTGTCAAACAGGAAGTTGTGGTTATACTCTCCCTCTGCACATTCTGATGCTTACATGACTACACAGTAAGCCATTTCTCTCTCATGCCCATCAGAACTATCTCTGAAGGACTGATTTTCTGCTGGGTTAGTAAGTTGAATCAGCTCACCATGTAGTCAGTCAAGTAGGTCTGTGGTGTGTTTGTGGGACAACCTGGCTGGGAACAGTAGAAGGGCAGGCAGGATCCTCCTTTTAGGACCACAGAAAAGCTATTAGATTTGCACATCCGAATCTTGCACTCATATGTATAATGCATATGACTGCTATATTATCCTGGAATTCCTACATTACCTATTTCCTATGCCATACATTGATCTTACTGCAAATAATCATTGTTAAAAAAAAAAAAAAAAAAAAAGTTTTTTTTTTGTTGTTGTTGTTGTTGTTGTTGTTTTCTCTACTTAGACAAAGAATACCAAGATCATTAACAAATGAGCCCTTAAAATTGATATTTGATTTGGAATTCAGAACAAAAGCTGTAAGAATTCCTAAATATAGAAACTGAGCAGGTAGCTAACTATGCTGACAGACAGTTCAGAATTTCATCCTGGAATGAAATGACTTCCCCAGCAGTACCTATACCTTTTTTTTCAGCATATTGCATTTATCAACATTCATCCTAAATAATATGTGTATACCTATGCCTAAAATGCTAAATGCTACAATTTCCAATTCCAATATGCCTATATCCAACTGACTTGCTAATCAGTAACAACACATTTTACTTAGACATTGCTGAGAGCAGTGATTTCCAGCTTTCACAAGTCCATGGGCAACAATGCTAACTATATGTTGCAGACAATGCAGTAGCAGGTTCTTACAGCTGTGTGGCATTAGGGCTTTCTCAAGCTAGCTACTGAAAATGATTAATTATCAATGCGTGAAAAGACAACTTGTTTTTTTCTCATATACCTTTTTCTCTTAACATGTTGGGATTATCTTGCTGATATACAGGAGAAAACTAAAGCTGCTCAAACACTACTATAGACTCTGCACTGGCAATTAACTTATTTTATCACAGCCATGGAAGAGGCAGCTGTTACACTAGTGGAGTTTTCTGTTTACTAGCGAGGGAAGAAAGAAGAATAGAAAAAGGAAGTTATAAAAGGTGCTTCATGGTATTAAAACACAGCAATGTAAGAATGTGCTCCCATGCAAGTTTCCCAGATACATCAGCAGAAAAACTCCTATTTAAAAACAAATGAACGAACTGCATGCACATACTGATTTTGGTCAGGCAAATAGCTTGACATACTTCAAAGGCAGAACCAAAAAACCACTTCCAGCATTTTAGGTATTTTGTTAAAACTTTTCTAAGTAATTTATAAGTGTCACAGAGTAGCAGTTGCTAAGAGTACAAGCACCATTTCTCTCTCTGGACACCAACAGCTAGTCCACTTGACTTCTCATGGGTTCTTTTTCTCTCATACAGCAGCCCTCCCTCCATGGGATGGGACCAATAATGCTCTCTACGTCCTGCTTATTATTCTGTCCAGCAAAGTGATGGAGCATTCATTTTGTCTGTATTTTTTTCCTGCAGTGAAAAGTCATTGTTTATAATCTATTATTTTCTGTATCAAGAAGCATCAGGATCCCTCAGACCAAAGTTGACATGTCCCCTGCACCTATAACCATGGAACACTAATGAGACCTGTAAATGGGTGTTACAGCATCAGCCATCTATTTATGAAATGCTATTAGTGCATCATTTCTATACCGTAAAAGCTTCACAATCTGCAACTTGCTTCACTCAAAAAGAACTAATGTGCAGGAAAAGTATGAAAATAAGCATTGAATTTTTTGAAAATATAAATACTTCTTGACAAGGGATCTTAAAAACTAGAAAATGTGGAGAATTGTCCCTGCTCTGAGAAGCAGAACAGTGCACCATGAAGGTCTGTGAGGGGTAAAATATGACGTCTTGTGTCATGAACCTGTACAGACTTGAGTACGTTTAAAGCTTTGAGTAATCCCACTGAATTCAATGACAGTCAGTTTATATTATTTAAGATAAACACCAGCATTTGGAATTTCAGGGAAAGAGAAAAAGCAAAGAAAGACAATGGAGAAAAATAAGAGCCCTGAGGTGAGACAGAAGGAGAGATATAGGCAGGAACAAATGTGAGAATAAAAGATGATGAAGAGTAAGGGAAGGATTCAGGTGGGCTGAGCTGCACCAATTTACAGTGGCTGGGATCTACGGTTTATAGTACAAGGAATTTTCTTATTTTTCCTTTTCAAAAACTTTGACTTACCATAATATGAAGAAGAGAATGTAATGCACTTTGGAAATGAATTGCAGTTATACACTGGGTACCTAGCCAAGTTGGAAGAAGACACTCAAAACTCGTCATCTTCAGAAATATAATTAATGCTGCGACTAATGTTGTCTGCCCAAAATATGTATAAATTGATATGTATAAATTGATAATATGAATAAATTCGGTCTACTGACTGGAATAAGAATATATAAAGCAACAGTGGAGGGGGTCATGACAAAAGGTGGTGCAAGCTTTTCATAATTTTTATTTTTATTTTTTCAATTCAGGAGGAGCTATTTTCTTGTGCAAACAGGCATAAAATTACTACCCACTGCCCTGCTTCTCATTGATTTCTACTTGGCACAGTTTGCCAGATGCTGTTTGGTCTAAGTGTTGCCTTGACCTCCACTGGTGACGCTGGCCCCTTTTGGCTTTGTTGCACTGTATTTTCCCAGCAGGGAGGTCCCACCCCTCTAATAGTTCAGTTGCAACTTTTGCTAAAGGCTTATAGGTTACCCATATGTTGTACCGGAGGGGCCAGTCTGACTGGAATTAACTCAGAAGTGGCGTCCAGCATTGTGGCTGGAGCTGGCCCAGGGGAGATTATAAATGCCCCAAAACTAATTAAATATCTTGTCTCCTGCTGGTAAACAAAAGAGAATGAGGGCAAAAATATGAAATGCCTGATTTAACTTGGATCTGTAAGTAGCTTGACAACACCAACCCTGAAGTCAGTGGTGCATGATTTAAAAGCCCCTAATGGGTCAAAGCTGTTAAATAAAATAGACTTTTGTCTATTACCCTTCACTTCATATACTTAGAAAACTGCGACGTAAATGTACTTACCGTCAGTTTTCGGAGTATTTCACAACAGCATTTCTGGGGGTAAGAGCCACACAGTCCACGTATTTATGTGGAAGTATTCTTAACTTTTGACTTTTACCCTGAAAAAAATACAAAAAATAAATATTGCCGTTCAAAGACATACATACAAATAAGACATAGTATTTTCAATAACATTTTCAAGGACCTAAACTGTCAAAAGCTGCTTCATAAAAAGGAAATAGAAGAATTTGCTCATTTAAGAGTATATCTGTAAAAATCGTTAGCTGTGACATTTTCAATGAGTCAAAAGTCTTTTAGAAATTAATTATTTGAACAATGAATCAAACGCTTATGATATATATAATTTCAGGTGTAATGTATTCAGTTTTCTAAATTAAAAATCCTCTCTCATGGCATCATTGTGTGTCTGTAAGGCTATACTATATTTTAAATACTCTACTGCAAATTGAACTTTTCTTTTACTAATGTATAATAGTTATCATCTAAATACTCCATAATATGGTTTAGAACGTTAAATATTGTCCCTCAAAAAGCCTGTTAGTAAAGAAGATGAGAATTCTCATTAGATGTTCCATATACTAATTTTACATATATGCTTAACCTTACGTGTTTATGTAATACTACTGTAGTTAACAGGACTAGACGAATGTGCCGAGTTAAAAATAGCTGTAAGTCTTGGTCATCTAGGACCTCAGTTCATAATGATTTTAGTTTGAACCAGACAGTGACTGATTTAATGAAAGAATAGCATTTATCTTTTCTGGGAGGGCATGTGTTAAGTCTTTTTATTTTCTATATACATATTTTTACTTATTTTAAACAGATTTTTAAAAATATTATAATAAGATTAGCTTTCCTTGCTGAAATTTGAAACTTTCTGAGAGATGGCAAGGATCATAAACAGAGGTAAAAGAAAAGGAAACATTAAAACAGGTTGTTGTATACATAAACATACATGTACTTTTATATATTCACACATCTCCTTCATTTTTGATGGTACTTTACCATTACATTTTGACTTTATAATTAAACTGTTATGCAAATTAAGTAATCCACACTCAATTTAAGTAAAATTTACACTACTAACTGTAAGGCCTGATGTTGCACTTAATGCCTTCCAACTTAACTAGGAACTTTGGTAGCTATATTGTTTTGCATCCTGCCCTAGACAGACGAGCACACAGCATACACACATATAACACATCTGCTCTTTTGTCCAAATGGACAGCAGGACGCCACAGAGGTTTTTCCATCAAAAGAAATGCAATCCTGAAAGATTAAGACGTTCTATTTAGGCACATGGTAACATGTGATGTTTCAGATTTTCAAATCTCCCAAGTGTCACATTTCCAAACTCTAATGAATTAGATGTGACAGATATATTCTAAAAGCTAGTACTAGAGCTGGTTGTGAATAAAGGAACACTTAACGTAGCGATTGGTCATATATAATGCTGGATTTAGAATGCACAAAGGACAATGTTTCCCATGAGGTACAAGAGAACAAAAATTGGTAAAACCCAAATAGAAGAAAAGCAAAAAAAAATCACTTCATCCAATGTACATAGAAAAAGGATTGAGTATTCAGTATCAAAAAGCTTGTTACATGTTTTATTGTTCTCCCATGAAGCTAGTTGTTTCTCTTCGTTCCTTATTTAGAGATACGAAGAATCTCAAGTGACAGCACTGTATCAGATTTTACTGGCATTTTCTCTTGAATGATCCAAACCTGAAGTTTGGGAAGTTTCCTCAGCCTTTGCTAATACTAGAAATTTCAATTAATTAATTAATTATTCGGCCACTCCTGTTAAACAGATGTGCTTTTAAATGTAGAAAAATAAATGACAAGCTTGTTTGTTTAATTGCACGTGTTGTCACCTACTCACTGACTTTAATTCCTAATGCAAAAAATGTAGTAACACAGCTATGTTTTTCTATTGCAATTGGTCTTCTTCGTAAGTATTACATTGTTTTTCCTTACAGCTCACAAAACATCTGAGCATGGTACAACTATATTTTTGTAATCCAGACTAACTGAAAAATATGCATTGAATAGAAGTTCTATCAGTTAAAAAAAAATTAGCAATGCTTTTAGAATCTAACACCAGAATTTTCAGCCCAAGTTCTACAATATCAAAAAGTCAGGAATGTAAACTTTACAGCAATAGCTACTTAATCTAACAGACGACACTATCCAATGGAGCGCAATGTTCAAGAACCATGAACTGAAAATATGAAATATATTTTCAACAGAAAACACAAACATTTCCTAGACTTTTTGCTAAGAAACAGAATAGATTCTTCATAAACTTACATTTTTACTTTAAATTTGGATGTCTTTCTACTATAGCTAACTCACAAAGTATTGACTTTAGTGCATAGATTGCTTTGTGGAATATTACTTTCTGTGATATGAATTCCAGTTAACAGATTAAACAATAGGTCTTAACACCTATGCATCTATGAAATGCACTTACCAAAATTACTTAATAATCCAAGACAGCAATCTGAAGAGTCTGAAACTACAAGGAATTCTGGCAAACCATACACAGATTACATTCCCTTACGCTCTGTATCTTTTTCCATAGGGAAAGCACACACCTTCTTAAGCCATTCAATGCAATGCAAATCAGTCATTCAGAGAATAAAGAAGGTGTGAAATTCAAATTGATCAATGAAAAGAAACAAACCCAAATATTTTACTGATATCACTGAAGCTCAAAACATACCACTGCAACCATCACTTGGTGACTGAGTTTTGCATTGGATGGGTGATAAAATAGGAACACAAGCAGGTATCTATTTTTATCAGAAGGATTATTTTATTTTCCAGAAAGGATTTTAATGAATTCTTCTGCAAAGGATGAATTAATTGAATTAGACTCAGTATATTGTGCATGGCTTCTGCATAGGTGCACGCTGGATGACGTGAACAAGTTCATCTCAGTTAAGAAAAGACTGGTATAATCAGTGTCAGGTCTCGATACGAGGAATAAGATGCCTGAAAAGAGCTGAGAAAAAAAAATGAATATAGAGACTTCAGGAACTCTCTTTTACTTTTGCTCAGCTGGCAGGAGATGAAGTCATTTTGAACCATTTTACAGGTCAAGATTTTGCCTTTTTTTTCTCTACCTCATAATCCTAGGGCATAGCACAATTTAACCCACACTCCTAGTTATCAGGGAAACGTAGCAAAGGTTACACCTCCTGAAGTACATGTGTAATTCTTCCTGGAACTGCCTGACTGTACTGCATTTCAGTCAGTGCTAGTGCTTGATAAGACAATTAAATCCTTTGTTAAGAACTTCTGAAATGAAACAAAAGCACCAACTAATTGGTATTCTGACTGGGACTAATTCAAAGGTGTCTTCTAGTACCTTGGGATATGGTGTGCTCTACTTTGGAGAGAATCAATCAGCCAGAGATTGATGAAGGGGTGTTGAGGTCAGGTTTGCAAACACAGAGCCATCTGCAGAGTCTCCTGGGTTGGTACCTGCAGCAGAGTAATTTACAGGAGCAGGTGTTTCCTTTTAATCTACATTTTTTTTTCTGCTGAAATTGTAACTTTATTGAGAAAATGCATGCAGTTGGTTATTAAGAGGGTACTTTGTCTATTCATGTTATTAACTGCTGAAAGGTCTCTGAAAGTTGTAGTTAGCATACTCCTTAAGAACATGGAAAGAACAGAAGCTGAGATATTAAATACCTGTATCAATCAATCGTGCCTTCAGAAAGTTACTACACGTAAACATACTGAAGCCCAAAAGGCTGGTTTTAAAACAGAACACTTTTGTTCAGAAATTTGTCATTTCTTTCTGAATATGGGTGACTGAAAATATCATAAAGATTATAACGTATTTCTATTTATAGACATAAATATTTATGGAGAAAGGAGCCCTTCTGAAACAAAACAAAAATTCAAGAATTCCAGCTGGAATTTCCCACCTGAATTGAGCTTGGCTGGACTGGCACTCAAGCAATACCCCCTTTGGTCTGGATCCAAAAAGCAATTTGCAAAACATCAGCAGAGAAAACATTTGGATTCAAAATCACATTCTTGGCTTTCTCATACCTCAGACACCGATCCAGCCCTGCTATACTCTACTTAACCTCTTCTCTAGCCTAGTATCTCTCAACCTGCATTCCCAGAGCATCCAAACTTTTAGAGTATCGTTAACTTCAGCTAGTGACAAAACTGAGGATATGCCCATTAAGTTTTAAGTCTGCTCACACGTTAGTCTCTATGCAAGCAATATGTATTTTCTGCCACCTCACAAACCCACTTACTCCATATGCTACGAATTTCTTTTTCTTTGTGATTTTTGAAGTGTTTTTGAGAATTTTCTTGGGTTTGCTTAATGTATTTTATCCACCCTTTAATTTTTAATAGGACACGAATAACGTATGGGATAGTGGTTTCTTGGTTTGAAGGTGTCACAAAGAAGTCACAGAACAGAAAGTGAATAAAATTTTTGCTTATATGACATTATAACCAGGTGCTGTCCTCTTTTGCCCATAAGTAAGGCAAAACCACAACAGTCAAATTGAATCTCTCACTAAAGAAACCAACAAAGTTAGAAATTTTTATAATTCAATGTTTTAGTATTCTGCTTACTAAGTCTAAACTAAACATCTTCGATTAAAACTGACCTCTAGTCAAGTTTTCTTACACATTTATACTATCTGTTATAATGACATTTTCTATTTTATCATTTCTCCCATTCTTTTGTAACTTTTTACTTATGGTTTGCAATAACTTTTAGGAAAGAAAAGTTGGAGTGACTCAGGAATTGACAAAATTCCTTGTTCTGTCTTTTTGTATAGGACTAGTAATAATTTTAAAGACGGATCTACTCTTCTGCAAGAATAAATAAAAATTCCAGACATCAGACTCGATCTGCTGCTTTGGGGGATTTCTCAATTTTTAATGAAACTAATTTAATTTTTACTTGATCTGGCATCACCCTTAATTTTATTTTTCATTTTTTCTACCAGGAAGTTTCCCTTTGTTTCTGCCATGTTTCCCTGTCACTCTGATGAACATAGAGAGAAAGAAATCTTCCATTTCTCAGAAATAACTGCCTCTTCTGTTGCTAATTTTCCTTCCTATCCCTTATGGAAAACATGGCTCCTGTCTATGACTTCCTACTGTGTATGTAATTGTGAAATATTTATTTCAAATTTTTGAAAAAAAATCCAATTTTGGAAGCTTTTCAATATATGCAGTCTATTCTCATCTAGGCAACACAGAAGAAATGCAAAATATTCTCAGAAATCCTTTAAGCAAATCCATTAGATGGCTTACTATAAACAAAAATGCCTTCCCATTTCCCTTTCTTCCTTTTTACATATACATTCATTTCTATAGCAACGGACTTAATGATTTCTGTTGCTCAGCTTTTGTTTTTGTAACTTATTTTGCTTCCTTCCTCTAGGTTATGTACTTTTTCTGGGCTCCTACGTGAGCTTTGTCTCTGCAAAGGCAGACACCAAAGAACTGCAGAAGTACACTTAAATTTTCATGTCTTGGCTGCTGGATACAGCCAGGAATTTACACAAAACTTGCAATGACTTGTAATTGTTTTCTGTCAGACACTCTCATGGTAAATAATACTTAAGCACATAGGAATTTCCAGAATTGTATCTTCCCTTTGAAGCATTTGTGTTTGCTTCGATGCATCCCTACGCTACAGCCTTACTTAAGAAAGCAGCATGAAAGAGTTCTGTAAATCTGGGTAGCAGAAACACTAAACAAAGAGACACTGCATTTTTCCAGCCTCCCATTTACTACCTTCACTTAACTTCTGACTCAGCATTTTAATTTAATCAAAATTACACTACGCTTACACTAAAGCTAAATATTTTCTTGGAGAAACATTACATTCCTAAATTTTATAATGATAACTGCAATAATATTATAAAACTTGCATTAAAAAAGAGGGAAGCCCATGATGATGACCTCTGCATGAAATTTTGTAGCCCTCATTGTTTTTAGTTAAAAGGACATAAAACTTGTGCTGCTTAAGCCGAAGATCAATTTTCTTCCCAGAAACCTACCTTTACATACTATTTCCTTTCTGCATTTTCCATGCTGAATTTGGCCCTTGATAATTAACTTAAGCATCACTGTGTTTCTCACTTTTTGATGTTAAACTTGTGAGATTTTGAGTCACAGTTCTCATTTCAACTGTAATGGACGTTTGATGTGGAGCCATTGTAACTTAGCAACTATCAAGCAGCATTCAGGACTTTGTTCAAAGTTAAGGTAGTTATGTTTCATTAACTATACACAGCTAGTACAGGTAAAACCTTTGAAGTGCACACAACCTATTTTTTGCATTAGGAAAGACAGACAAAATTTATATAATACTGATTTCCAACTGATTTCCTTTACTGCTCACTGAAAACATGCAGTGCATTAAAATAAGTCTTAGTAAGTAATTAGGATCACCAGGTCAACTACACAATATTAACATAAAGTTGCTACTCGGAAAATCAATGCTCTTTTTTTCTTGCCACTCTCAGCAGCCTTGCTTATCTTGCATATGGTTGCATGTTTAATTAGTGATCCTTCTGTAAGTGTCTGCAATTAGCACAATGATGATTAATAAAATAACTCCTTTAAAGCTCCATTTAGGCAGCAGAACTGCACAATCAGGAATAATTAATTCATCATTAATAAATCATGGCTGATTAACTAATCTGTTGATTACAAGCACATTACTGCATAGTATCCCACCTGAGCTCTGGTGATTTTTCTGCCCTTAACACAAAGAAAGACTAAATAACAGCGAAGTATAAAAAGAAAAAAAAGCATCAAGCCACAAGTATATTGGTTTGGTCAGGAATTTAGATAGCAGATATATCTAAAATGTACATGGCTTGGTTCATTATTAGTCCCCCTGGGTAATAAATAAGTAAAATTAATATTTATTAAATGCGGACATGTGAACAGTAATTGCTTCTTTAGTTCATTTATATTCTTAAAGTGCTGGGGTGTTTTTGAAGCACCTCAGATTATGAGATTCACTCTTTGCATAAGCCAGCAGGAAAACAAGTTTCCCGTATTGTTCCTCAGGTAAATTCAAGTCACTAGCTGGAGAGCGATCATTTTTCTTTACGAGAAGGTAAGGTCAAGGTGACTGCAAAATACGCCATTGCAACACTGCTGTTGAACTGCTGTCATTCCTGTGTCTTGCACATGATGGTTCCGTGTTTGTAAATCAAACGTCACATCCCTGATCTTCAGGCAAGACTGAATACAGAACATGCATTTCAACTTGGAAATCTGCTTGCCACCTTGCTCTCAATCTTTGTGGTACATTTAAATCACATTTTCAATATGTAGCTGAGCAGCTACATGAACCAGAAACTTTTATTTTAAACGAATCCTAGGATTCTCACACTGTTACTTGCCTTCAGCTGCTTGGGCTTCAGTAAAATGTAAATTACAAGTTGTGATAAAATTCAAGATAGCTGGAAAGATGGTAATTTGGCACAACTAAGTTCCTTATCATTTATAAAGGACTGCATATAATATCCAGCTGTTTCCACAGTATGACAATGCCTTTGAATTTAAAATGTTATCCTGAAAGATCACAAAGAAGAACTTATTCAGTTTAGGATAAAAGTGATTTGAAATGGAAAACAGATTTTAGCTAGAGTAACTAAACCAGTTACTTATTATATCCCTAATAAATCCTGAGAAAAATGAGAACACAAATGGAAAAAGTGACTGAAGCAGTATGCTCTGTGAAGAACATTACAGAAGAAACTTTTAATTTAGGAGCAAATCTTCAGTCTTTGAAAAGTAAATATTACAGTAACCAATAAAGTTTTATTTAAAATTTCAGCTACTTTTAAGTGTATCACTATGTCTGTCTCTTTAATCTTTCTGTTAAAACTCTAAACTTCAATAGTAAGCAGCAGTACTATTAGCCACAGCAACACCATTTCCTTTTGGAAGATACTGTCCATAAAAGAGAACCATAAAGCATATTTTTAAACCTTTTATATTTGCTTTATGTTTTAATTCAAGTAAATTAACAAACATGAGGAACATCTCAAGATGTGGCAGAGAGGATTTTTTTTCTTGGAAGGATGACAGTCAGATTTTAAGGAGAATAACTGAATATGGAAAAAGTTTGATTGTTTTATCCATCAGGTAAGTTTAGAAATCAATCCAGGAGGCAGAAATGGCTTTTAAAACATGGAATTTGGAAATAAAAGAATCATTTTAGAGCAGAAAAATGAGAGAGCTGTCCTTGGACAGTTTCTGAGATTAGTGCGCATATGAAGTCATCAGATGAAAGTGAAGAAAACAATACCAGGGACCTTGAAGATTAGAAGTAAATGTTTTCAAGCAGCTTTTAAAGGCAGACAGTAAGTAATCAAAGATTTTTGATGACCATGGTGATTCAGTGTCTAGAACTAAGATATAATCAACACGATAGGAATAATATGAAGGTGTGAGAGATGAAACTGTTAGTATCAGTTTCTTCATAAAGTCAAGTTTCCTTTCAACACAATAGCAAATTGCCCCGCAATTTCAACTCTTCCATCATTACGCAGTGAAATCTTCAACTCTCCTCCACGGCGAGAACATTGAAAAGCTAAATGGAAACAAGAATTCAGAGTTAAAATTCTAGTATATAATACAAATTCTTATTTTTTTAAGTGCATGAAAATTCAGGCTAATGCCTGTGTCTCCAGAAAGCAAGCAGCATCAGGTCAGTCACTGTACCAGAGACAACCTGGATGAATTGTCTTTATGGATGAAGATTAGCTGAGGGTCTATCTCAGACAAGAACTTGACACACACAGATGTGCCAGAAGTACTACGTAGTACTAAGCAATGAAGGATGGTTTGCTGTGGCGTAGCCAACTAAGTCTCTTTTACATATTTAGGTATGTCTTGAAAGCACCCATTCATGGGATAGACAGTTTCCATAAGCAAGAAGGAAGAACACTTCTCTGTGCAAAAATAGAGAAGCACTTATATAGGACTGAACTACAATTAGATACAAGGTTCAAAGCATGTTTTGGGTTAAAGGGTAAATAAAAATGAAGTAACTAGTGGGAAAAGTCTACGAAGAAACATAGACGCTGCTTCAGCTGTCACAGACTGAGAACAAATTGTTACGTAGACAGGAACAGATACTGATTTATATAATACTGAAAATATCACTTAATACAGCCAGATAAAGTTTACAGAGAATAGCTTTCCACCTGTGAATAATCGCAAAGCTCCATTTTTGCTGAAACTGCTTAAGTCATATTCAGGTGGGAAGATAACGCTTAGCTAGCATGTTGAGTCTGTAGTCTTGTTTCAGTAGTCCAATTTTAGCTGCACAATTACTTGATCAGCAAATGCTCTCATTAAGAAGTCATCTTGCAAAGGTTAGAGTTTCAGACCGTTTTGTTTTTGTAAAAGGCTGTAAGTGGATGAGACAAGCCACTGATGTTCACAGTCTCCCTACTCAATGAAATTCCAACTACAAAGGTTGCTCAAAGCAAACGACATTTTCCTCACAATCCCCCAATTTGTAATTGGGTAGAGACTGCATTCAGTTCCTGGCAGAGTGCAAGATCTCCAACAGATGGCACATACACCGTATGCTTTAAGACAGTTTCTCAGCCACAGCTGACAAGAAAGCTCTTATTTATACCAGGATATCAGATTCCCAAGGCTCCAAAACCAGTAAGAAGAGGAGCTCTATAATAATTGCTACTGATACTTTCTGGTCTTCTTTATTTATAGAACTACAGGCAATCATTTTTAACTTATCAGAACAATACCTATTTATGGAAATATTTCATACCATGATAAATTTGATAAACCGTAATTGCCAAGTGTGGATACACAGCTAAACCCTCCCCACCTCCTTGTGATAGCAGATTTAAAGAAAAGAGCTAAATTATTTCGTATCTTCAGAGGTTGCCTGGTTTGTTTTTCTTTCTTTAAATGTGGAACTAGTGCTGTCTTTTTCATGGCAAGATTACTGAGGCTGTTTTGATAGTGGTCCATTTTATTTTACTTTCAAAGAAACCTCCAAAATTCAAGGAAAAAAAGACAAAGACTTTATGCAAGCCTGTATGTAAATGGTACTTGATCTTTTCTTTCTCTCACACAGAAACAATGATATTTCACACTGTGTCTGACAGGAAACAGACCTGCATGGAATATTTCATTAACTAGATGATTTTATTTAATAGCAATGTCTTCAGAGAAATTCAAGCATCCCTGATGTGCACACTCACTTTCTGGATTGTGCAGTTGTTGCACATTCCTTCCATGTGTGGATTTACCAGGAATTTCTCATACTACTCACACTATTCCCAGTATAAATACAAATATGTACATTCTGATCTGTAGAAATAATATATCACAGCTGAATTCAGTGCCTTAAATTCTTTTATGATTCACCCGAGAGAGGGGAAAATTTCAAGAGTATATACAAAGACTGAACTTTAGCATGCTGATCTGCACCACTGTCTTCAGAAGGAGGCCAGTGACTTTGTGCCATTTTTAACCTATTGTTTTGAGGAACTTCTTAGAGTAGGTGCATCTAAATGACCAATGGTTACAAAATTTGAGGACTAGTGGATTTTCTTTGTGATGTCCTGATAATGACATCACATCAGCAACAAGTGCCATTCTTAAAAAGATATTTGTTTTTGGAAAAGACCAGTATTTTGGCCAAAATTCTGATCCCTACAAAAAGACTGTTGAAAAAGCGTTTGTTCCTAGGCCTTTTCTAGGTATCACTTAAATGAAGTTAAGATATCTAAGACTTTCTCTAAAAAAAGAACGTGGACAAATCTACTGACTGATGGAGGGAAACACTTTGGCAGAAATGTTACACTTCTGTATAAATCTAACGTAGCCCTAGGGAAAGAGAACATCTACTAAAACTAAAAGCAGTGAATTCTATCAATCTGTATGCTGAGATTAACTGGGGAAGATGAAAGCTGTGACTGTAACTTTGCAGAACTCTTCACTTCACGAGATTTAAAATCAGCAGAAAAATAAACACACGTTTATTCCACCTTATGAGGCAACTTATTCAAAAATTGCAGAGACTAAAAAGCTAACAGACAGGACCTTATGTTAAAAGAAATTCTGGCAAACGTTTCTAAAGGATGATCTTACAATTGAAGTAAGGTCCGTTGCCCCCCACCTCAATCCCCAAAAAATCTCACAACTAAAATTTATAAACCTGTTCTGTAGTGGAAAGGAATCACAGAAGTTAGAGGCAACAACAGGACCCACACAATAAAATAATCTAGTGAGTTGAAGTAAAGAGGTACAGAAAAGACTCCTCTAGCTCTACCAAATACAAAAACACTGCCCTGGATCAGGCCCCTTTTCTTTAAAATAATTTGGAAAGTCCTGTAATTTGTTTGGATGTATCATATTGCTCGTGTAGGTTTATAAATATCATAAAGCTACGTGAAAGACTGGATACAGTGACAGTTGCTAAATACTGTAAATATGTATTCATTAGCAATTAAAATCTAACACCTGATATGGTAGGTTATTTTTATTCAAAATACGTATATATTTCAGGGGCTCTTCAAATGAAAAAAGGTAAGGACTGATAGTGAATTCTCATTTAATACAGCTTAAACACAAGAATATTTACACACCTCCAGGAAAAATGATTAAAGCATTTTACCTTGTAAAAAGAATTGAAAATTCTCTTTGTAGTTAGTGGGAGTTGTCAGTGTTTGACAGTTTGGTCTAATAAAAATAGAAGAGAACCTAGACACAGGATATTATGTCTGATACTTCAGCGGAGATGTAGCTGACCTCCTCCTAGAGGTCCCAAAACTCTGAGAGAGCTGACAATACATGTAATGTTCTTCTTTTTTATACCATTTCATATCTAATCTATTTTGGAACTAGCAGATCTTTCATTTGGAAGAAAGCTGTAATTCTTGCAATAAAAGATACCAGCTATTACAACAGCTATTGTGAAAGTTACTACAGTGTCAAAATATGCTTTTATTTATATATTTTTTGGTGATAAGTTATCTTTTACAAATATTCAAATTACAGATGGAATTTGTACTTGCTTGCTATCAGTAACATTTTGAATATATATTTGTGTATATAAGTAATCAACCACAAATACATTTGCTACTTTACTAGTGATGTTTTTAGTAACCTGTAAGACAAATATATGTATTTGCTACAATATTATTTACTGCTGCTACTACTGACTACTGCCACTACTGATATTATTTTTATTTTATATATATAATATACACACACACTTTCTTTTGTGGTAATAATTTGAAAAAGCTTGATATATATAATTGCTTTATTATTCATAAGAAGATTTTCCAGTGGCGATTCATTTTCACTTGTACTAAAGTATTTTTCATATACGTATGCCTATGGGAAGATGGGACTTGTTTTTTCCCCACTAAAAATACTAGGGGAGTAGATTGTAGTGTGAATTGCCTTTGCTGCTTGAGATAGTTTCTCTAAAAGAGGAAACACCATGGCACATGTGAAACAAATGAAAACATAGAAGTAGAAAGTATCATATAAAAATACAGACAGAATTTGTGCCTGATTGTTTAGAGAAACACTATTGACAGGTGTGAAGGAAGACTTTCAGCACCTGACATTAAAGTCTGAAATCATCAAATCTTATGAGAAGCAGCCGGTCCATAAAGATGCAATACCAAAGACAGTTGTTCTTCAGCAAATATTTTTTCCTCAACTTTATGATAATTATCACAGATCTGTACGATGTAAATGCAAACATGACCTTGGAACAGACTGATAAACTTTTCCTTCAATCCATGATGGAGAAGGTCTCAGTCACTGTGGATTATCATGCCAAGCTACGGAGGGCTAACAGATCCTTTAAAGAGATTATCACTCAGAAAAAGTCCACTCTGAGATTCATTTGGCTAAATATAGGAAGGCTTATATTCAAGGTGGCTGTTCGGAAAAGCATTTATTTTACAAACAAGGGTCCAATCTCTGATTAGACTAAACATTACCAATTGTTGCCAAGTGCACAAAAAATAGTATTTCTAACACAGTCATCACCACCCACTGAGAGAGACAGAGGACTACTAGGATATCATCTAAAGTTTACCAAGCTTTAGCCATGATTAAAGGTCACAACAGCTGAAACACAAAAGCTGAGATCAAAACCTAATGAGAGTTAGGATCCAGAACTGACACTTCAGATTCTATGCAAACATGATGTGTCACATTGGTAGGCAGGAAACAAAGCAATTTTTTAAAGATTATCTCACACAAAATTATTATACAATATTCTACTCATGATGGGAAAATGAATAGGGAGTTATTACTATATTTTGGGGTTATAATTTTATTTTATAGTTGGTAGCTTTTAAATAAATGGACAGTTTTCCAAGAAAACAGTCCCTCTTACCAAGCATTGCTGTCTTCCCCAGCTGCTCTGACCAGTAGCTGCTTAAAACAGCATGGGCAGATCCTGAAAAGAAATTAGAACACAAAGTACAGAATTACATGAGAATCGCTATTTCACAGAGCAATCACGTTCAAAATGTAAATACCATACACAAATCAAGTGGCATCTGTGTGCACTTAAGAGTAAAAATGCCTAGGAGTCTGCAGAGCAGACAGAACCTAAAGCTTTGGCATTTCACTTCTTTATGATCAAGCAGTATTACTTCCTCATCCTCTGACTTCAGTGGAAATTTTGCCTAAGGGCTTCAAAATGAGGCTCAATTGGTAGGAATACCAGACACTACAGATTAAAACACTTGAGCCAAAGTATTCACTTTTGGTAAACAAGTGAAGTTTCCTAACAATGGAATCTCAAAATATTATTAATATTTATCATTATTATTATAAATGATGATCTATATTATTATACATATTTGTATAATTAAAATATTAATAATACTATTCATCTAAACATAACATTATTCAATTAAACACAAACAGCTACCCACCCCAGAAAATAGATCTTGGATTTTTTTTAATTTTTTAAGAAAGGGTGGATAGAAGTCAATGTGGAAAAAAAGAAAGAATTCCCTCTCTTAACAGTTTTCACAAGCAAACCTCCGTGTTTTTTTTTCAGTCTTGAACACTAAGTATCAGGATGTAACTCACGGTGGTCTTTTAAGATCTCACTACAGCCTCTGGTAGACCAACTTATTGTTTTCTGAGTGGCAGATGGCTTAAAAATGTAGAATGACTTATTGGATTTTTAGCTGGACATGCTGCTTCAATATACATTAGCTGCTAGGGGCAAAAACACTCTGCTGGAAACCCAACTGTGAACTAACTATAATTATCAGGGCTCTGGGACACCAGGACATGTAACAATTAAGAAATTCTCACAGAAGAAAGATAATACAAAGTCAGAACACTTAGAAGTACAATTCAGCAGTATAATTAAGTGATTTTTTTTCTATAAAAGAAAGGGTGATTGCAGATGCCAGGCAAGCAACTGTGAGCTACAAGCCTAGAAGAATCTCAGCGATTTGGGGAACATGTAGCTTTTTTTACATAAGAATAATAATAATCTTCTCACAAATCTTAAGGAATGAGTTCTGGGATCAGATACATCCACCACTCTGTCCCCTGGTTTAACAGGAAAGCAGGACTGCAAGTTTGATAACTGAAACGTGGCCTGTATTTACTTGCAAACCTTTCTGCTAGAAGTGCAGAATAACTGTCGTTATTCCAATAAAGACCTTCTTCTATTTAGCAAAACACGTAATGAGTATTTTTGACTGAGTTCTCATCAGACTAGTAATTAACCTGTGATTAAGGGGTACCTAAGCAAATAATACTTCGATCATTCCACAGCAAATATTATCACATCTGCAGAGCAGAACATCAGAGGAAGACTTTGAACTAGTGTCTCTGCCTCTATAAATATACCTAGCTAAGTTCTTATTACTTGCAGCACTGAGAATACCCGCAATAAAATGTTCTTAAACCAGGTAGTGATTTCAGCTGAAGCGCAAAAAAAAATAAACACTGAAAGCAGTGGATATGAACTTCTGCAGTACTTGCTCAATAACAAAGCACTCTCTTGCTTTTCTATAATTGTAATACTTCAGGGAAAAGATCTGAAAAAAACAAACAAAAAAAAAAAAAAAAAAAAACAAGGCAGAAACATCTGACCTGGCTTCCTGACAACAGGAAGCTGATTTTTTCTGAATGAGTTTGGCATCGGTCAAAGTTTTCCTGCTGTCCATAGAAAGCAGAAATTTATAAGAGAGACTTAAAAGTACTAATTCATGAAGTTTAATAAGAACATTTTAACTGAATTGAAACAAGAATAATTAATCTATCATGCAAATACACACCTGTAACAGGGTCTTCCAGAACTCCATACCAAGGCGCAAAATATCTGGAGTAAAAATCATGGCCTTTATCTTTTCCACTGGAGTTTCCCTTAAGAGTGAGTATGAGTCCTTTCACCTTTCCAGTCTTTTCAGCTGATAGAAATTGTTGTGCGTTCACTTGCAGTTTTTCCAACACAGACCTTGAATTTAATTATAGGGTATTTTAAAACTTCATTTCACATGAGTTCAAGTACTGAAAAGCATCAGAAAACCAGAAAACTGTCTTCTCTACAATCTCAAAACAGCCACAACGAAGTGTTGGAGCAAAGGATTCCTAGCATTGTTCTCCCAATGTCTTTCAACATAAGACTACCCTGAATATACTACACTCCTCGTAAGCAGAGAAAACAGGTCAAGCCATGTATTCCTTATTTCTGAAAACAGAAATAAAATGCCCAGAAAAAAAAGCTCTAGAAACGTACACTTTCATTTCTATTTTACCATCACTGGACAAAATATTTCATCACTACAGAATGCAAAGTGTAAGCACTCCACCTGCTTCCAGAAAAAGGAAACAACTAATACTATTCAGATCTTCAGAGAATTGTAAAGCACTCTACAACAGTCTCAATTCTCTCAGTCTCTGTGAAGCTGCAGATACCTCCCTAAAAACTGAAGTCTTAAAAGAGTAAAAATACTGAGTATTCAGCTGAATTTTTTTTTAATCTCCCCATTACCTCACTCTATAAACAGTAGTTTGGCCAAATTTCAAGTAAAAACAATTGCAATTTGACCTGATTAAAGAATTCAGCTTGGACAATATATATATATGTATATATGTATATGTGTGTGTGTATATATATATACACACACAAATCATACTCAACAATGAAATTCAGGTCTCTGAGATTAACAAATGCTTTGAAATCAATTGAATCAGGATTTCCTCTGTAAAGCTACTTATGATGCTGTTAAGAACGTGTAAGCAGATTACAGTCAATTGGGCATGTGAATCCACGGCATTCTGTCGATGTGTCTTGTCTCACTATGCAGACCTCTATAGCTCTACAGCTAATAGTTCTTCAGTTGAGAAGCAAGACTCCCAATTTCTTGCTAGGTTCCTGGACCACTTTTGACTCCGAGGAATGGGGAAAAAAACAATGTTGTTAAAAGTGCTTCCTACATCTCCCTTTCTTGAAGATAGGTTTCAGATTGATCTTGCTTAGCTTTGCTGGTTCTGTAAGCTCACATGGGAAGATTACAGAATTATTTAACATGAGAGTTTAAATTAGAGTTTTTAATCTCCACCTGTTTCTAAAAAAATGTAAGTGAGCCTAGCCTATAAGGAATAGTGGTTAAACGAAAGGAATCAATTTCTGCATGCTTGCTTCAAAAAAGTATCACAAACCTTTCATAAGCATCACTGAGGCGAACCAGGAGCTTCTTCGTGTCAGGAGAATAACGGAGATCTTGAACAATCATGTCACCAACAGCTGCCTAGTTAAAAAGAGTTAAAGGAACAAAGAAAAACAGAGTCATCTGAATATCAGATATCTCCTTAAAATATTCCTCAAACAAATTCTCTCATAGAATAGGGCTCATGCAAGGTCTTTGACGCAGCCCTTGGGAACACACATGCAAGAAAATTAAATTCACTAAGTGCATGAATGGATATGGGCAGGTGCCAAGAGCTCCATGTTTGTCAATTTGGAAAGAAATCTGGGAACAAAGAACAGGGCAAGGACACCAGAGTGCCCTCACACACATACACTGAAATACATGCCAAGCACTGGCAGTGGAAGACAAAAAGGTTAACTGCAGCATTTTGGAGAATTCATTTTCTTGAACTGCAGGACTTAGGAGTTTTCAGGTTTTATGAATCTTTATGAAGTACCTCAAGCAATGTGACATTGTCACTATTCAGCCCTTTTAATACATAAAAATAAGTATAGCTAATTTAAATGTATTTCTAAGAGCACGGCTCTACTTACCTTTATTAACTCTCCTACTTCTTCAAGTGCCTAAAGCAAAAAAAAAAAAAGAAACAAACTGTAAAAGAAAAACTGTAAGAGATAGAACATGTTTGCTATACAGCTATCCGACTACACATACACATAAAACCAGGCAAACATAAACACAGGCTTTCCTTGAAAGCCTTTTATAAATAAAAATTTGACTCACCTGTGGGTAGGCTGAGTAAAGCGGTAAGTCCAGGACAATATGATCTTTCTCTCGTCTTGTTTTTAATTCCCCACTCAGAGTGACAAAAGTAAGAACTGAATTTGTGTTTTCTAGAGAGACATAATATTGCAACATTGTCAAGCATAAGAATTTAAATCAAAATTATTATAGCTTTTAGCCTAGTACATTCAAAGAAGTTAGTTATACAGCTAAAAACCTAATAGCTACAGTAAACCTGTATTCCAGAACAAAATTCCCAGCTAACTTAGTAAATAAGCTGCTGAGGCTAATAAATACAGCAACTGTCAGCACGTCTTCCTGTATGTAACTAGAATAAATGGAAATTTCATTGTATCAGAAACGGAGATATTCTCTATTCATCAAACTCTACTGTACCTCTCCGAGATGGCATATCCATATTTAGCACTAGTCTTTAACAAGTGATGGCAGGCCATCAGAATCCTAAGTGCAGACATCAGACTACAACCTCACAATTACAGAGCAGCTGATAAAAGAAAATACTGAAGTTATCTCCACATTTGTTCTCTAAACGTTCTGAATATTTAACCGCTTTCGTTGTAGAAAATAATAGAGATTTTCTTAATTAGAAACAAATTTTAATGAAAAATTATAGTAACAAATAGCTTGTAAACATACTTTGTATGTGAAACAAAACAGCAGCTGAGGCAAGCGTAGCATGACCACACAGAGGAACTTCATTGGCTGGAGTGAACCATCTGAGTCCAAAGCAGGAACCTTAAAAATAAAGTTTGGTATTTAGTGGAAGAGGATTTTTTCCTCTTCAATTTATTTCAAAAACTTTACATAGAGTAAGGACATTTAAGTCAAAATGCATGTTATAATCAGTCTCAGTCTCAAATATGCTTTTAGGAATCTATTTTGTACTGATTTTTGGAATAGCCATTGCTTTTGGGCCGGGACTACAACTTGAGTCTACAAAGAGAGGAAAGCTACTTTGTTATAAGGACAAAGAGCTTGCAGAGTAGAGAAGCTCCTTGCTTACAAGTGTAAAACAAGATTTTTCCCCATGAATAAAACACAATGCACCAGTAAAGAGTTTTGCTGGTATAATGGAATCTATACCTCAGCTAGATCGGTTATGAATTATTTTGTTTAAGCTACCAGTTAACAGTGGTAAAAGACTAATGGATTCTAACCATTTGTTTCACTAAAAATTTGATTTCAATTGGTTGAAAAAAAAAAAAAAAAAAAATCAAAAAATCAAAGATAATTAGACGCTAACAGAGTACCTTAATCTGAAATCTATCTTCAGGGTAACACAGCTGCAAAGTGAGTAGAATCATCAAACTGATTCGTCTGAAAACTAATCCACAAAGCAATTTTGGTTGGCCTCTGTGTTTGTCTGATATTTTCTGCCTTTTTCAGCATCTACCCATTTCCTCACCCCTCACATATACAAGCCCTACCAAAGAAGATGAGTGAATTCTGTCCACTCAAACTGATCAAATAAGCAGCCTAAAGTGTTTGTGCAATTCCAGATTCCTTGTTTTTGCTGGAAACCTGGTTTTTCCGGTACTGGCTCCACAGACAGTTTCTAAGACTTTGTGCAAACTCAAAGAACAGCTTACAGTTACCCTGGTGATGATTTCCTGAACAGCCAAGGCAGATTCTGCTCGCTCTGCAGCCCTGTTCATACAGAATAAGCTCTGTCTCTCTTCTCCCGGCTGTATAATAGAATTATCTCAAGAGATAATTAGTAGAAATAGAACTATAAATTGAAGGATCTTTGCATAGCACATTCAGGAGATTTTCTGTATACAACTTGCTTACTTAGTGAAAGATACTAATGCAAATGTTCTAATTTATGAATGTTTGCATATTATAAAATACATTTGATATGCAAAACAAATACTTTAAAGAATCCATGTGCAAAAAGCTTAATATTATTATTGTAAGATGGAACTCAACTCCAAGATTTTGTTTTTGCTGCCTTACAAATTAGCTTATTCCTTATAAATGAACCCACCGTATCTTCTTATTCTTTTGAAAGCAACATTGGTGCTTAGACAGAACCACTCACTTTTGGTAAAGTCATCTGCAGGGTGCAGTTTCCTGATGAAGGCAGTTTCAGAAAGATTCATTTCTGTTGCGATTTTCTGGTGCAAACCTTCATCCAAGTCCTAACAATGAAGTGACACATCCATTTAAAAGCAGGCCATAAAAACAAAATCAAACTCTTTCAAATAAATGCAGTCATCCCAATTTTTATTGTAATATAGCAGATTCATTTTTAGTTCAATTTTTTACTTTGACAGTGAAAACAACAACAACAACAAAAACTTTTCAGCATAAAATAGGTTAACTAGTTCAATCACTGTACACAGGCATTTCCAGTATATATTCTGTAAGTTCACAAATTCTTGAACTACATGAAGCATACAGTTACAAAAATACTAAAGTCAGCCATTTAATGAGTACATCTTTTTTCTTAATTATAATGAAAGTCACACTGAAGTAATTATGATCAATCAAAAAAAAAACCAAAAAACTAAAACCTCCTTCTGTAACTCTGAAAAATCAACGTCAGCAAAGGGTATGTAGTAACGGCTAGGGCAATGGCCACAGCAGCTTATCAGCACTTGCTGCTGTACCCTCAATATTACTCTTTGAACAACAGCAACAACATGCTAAGTCAGTAGAAGTTGAGATGAGATAAACTGAAAAAAATAAAAATAAAAAAAAAAATGCTGGGCTCACTACATCAGGATCTAACTAATTCGTTAATCTAACTAACTGATTCGTAAATCTAACTGCCTGCAGATTTAAACCAGTGAACATTGATACTGGGACACATGAGCTGTAGTGACAGTATGAAATTTCACTTAACCCTTGTTCCATTGTTCTTTCCCCACGGTTATGCAGACTGGCCAGGTATAAGCATCTGGTCTTCAAAGTACAAACGATGATGGACTAAGTGGACCTGAACAAGTACGAACTCTGGTGAGTTGAACTTTGCCCTGCTAACTTTACTTATTTCCCTTAATAACTTTAATCCTTTCAACCAATGATCCCATATTATAAATATGAAGCAATTACTAATGGGCACAATAGACCTTCTCCTTGAAGAGTTAATTCTATACAATGAAACAACATCCTAGCCTTTTACAGTACCAATAGTGTCTCCTTCATTCCAGGAAAATAATTATTGCTGTTAATTACTCCAAAAATACCAAACCAGAACACCGACCAACACAATTTTGTATTAATATTGGAATTCTATTGAAATACTGCCATCCTGTGGCACTTCTGAAACACAGAGAGTTTGCTTTGCTATTCTTTACTCGCAACAGTTTTTGTAAAGCACCTGCTGAGCTTTTGAAGGGAACCGAAACATTGCTGTTACCAGCACCACGTGTTTTTGGAGCATTGAATAAAACTATTAATTAGAACGTCAGCTTTAATATGACACTAAAGCCTCTAGCACTGTGTACTGAAAAAAAAAAAAAAAAAAAAAAAAAAAAATTAAAAATTCAATATGCCAAGAGCAACATGCAAATTGCCCTCTTAATACATTGATGTAATAAAGTAAAATTAATATAAAAATGCAATGAGAAGCATATAACTAAGTTAAGTTACTTCTGAGAGGGAGCAGTTAGACTTCAGAGGGCTACAATGCCTCTAAAGAGAGATACTCTATCACAACTTTAGCTAAGCTGGTTGAGTATGCTATATGGTACAAGATCTAGGCACAATTACAAAGATTTAGGCAGGATTCATGTGGTCAAAACAAGCTACTACCACTGACTATATATTTATACTTAAATTTTGAACAAGTGATACCACACAAAAATACAAGGTGTATAAATTTCTACTCTTATTTTCTAACTAGGTTTTGGTGAAACTTGTCAACAGCATATCAGCTTGAACCATTTGTTCAGGACATCTTCGTGAAGAGAAAGACTGCTGTTGAACGCCGCAAGACTACCAGGCTGCTCTGAAGTACTGGAAGCGGGCAGCTTAGACCTGGCAAAAGCTGAGCCCGGCACGTTCAGTGACCCAGATCCAGTCCTACAGATTCCCCTCACACACACTTTTCTTCCACGGGAAAAGCAAAGAAACGAATAATAAAACTTCAGTCAAGAAGAAAATTATTGAGTCTTGATTCTGTTACTCGGTACTGAGCACTCAGGTCAGGAGTGGTAAAAACCGCTGCAGCCCCTCCTACGCTTTTTTTTTTTTCAACTTACTTTTTTTTTTTAACTTACATTTTCGAGCAGACAAACTGCCGCAGGGTTTCCACAAAACGGCCGGTTTGTAAAAGCATCAACCGTAAAAATAGGAATCTGCATTGCTGCTTGCGCCTATTCAGCTTTACGCTGATTTCCTCAGGGTGCTTCCTAACCCGTTCTACCCCCTTGAAGGGAGTCCAACTGCGAAGTTAATATTTTCCTACCGACAGGAGGAGCCAGCGGGGTGCTGCTCGTCACCTCCGAGCACATAGAGGGCGCCCAACGGCGGCTTTGAGTCATGACGGCAGATTTTAACCTCTGTGTGGCGTCCTGAATCCCTAACCCACGGCGGGAGGGACACACGTCCGAAAAACCGTCAGACCACGGCCGCCTGCGTGAGGCGATGCCCGCGCTGAGGCGATGCCCGCGTGAGGCGACGCCCGCGCAGCCGTTAGGGGTGACCGTTAGGGGGCGACCGTTAGGAGCACGCGCCCCTCTCTGACAGACTTATTGGCGCCAAGCCCCCGCCGAGCCCGCCCGGCGCAGCGCGCATGCGCCCCGGCGCCCCTCAGCCGCCCTCGGGAGAGGAACGAGCGGGCGCTCCCCCTCCCGCCCGCCGCGCCGCGCACGCGCGGTTGCTGCTTCTGGCCGCCGGCCGCGCATGCCCGCGTGTCGCCCGGGCGGGGCCGAGGGGAGCGCGGCGCCGCTGTCGCGATAGTTGCGCGCTTGGGACGCCGTCGCGCCTCGGCTGCTTGCGTCGCTTCGGAGCCCGGCGGCCGGTCGGGAGCGAGGAGGAGCTTCCTGCGCGGCGGGAGGGAGCTGCCGCGGCCGGGAGCGCGCGTCAGGGCTGTGCGAGCGGCTGCCGGTGAGCGGCGGGGGGCGGCGGGAGGGCAGGGCTCGCCTCAGCGCAGCCCGCCGGGGCCACTCGGGGAAGGGGGCGGCGGGAGCGGCGGCCACCGGGGCCGGCCGGGCCCCTCCGCTCCTCGCCGCGGCCGGGGGGGGGGGGGGGGGGGGGGGGGGGGGGGGAGGGGGCGGTGCTCGGCGGCGCCTCGCTCCCGGCGCGGCCGCCATTTTGCGGAGCTGAGGCGGAGGAAGACAGCGGCCCTGCGGCTGGCGGGCGGCGGCTCCCCGCGGGCTCCCGGGCGGCGGAGGGGAGGCTGAGGCGGCTCCGCCGGGGCTCAGAGGTGCCGGGGGGACGGCGAGGGGAAGGGGGGAGGCGGAGGGGAAGGCGCGGCCGTGAGGCGGCCCCGGGGAGGCGCGCTAAATGGCGCCCGGCAGGGAGCGGGCGGCGGGGGGAGGCCGGCGGCGGGACGGGGCCGCTCGCAGCCCGGTGGAGGCGTCGCGGTGGGCTCGGGGCGCTCCCCGCGATGCCCCCTCCTTCAGCCGAGGGTGGCGAGCGGGCACCTGTCGCCGGGGGGGGGGGGGCTCGGCTTGGGAGCGGCCGCCTGCCCCTCAAGGTGATCCCGCGGCGCCGCCCCGGGCTCCTCGGGCCGGGGATAAAGCCCTGCCCGCGTGGCCGGAGAGGGGAGGGCGAGCGCACACAAAAAGGGGCCCGGAGCGCGGCCCGTGGCGCTCGGTTCGCAGACAAAGGAAGGCTGGCGTTTGCGCGGCGCAGCCGTTGCGTGGTTCCTGCCCCTCCGCGTGTCACGCTTTAAAAAACAAAAGCCTCTGGATTAGCGCGGAGAGTAAATAACAGCGCTGCTGCAGCCCGCGTACCGCACCCCCTACGTGCGGTTTTCCCTCTCAGACCTGGGGATGTTTTTAGATATCTCTGTGCTTAAGATAGAACAGAGTGAAATTTAAATGCGTAACGGGAATAAAGCTTATCGTCCATAATAATACTTAATACTAGTTCACAGGAGGAAAACTACTTGCTTTCCTTTGAGGTTTGCAGGGCAGACTTGGGTACCTACAGAATCTAAAAAAAACTTCCTTATTTCTTTTTTTCTCCTTGGTAGTGTATAAGTTAAATAAAAATGGACTGGAGTGGAAAACACAACGGGCCAAACGATACAACTAACGATGGGACAGTGGTACGACTTCGAGGCCTGCCATTTGGATGCAGCAAAGAAGAGATTGTTCAGTTTTTCCAAGGTATCTCTAGTATAGTCAAAGTATAGAGACTGACTTTTCTTGTATCTTTTACACGATGTTTTGCACACTTGAATTTGTAATGCCCGTGAATGGGGTGGAGGGGAGGGATTGTGCCAGATGAGATTGCTTTAAGTAAGATTTATGTCCTGTAATTAGAGTACAAATAACTGTAGATGTAGTAAAGCTGAGTATGCATCTATTTTTGTCGAGGTGGTAAATGTATTATGCATATTGAGATAACCTATACGTTAGCATTTGGAGCAGTTAAATTGCTTGATTGGTAGCTCTGTTTTCTTCATGTAACCTAGGTGGTTGTATTTTTGCATAACTAAAACAGAAAACAAGTATGGCTAAATCCATAAATGTTTAATGAAAGATCGTTGGCTTGTATTGTTGGGTGATGGGGGAAACTTTTTTTTTTTTCGTTGTTGCTGTTTAGATATGCTTAAAGTATTTGCTGCAGATGGGAATGTTTCAGCCTTTAACACTGTTCCCCTTGATGGGGTTATTTGTCCTTGGGTTAAAGGGTTGGAAATCGTGCCAAATGGGATAACATTGACGCTGGACTACCAGGGGAGAAGCACAGGGGAGGCCTTCGTGCAGTTTGCTTCAAAGGAGATAGCAGAAAATGCTCTGGGGAAACACAAGGAAAGAATAGGGCACAGGTGGGGATGGAGAGTTTGGGATGGTGTTTAAATTTTTATTTTCTGGGGGTTGTGGGTCAGTAATGCTTTTGGGGGGGTTGGGGATCATAATATGGAACTGGCTATTTTAAAGATTTTTTTGTAACTGATCCTAAGTTAACTGGGGAAATACGGTAGATTTGGGGGGTGGGGGAGACAGTATTACTCTGTGTGTGTAGCTTGCTAAACTCAGAAAATTGTTTCAGTCATTTGTGTCATGTGTAGGGTAATTTGTGCTAAGTGCTACTATAGCCAGACATTGTTTTACACCAGTATCTTCCTCATACTGGAAAGACAAGTTCTATGCTTAATTTGTACAGCTAGAATTTTCACACAGTAATTTTTGCTATTGTTACATTTTTCTTTGATACACTAAAGATTCTTAAGGTTTTGAGGAGAAAATTAAGTTGTATGGTATTTTTAGTCATTTTGATTGGATTGTACATCTAGTTGTAGAAAAAGTAGTATGGCCTTTTATAATATTCCCAGAGTTTACGCATGTATTCTTACTTGTACCTTGAAAATCCTCTCTTATTCAGATATATTGAAATCTTCAAAAGTAGTAAGAGTGAAATCAGAGGATTCTGTGACCTGCCAAGAAGAATGATGGGACAGCAGCGACCTGGACCATATGATAGACCATTAGGAGGAAGAGGGGGTTATTATGGAGCTGGGCGTGGAAGTATGTATGACAGAATGCGTCGAGGAGGTGGTGGATATGACGGTGGTATGTTTATCTAATGATAGAGGTTCTGTTGTCAGTTTCATGTTTCTGACATCTGTGTCAAGAAATAACGAAATGGCAGTAGCTTCCTGTTAGGTTTGATGCACTTCTCTAAAAAGAAATTTTACTCGTAATATATCAAAAAACACAGCTTTCTATTTAAGAGTAGTGGAAAATATTTGAAAACTTTATTTTCAATAGAATTGGATATTTTGTTTGCATGTTTCGGTCTTTTTATGGTATAAAAGGGATTCTACACTTGAATGCTGTTCAAAAATCCAGTTTTAACAGTCTGTAGAGGCAAACAGGCATCTTGGTGCCTAAAGACTGAAAAAATGATTCTTTTGCATCACTTAGAGTTTTCAGTAACAATGTAATCATTCTTTTTCTTTCTGTCACTTGTACAGGGTATGGTGGCTTTGATGATTATGGTGGCTATAATAACTATGGCTACGGAAATGATGGCTATGATGACAGAATGAGAGATGGGAGAGGTAAAAAATACTGTTTAAAAAGATTTTTTTACCTTTGACTTGTAAGACATAGTATTTTCAAGACAGAAGTAGTGGATTTCTTTATTAAATTGTTTTGTAAAGAAAGGTCACTTAGGAAAGGGGAGTCGAGGAATCTCTGGGAAATAATACACAGATAAGTGTTCAGGTTGATACACTAGAATTGTAAACCTCTTCAATAGCTTAATTCAATAGCCTAAAGTTAGCACTTTCAGAAAAAAATAGTAATTGCTTTTCGTGATGTACTTACCAGGTGTGTTTCTTGGTTGTGTTTTTCTAGGGATGGGAGGACATGGCTATGGTGGAGCTGGAGATGCAGGTTCAGGTTTCCATGGTGGTGGTCATTTTGTTCACATGAGAGGCCTGCCTTTTCGAGCAACAGAAAATGACATTGCTAACGTAAGTACAGTAGGAAAAACTGGCTTTTTAACGACAAGAGCTTACATGTTCTTGTCTTCCCTATTCCAAATTAATTTACGGTTCTCCAGTGAGTGATTGATAGCTCTAACACATCTGCTACCTGAAGTCATGGTTATTTATGCAAGTTCAGCAGAACTTCACAACAAACGAGCTTTTATAAAGGTAATGACTGTGGTAAGGTTACTGAAGAAGTCAGATTATTTTTAGCATTAATTTCTGTACTTTCCTGCATTTTCACTTCCTTAAAAGATGAATACAGTTGTTGCAATCATTATCTTCATTCTAAAACTTCGAGAAGTTTAAGCTTACCTTTGATTTTTAAAAAGAGTGATAGTAGATGTGAAACTTTGATTATGGTTTGTATGTTGACATGAAACTTCTTTTAGGATGGACAAGGTGAGAAAACTGTAGGGAGCTGTTTGATTCCAGGGGAAAGTATCTCATTTATTCATAAGACATCAGGGTGGCAGATAAAGGGACACATGCAGGATTTTGGGGATACATTCTTGAGTGAGTGTGGGTGTCAGTTGTGATTACAGGGAGAGAAGTTTTATGGGACAGTGGGCCTGGTTTAACCATAGGCTCTGTACAGGGGGACACCTTCTTTATTAGTTGTATCTGCCTGGTATATATGTGGAAGTCCCTCAGGTTGTGCTCGTTTTCTTTTCTCTGTATTTTGAAAGTGAGTTGTAACATCAGTTTGGTTGTTTCCTTCTTACTGCAAGTTGAAAGCGTGATGAGTAGTACATCAACAGTTATCCTAAAAGTTCATTTGCACATACTGTCTATTAAAAGGGCAGTTGGTCAGATACACCATTGCATCTTTCTGACGACTTCTGTGGGAAGGAAATCTGATGAACAGTTTTTTTCAGTTATTCCATAAACATGTCCCTATTTCAGGATCTTTATTTGGCTCTGCTTCTTTGAAAATGAAGTCATGACTTTCCTTTTCCAGGGTGGCATCTTATTAGAACATATTGCCTAAAGAGGTATTTTGGTTTGTATCTCTGTTTCTAAAGAGAGTTTCTTAAGATCTGTGGCTGGAGTTCTTCAGGTTGTATAATAGGGATTGTAAGTAATGCTCTGGAAATGAGTAATTCAATTTGCCTCATCCTGCCACACAAAATCATTAGTTAGAGCTTAGTGCTGTAATCCCTGGGACAGCAAAAAACGTACCTGGCTTAAATTCTAAATTCACGTGACTTTTTTTTTTGTTCTTATTCTTAGTTTTTCTCGCCGTTGAATCCTATAAGAGTTCACATTGATATTGGGGCAGATGGACGAGCCACGGGAGAGGCAGACGTGGAATTTGTAACACATGAGGATGCAGTAGCTGCTATGTCAAAGGATAAGAATCACATGCGTGAGTGTTGTGTTCAAATGAGGTTTTCATTGACCAGGCTTTGGTAATGGTATACATAGGTAAACCCAATGTAAGGGTTTAAACTCGACATAACTCTAGTTACACTGCATTAAATACATAAATTGTGGTATTTTTTGCTGTTTATCAGAATAACGACTAATTGGTCATTTTAAAAAAATCTTGTGGACTTGCAACTAATTCTCCAGGATAGATTTTTTTTCTTTGAATCTTCTTGTCCTCTGAATCAAAATATAACACGGTTTATTGATTTCCTACAGAACATCGATATATTGAACTATTCCTGAATTCAACTGCTGGAGGTGGTTCTGGAATGGGAGGCTATGGCAGAGATGGCATGGGTATGCATCAATTCCAGATGTAGCTCGTTTTGCCAAACGTAGTGTGGTTCCCAGCTTGTAATGGTGCACGTTCTGCTTTTCAGATCAAGGTTACGGCTCTGTTGGTAGAATGGGCATGGGTAGCAATTACAGCGGCGGGTACGGAACTCCTGACGGCTTGGGTGGATACAGTAAGTAGATGTTGTGTTTTAAACTTATTTTCTGACTGTGTTGCTACATCTGTCTCCCGACAGAGGATCTGGAGGGGTGGGTTCTGTAGGATGTGCTGGGAGAAAGGGAAGGGAGGGCATTGGTTTAACTTAAAAATCACATTTTATTGTTTTTAATACCTTTGGCTACTGTAGCAAATGCTTGTTTAGAAAAATAGTGCTGAAGTATTATTGTTCTAGTATAACTGAAGTTGGTGCTGAACAGTTTTGTATTACCCATCACATTCTTTTCTTTTTTTAAGGTATGTATACGTGACCTTGTGTCAATTGTTTGCAGGTCGTGGCAGTGGAAATAGTGGAGGATACTATGGGCAAGGCAGTATGGGTGGAGGAGGATGGCGTGGAATGTATTGAAGGATAGCCTTGCTTCTGCGTAATATCCTGGAAGAAACAGTCTCTGGTCTACTAGACTTTTACAAAATTTAATTTCTTTTGTATTTTAAGAACTTTATAATGACTGAAGGAATGTGTTTTCACAATATTATTTGGTAAGCAACAGATTGTGATGGGAAAATCTGTTTTCTGTAGGTTATATTTGTTGCATACTCTGACTTTAAATAAATTTTTATATTCAAACCACTGATGTTGATACTTTTTATACTAGTTACTCCTAAGGATGTATTACATATTCAGGAAGCAGTCGGTTGAAGATGTTGTACTATGGTTCAATAAAGGTGGTTGTACTGTAACTGATGAACATTGAGTTCTATGTAATCTTGGTGTAGTGAATGAGTTGAAAAATTCACTTGTTTAAGGGGAAGAAAGGTAGATTAATAGACTACTTTATTTGGTAACAATCTTTCCTAAATCCTTTTGATAAGTTGTATGTAATAATTTCTCAACATGGCATTAAGCTAAAGCTGTGGAGGCTAAAAGTCGTAGTTCCAGCTTCCTTCCTTGTACTATCAGAATCTACTGTGCTTTTCACATGCACAGTTGCATAAATGCTTAGCTCCCAAGCTGTGTGCATCCACGACACCAAGCTACAGTAGTTCTGTGCAGTAGTTCTGCGCTTTGCTGTAGAACTCCAGATGCTGCATTTCACACATTTAACTTGCAAATGAGTTGCTAATCAAACTAAAACACTAGCACAGCTTTCAGCTAACATGAAATAGGTCAAATACGAGTTAATTTCAAGTTAGTTTAGGTTTTTTCTTCACAAACTGTTTTTGGGTGTTTTTAGGAAGACTGGGGGATTTTGAAGCAAGATAGAAATTTCTTTCATCAAACTTGTATTTCAACACCATGGAGCTTTTTTTCCTTTAGTGCACATAGCTGATTTGTCTGTATTTGTTCAAAACTTGGCAACCCATTTTATGGAGGAGCTTGTTGGAAGCCAGGTCTCTAAAATGACAACTGTAAGCCCGATATTTGTTAAGTGACACAACCCCAAACACATTGAAAAAAGTTTTTGTGCATTTGTGACATGTAAGATGTGTAAGAAACAATTGTTTGAAGACACTTAACATACCTGATGTGTAACGAGGTATTTATTCTGAGCCAGTGTGATCTCCCAAACTAACTGCTTTGTCCTCGATGCCTCCCTTAAAATGTCAAATGTGATCTTGGGTATTGAAAGTTTGTCACCTGTTTTGCTAGTACTGTGTTATATATGTAATAAATGTCTTACTGTGGGAGAGAGTAGAATGGAGTTTATTTCACTAGAGAGCGTGTGCTTGTGTCCAAGTGATTGGAAGTAAGAGCTGAAAGGGGCATCTGCCGTAGGAAGTTTCCCAACTCCTGGAATAGTCTGGGATAGGAAGGGGAGGAAAGATGGCTTGAAATTGTACCAGGGATGGTGCAGGACTCTGTTGTTAACTTGGTGCTCACAGTAAGTAGGGGCTTCTTGGTCAGTTCCTTAGGTTTGTATGTCTTGTAAAACTAAGGTAACAAAGGTTAGGACGAAAATTAATCCAGTGGCAGGACAAAATATCTTAGGGTCAGGTAAAGCACATCTACTTACAGATTTTTCTATAAGCACAGCATCTGAATACTGTAAAATAGTGTCAGCTCTAACCTTTCCTCAATTAAGTACGCTCTGCATTGTATTTTCTGAGGAGAAACACTTAAACACTGCTTTAAGACTTACCTTTGGAGAGCAGGGGGAGTTACTTGGTTATACAAAGTAGTTTGAAGTGTAAGTTACAAAAGCAACACCCAATGTGAGTCTTCAATGAAATTCTGTACGGGACAGTGAAAGCCTTATGGCTGCCCCTTCCCCCCACTGCTTCATCCTGTAACAAGAGCATCACTCAGTACTGAACTATTCAAGGAACTTGGTATTTAAATTGTAGAGGAATAAAAACCCGCCTGAAAACACCCTCAGATCAGCATACTTTCAGGAGGCAAGTGAGCAGCACCTAATGTAATTACTAGGGTAGCTCCTCATTTTCCAATGATCAATAAAATGCTCAAAATATTCTGAACTGCAAGCTTTAATATGACATTGCTCCCATCATTAAGTTTCAGATCAATTAAATTTATTTTTTCCAAAAGCTATTTACAGATTTACAAATATTTGTTTGGCATTTTACAAAAAGTTATACTGGATAATATTAAAAACGCTTTTTTTTTTTTACAAAAGCTACATAAGCAACTACATGGATGTGTCAAAATTAACAGAATAGCTCTTGGAATATTAGCTAACTCCCTATCCTTAGAAGACACGGCTAAGCTAAACAAAGTGCAGGAATGACTAAAAGACCTGTTTCAAAGCCTCCACACTCCTGTTAGGAATGTAACAGGCCCATGGATGAAAGAATCAGGGATTTGGTAATTCTTCTAAAAGCTCCTCGGCACTGACCAGAGATTCCACAGCTGGATCCAGTCACAGGAAGGGCTGAAGGGAAGAGGGTTTGATTCTAGTGCAGTGACATCAAAGTGAGGCCGATGCTAAATACAACCCGAAAGGATGTATTAGCAGCCTTACTTGGCTGCTAGGAGATAAAGGCTTACATTCCAGCAGAAATTACCATGGGATAACAATGAGAGGAGTGAGAGATGTGTCAGACCTAGTAACACCCAAAAGCTCTCTTGAAAAGAAAAGACCGGTTTAGAAACAAACTGGATATTTGAGAAAGATGGTGACAAAATCAGGACTAACCTTCCTGTCAACACAGGCACAGCACAAAGGACACGCTCTGCAGTGTTTAATCCTAGTGTCTCTTGGCAGCAGATTCACACTGCTTCTAGAGCTAAGTATGACTTACATGAAAATAATGCAGATACTCGTTTGAGGCTACAGACAAAAGGCAAAACGACTGGGACGCACATCTCTCCATGAAAACACAGATATGCCAAATTAATAGTTCATTTTACTAAATAATTTGGCAAAATGCATCTCCTTTCTTCCAGTGCCTAAAGGCACTGCTTCTCACCTGTCTGATAAAATCTTCTGCACCTGTGACTGTGAGCAGAGCTGTCAGTGCAATATTCCTTGATGCATCAAATCTTGAGAATTGAGGGGAAACAAGCAAATCAGGTATTTGGCAATAACTTACTGGACCACCTGCATTAATTTAATTACTTATTTTAAGATACAATTTAAAACTACCTACTGCAGAGTTTTACTTCACAACAGCATACTGCAGGCAAATTGTGCAGCAGAATTAGGTTGGACTTGTTGCAGACTAGCCTGTAAAAGCAGGTAAATATCACGTTTTTCAAGATCAAAACGACTAAGATACTTATCAAATACATATTAACACCGAGTCTCCTGTATAAACTGCCCTCCTTCCTCCAGAAAAGCGTACCAGTAATTGTTACTGTGATCTGTACTTTTAACATGTTCCATTTTAACGTGTTTTCCATCTTTGGGTCCCGTTTTCTCTATTTGTATGAACAGGAAGCAGCCAAAAAATTCCTCTGTGATGCTTGGAAAATGCAACTTATGCTTACCTGAAATTCCAGAAACAGTGCTGTACATTCTGTAGCTGGTACACTTCTACAGAATTAGCTCAATACCAAAAGGAGATAATCTACTTGTAAAAGGATCTTAGGGCACATTAGAAGAGCACCTCTGTATAAGTATTGCATGGCAGGAATCACAGACACGAACAGGCTTGGGCGAAGAAGGCAGAGGCAGTTCATTGTCCGAACAGGCATTACAGAAGATCTCACCACAGTTTCTACAGTGATGCTAAATAATGGGAAGAAGGGAGAAGTGTTTGTCAGGAGAAAAAATACAAAATTACAGTGGAAATATACTTGGTAATTGGATACCAATAAACCACACATACAGAGCAATCTCAACTGTGATTCCTTCCAATTCTTTGGTCCAAGCATGGAATCAGTTTTCAAAAGACAATTCATCTAAATCCCAATCTGTGATGTAAACCTATACAGACCAAATTTCTAAACTTTGCAGAAGTTTTTCAATCCCAGCAATAAGATGAACTAACATACTTTGCCAAATAAAAATATAATATAAGCATGAATGGACAATTCTGTCAAGCAGCTCATGAGATTTAACATAAAAAATAGGTAAAATAAAAATTTCTGCATACATTAATAAAGCTTGGAAATTAACATCACTTTCCAACCACAACAAATTCATAACCTTTTCAGTTTATTATATAAAAAGTGCAATAAGATGACTTGCATGTGTCAAATTTTAACAGTGCCACAGATGAGAAGCACTTGAGATGATGATTCCACGAAGTAGGTTGAATAATTTTAAATATGGTCCCCTGTCACACTTCACCCAAAAGCAGTGTTTCTTTTGATAGCAGGGCCTGACTGTGTTACACATATCAAAGAATTAGAAAGTCATCTCAGAAAATATCGACACGTTCATCTGAAGGTTGACATTTCATACTGCATCTCTAGACAGCTAACACATTTCTCATAATACATGTAAAAAAGTGGAAGAAATTGTTTGTTTTACCTTCCTTTTGGAAAGGGAAAATTCCTTTTCACATAACTTGCAATGTGTAGCCTCTTTGTCCTTCAACCAAACCTGGCCCTGGAGAAAAAAATAAAAATGTGTATCCGATAAAGGTAAACTTAGAGTTCCAAAGAACAAAACAAATCAATAGGAGTAGCGTTTACTGCCTGAATTGCTTAGTGCCCTGACACCTCTCTAATGTCACAGAGACATTAATGCAGAATAAGTCTGCTCTAAAACACTGCTAAGAGAAAGGGAACAGGTGCAAAGAGAACATGCTTGGGGTAGTAAAGATGGTCAATGGCTGAGATGGGAAAAACAGAAAGCTATCCCAGTCTCAAAGCTGAAGCCTATTTCCTTGTCCATCACAGAGGAACAGTCCTCAAGATGCTGGGGAGCAAAAAAAAGACAGTGTCAAGAGCTGGTCATTTCCTTCTGTCTAAACCAATTAATAAAAACAGTAATGTGGTTGGCAAACAACTTCGCACACCTTTACCTGGACTGAAAGAATACCTCAGGTCACACACCACGTGATCCAGTGTGTGCAGATACAACCGCTGCTCTCAAGTGCTCCCTGAGCAAGTCTTAAGAAAGTTCCCAGTCTTTCAACGTTACAAATCATATTTTTAGCGGCTTTTGGATGATCAAGTATTTAGTGATCGCTGACAAGTAGCACATAATTTAAGCTCACTAGGCTACACATTTTTTTTCCAGATACACTGTAAAATATAAAAGGTGTACTATTGCAAGAAGTGTCAAAATGCATACTTTTATGTCAAACAATAAAAATCAGAAACAACTGAATATTTTCTTTCCCTAAGGCTCCAGAGAATCTGTGCTTCTCTCCCACTGGAGGATGTCGTACAATGAGTGTTTTCTGTAGAGCTGCTGCTGGAGAGGAGCCTTCTCATGCTTGCAAAACAGTTCAATGGGGACAGTGGGAAAAAAAAAGTATCTCTTTCCTCCAAATCCTACCAACCTGCAATGCTTTGTTGGCTTCCTTTATATCTTCTATTTTCAGCTTTGATCTAAAAAATAAAGATAACTGGTTAGGTAAGCTTGTCTTATACACTGAACTTCACATGACCACCATCCTATTATTTTTCTTAATCCAAGTTAACATGACAAATGAAATCATCATGAATAATTAAATTACTCGCTCAGCTTGGATGCCAGTTCTTGGAGAGCAGCTTCTTGGTCTTGACATATCCTTTTCAGTTGCCTGTTTTTTTCTTGAAGTTTAAGGAACTCCTTAGAAAAAGAAAAAAAAATATTCACACAATATAGGTGCATATGCCTAAAGCCTAGCAAATACAGATGTATGTGCCTAATGGCTAGAAAACTGCTCCTAACCCAAGCTGATCTTACTGAGAAAAGTAAATGAATCCATGATTCCTATCAGTTGATGATATCCTCTCTATAAAGATTTCTAAGTCCAATTCAAACAGCAACAACTCAAGATTAAATTTGTAGAACCTAAGAGTTGAAGCATTTTTGCTTCTTCTGTCCTCTCCAGTAAATAAATACAATTTATTGCAGAGATCAACAACACTATACAGCCATGTACCAAGTCAGAGAGAATCTAAAGCACTTTCTGGCCTATCATAAGACAGCGTTCAATAAAACTGACATAGGAAAATGAGAATTTCATTTTTCCTTATTCGAAGGAGGGGGTTCTGATCTAAGAATAAATGGAGAGTAAAAAAGAAAACCAATGTTTCCAATTTTTTTTTTGGTCAATCTGTGAGAATACATTAATCTCTCTCTTATCTACTTGCAGAAATCCTTAGAAATACCATGCCTAAATTCACAGTTAACTTTGCAGTCAGCTTCTAAATTAGTACTGAAGATATATTGCAGAATTTACTTTTTTAAGGTTAATTATTTCTTGAGTTTCTACTCGTAGATGAGATACAGTTTCTTTTTCCTTTTGAAGATCATCCTCTAGGGTTTGCCGCCACTCCTTTTCTATCTTCAAATCAGTTTCCAGTTGATGCCTAGAATATGCAAACCAAACAAACAAACAAAAGAAAATCACTGAGCACAACAGTACAGTTATAAAACAAAAGTGAGTTTATTTCTGGGTGCAATATCCAATTACCATAATAAACAGCTGATGTGTTTTTTAAAACAGAAATAGTGCAGCACTTTCAAGACATTTTAGACCTCATTGTAATAAACAAAACACCGTCACTTAGACAGTGCTTTTAAAAAGAAATGCATTTAAAAGGATCAAGACTATGGCATGGTTTTGAAGAGCTGTCCAATAAATGAGCAAGAGAAGATTAACCACAACCTTCTAAGGCATTTTTTAAGACATGCAAAAGGAAAAGCCCTCCCTTAACTTTACGTACTTTGTTTCTAAAACAAACAAACAAACAAACCACACTGCCATTGGTGATACAGAGAATGTTTACAGACGTCTCTGGTGCTCACAGAAGTTATTTAATACTGTATCTTCAGGTGTTAATCTTCTTGTTTAGAGTAAGGCTTACGGAGATTTGAACTGAATTAAGACTAAAGAAGGAAGGACTTTAAAGCGCTATTTTAACTGAGCGTCCTGCGTGGCTGAGGTTCAACATAAAGAGGGATCTAAATCCTATTAGTTTAATAGGAGGCCAGTTATTGGCATTGGGGTTAATCTGATGGAAGATCCACTCTAGCTAAAGTTTTGTTATCAGTTTTGTGGAAGAGTTGGTGATTAGAATGTCACAGAAAACAAAGGACAGAAGCACACTGCCCAACCTTCTACATCTAAATCTTGCCAACACACCAGAAGAGGAAAAAAAAACCTGAGAGTAGTCATGCAAGGTTTTTTGATGGAAAACCTGTATCCACATTAATTTCCCTGTTTTAAAACCAAAATCATTTTTAAAGGAAAGACTTACATTTGGGACACTACCTCAGCATCTGGCTGGAAAAGATCAGAAGTGAGCATGACCTTGAGGTTTCAGAATTGCAGAATTCTAAGGTTGGGGTGTGAAATGTTCTTTTGCCCAAAATCTGCAAAGATGACTGTGGTAGTAAAGTGAACATTTGTCATGACAGTTACACAAGTTTATTAACATTCAGAGTTGCACGAGAGGCAGGGTGGGCTGGTAATCAGATTGGAATTCACTAATATTTAAGCTCCAATCCTTGTGTCACAGATCTGCAACTATCAAATAGTTTACCTGTTATTTTCCAACAGAGAAAACACCTGCCCCTACAGGGAGCTTTTTACGTTAGATATTTATTTAGATTAGCATTGAAAGATTTAACAGGAGAAAGGGTAGAGGGTTGGCCTTTATGCTGCATTTTAGTATTTTTGATTCCTGTGGGTTTCTTCTCATGCAGAGTGGTAAATTAAACCATTTTTAAGGATCTTACCTTATTCATAAGCCTGACCAATTGTACTATTTTCTTATGCCATTTCTGTTTAAGTTTATCCTATTACATACTTGCGGGGTTTGTTAGAAGTGTGGCTTACTACTACTACACTACGTATTTTCCCCTGCTTATGATAATTTCCTAATGAATTACGCCGGCACCTTTAGCCCAAAACTACTTCTGTTCTTTCCCCTCCTTTTGAGCTGCACGCCATTTCAGAGGTGCCCAAAGGTAGCCTGACTTCCCTGCAATGGAGTGTTTCCTGTCACCTTGCCAGTACCTAACATTACCATCTTTAGTATTTACATTCTGTTCAAAACCATTTATCAACCACCAGCCCGCATTAACACAGGAGACACGCTGCACTGCAAAAGGTTTATGGCTATACATTGTTCCAAACAGGACAGACGTACTTACAGCTGTTTCTCCTTCTGGGAGAATTCTTTCTGCAGACTTTCAGATTTATTCACATATTCCTGTTTAAGTTTCTCATCCTCATTCTCAGCCTCCACTTGAGCCTTCTCTGCTTGCTGCAATCTGGTGTAATTCAAATCAACTTTGGGTAAAACTGAAGCTAGAACTAGGGTGTAGAGGGTGAAGAAGACAAATAAAAGAAAAATGGGGAAATAGAAACATTTCTAAATAAAAACAAAGTTTGGGGGAAACTCACAAACTCAAACGAGAAATCCATACAATGCCTAGAGAACTAGCTCCTGTTTTTCATACAGTAAGAGAGTAATCACTGTAAGTAATGAGTGTTTTTATTTTATGCTCATCAATAACAGATGCCAAAGCATGAAGATACATTTTAGAATTGAAGCATATACCTTAATGTTTTTGTTCCTAACTTTAGTATATGTTCCTGTGTTATTTTTAGAAGCTTTTTTCCTTTTTTCTCATATTTTTTTAAAATAAACCCTGTAAAAGTACTTGGCTTGTACTAATCACCCATTAAGAGAAGGCAGAACATGTGTTGTGCAAAAGCAGCTCAAAACAATTCAAGCATAAGGCTGAACACAGAGCACTGCAGTCAGACAGCAAAACACTTAACTAGCCTAACACGAGACACGCCCTGACAGGTCCCACTACATTTAGAGAACTATCTCAACTACATCGCATTAGTAATTAACTTAAATCATCTGTATTAAAAATAATACATTCTTACAGTGGTTCAAATAGCTCCATACCACAGGCAAAAATAAATAAATAAATAAAACTGATTAATCATGAAGGGAGGGATTGTTGTTCTTTTGAATTTAATCTTTCCTTTCTGAATTCTAGGGGTTTGTTTCTGCTTCAGCTACAGCTCCCCTTGGAATCCAGTAGCTCCTTGTGGTTTCTCTCTGCTTGACCACCTCTGCAAGTCCAAAAAAAAGATGGAAGTAGTGTAACAAAAGTAAAGGCGTCGAGATGGAACTTGTGCTATTGTGGCTACACCTGTCTTGATGAAAAGGCAGGAGGGTAAAAAGGCCTGTGAAATACCACTGAATGCCCCCACCTGCTGTGCCTGGTTTAACAAACACATTTCAAGTGCCAGCTCAGGTAAGAGGTGGGAGAAATCTGTGACAACTCTCTTGCTGTGCCTGATTTGACAATTCCCTAGCTGAATGAAGAGTAACTCTCAACTCCCAGCTAAAAGGAAATGAAGTCAGCAATACGTCTACATTTGTGCTTCCACTGATGAAGTTGCACCAGTGGGAATTTCCAAAACCACCAGTAAACAAGTGATGAAAGACTGGAACTAAAATACTTTCTGAAGTAGGTACTATCCCACTCAGCTACACCAGTTGTTGTGTGTTCCCTGTCACATTAGTAGAGGTAGTGCACAAAGGGGCCAAAGCAGACGCATGGAAAGGAGAACACTTGGAAAAAGCAGGGTCAATTTACTGGGCAAGAGACTGAATCAAGTTACACAAGACAGGAAAAGACATGGCAAGTTAAACCCTCTCTAAATTACAAATTAAACTGCCATGCAGTTTCCACAGCCAAGGTAGAAAGGCAGCTTGTAACCCAAGAAACATGCTAGCCACCCCAGGATACAGCACCATCCTCTAGAGTAGCACCAAGGCCAACAGCACAGCTGTAATTCAGAGAAATGCTGAGTTTGACCGAGTTCACAGCGGGATTTGAGATTCAGATGATACTGAGAGAGACACTTGTTCACATTAATTGACTAAGAGATCGTTAATGCTCCCATTTCTGCTATGCTCTACCTTGTTTCTTCACTGTTTCTGTTTCGGGTTTTCTTCAAGGATGGAAGATTCTATTATTATTTTTTTTAGTAGCCAGCTCACTTTAAAGGCTCTTGCTGGTTCCAAACCAAGGAATAATATATACCATCTAATCAACATAGTAAGAAACCCTTCTTGAATTATGGTGTCTTGCCTTCACTTCTGCAAACACATTCCCCTCCTGCTGATTCTTTTCCCAGTCAACTCCCCTTCCACGCTTCAGGGGAAGCAGTGAGAAGAGCACGAAGGGCAGTCGGCAGCTAAAACTCCCTTATTTCAGCAGTGCAGACAAGCAGCAACTCCAAGCTGAGATACGATTTGTAAAGACTGCCTAGTGCAAGGTGGAGAGAGGGAAAAGGGGCTGGGCAAAATCACAGGTTAGGATTACAATGACCTGCAAGAAACTCAGTTTACAAACAAGTTAGACAAGTTCAGGATCTGTGCCCGAAATGTATATCCTATCTATTGCTACAGCTTCCTCTGTAGCTATCCTTGACAGGAGCTACAGCTCCAAACTGTGCTGGAGCAGGCTGCCCTCCCTTTCTGGAGCTCTGCCTAAGCCCAGGCTCCAAACAAAATGTACCTCTGGGAAAATGTTTTACATCAGCAGAGTGGAATTGTGCTTTAGCTGTTTTATCCCCAAACCCTCGAATTCTTCAACTGTATGTACTTGACATATATTTTTACACGTCCCCCCTCTTTTAAACATACTATTCTGAAACAGCGCTCAGCCCCCCTTCCCCAAATCTCCTGCTCATGCTGTTCAAGAAAACAGTGCTAGTTGCAACCAAAAAAAACCATCAGAGCGCATGCTTTGGGGATAAATACAGCCTAAAAGTGAAAGAAATAAGCAGGGGAGAAGGGAAATATGAGTCAGAAGGGCTACTTTTTAAATCTTTTAGTACTGCAAACAACAGGAAAAATGGCTAGATTAGCAGCAAATGTCAGAACTATGTACAGTTAAAATGAAGATAGCTACCCTTTTAAAATAAACTTTCACAATTAAGTGAGTAAATAGCATTAGAAAACTAGCTTACATTTGCTTAACAATAGTGCAATAATTTACTTTCTCTCTTTTTTTTTTTCAAAGAGGGGCAAAGTGAGGTCAGAGATGATGTTCTTTCAGAAAACAAAATAGAACCCAGCTATGATCAGTTATAGTGCAGGATTTCTAATACCACTTTCTATGTAAAATTGTTATTTTACAATGCTTAAGTTGTATTTTATCAGTAATTATTTAAACACAACAGATCAGGAGGAGCTTTCAGAATGATATATCTTTGACAAGTTTATACTGGTGCTGAGCTTCATGGCTGGCACATTTGACGAATGACATTGCAATAGTCCTAGTTTGAGTTAACAGATCTTTGTCACTTCACGAATGCAGTGGACAAAAATCAAAGACAGATGAAGGCAGCAAAACAGTGAAAACAAAAATTGGGATAAAGGATAAAAAGAAAAAGAAAAAAGAGGAAAAAGGATGTCAATAAAAGAATATTCATGTCACTAATTTTTAAAATACATAACCATGTTTTTTATAATCAGATTTAAATGAAAAAAAGACATGTCAAACACCAACATGATGATGTTTATGGATGTGTCATATTCTACAATTAAGAAGACCGATGTTGCATATAGGTCGCTAAATTAAACATATGCATCACATTTCAATGTTATGTTACACATGCAATCTAACCATAACGGAAGTTTATACACGGGAATTTTAGTCTTTCACTTTTCAAGCTTTCAGTGAAAAAACTCATTACATGACTAGAACAATGGTAGTTCTAAAGCAACTGACAATAATTTTAAGAGCTTCAGCAAATTGAGCAGTGATCCATGAAGGCATTAAATGTTTATATTAAGCCCACGCTTAAGTATAAGCAATATTAATGCTTTGCTTTCTATTGCATTTCATTCATTTATGGGGGAAAAAAATGGTAGTATGAATCCAAATTTTGATACAGCTGAAAGAACAGCTTTTGGTGTCAGCACAAAAACATAGGACCAGAAGAAAGATAGCGGACGAAGAAAAATGAAAGATTAAGTTTGTATTTTAATAAGTGTATTTGTTAAAAAGAAAAAAACTAACAAACTGTAAAGCAGTAGTTAAGAGTTTCAGAAACTGCCTTCAATTTTCTAGTTGAAGGTTACATTTCAGTGGCAACTGTGTGGGAATGAAGTAAATGTAAGGGGATGGAGAAATGAATGAAGAAAAACAAAGATAGACCTGTACCTTTGTTCTAGTTGTTTCATAGTTGCATTAATTTGATTGGTCTTATCCTCTAAGCGACCAATTATTTCATTCTTTTCTTTCATAGCATCTTCCGAGACCTGTGTTATAAAAGAGTGTAAAACTGAAGTAGGTATGTATTGCACTGTTACCCCATGGAGTTTTTCTCTTCAACATCCAAAGGGAATAAATGTTAGAATGACTTCATATTTGGATTCTTTTTAAACTTTCCCATTTAAAAATTGTACTTGACAAAGTACTTAGACAAAATGTCATGCCTAAAACCATGTAGCGTTGTACTTTACGAGTGTAGATGCTTTTAGTAAGTATGTATTTTTATTTGGTTTCCTTTCTTAGTTCATCATTTTGCAAGTCAACTTAAATTCCCTGACTGTATTTTTCAGTAGCTCACTAGATCCTAACCAGTCAAGAACTAAGATGCTGGAAATCACTAAGGTTCTTACACTACCAGACTTTACCATACTTGCCTGAAAATACTTGGCGAATTTTACTAGCACATTTTACAATTTGGATTGCTTGCACAGCTATCACAGCTTGAAGATCTAAATGCAGGAGAGAGCACTATCCTTGCTATACAGCTCAACACTATAACCTGGTCCTAGAACAGGAAATTCAGCATGATTAAACTGCTTGACTCATTTCATTGTCCAGAAAGTGGGTCTGAACATCATTAAGTGAAATTTGTGTTACAGTCCCCAGAAGTACATCTCTAAAAGAAAAACCTACAAATCCTAACATAATGAATAACATTCCCTTCTTATTTTTCTTCCTAGCTCTGTTTATATTTTTCATCTTCTGGTCCAGTCTTCTGACAGTTGCAAGCAGAAGAGTAGAATCCTTTGTCCTTCATCTCACTTAACTCTCAGCAGCACACTAATTTTTTTCCCCTCATTCTGTCAGAGATTTGACTGGTCTCTTGTGCTGTTTTTGATAATTCCTTCCATAAATAAAACTTACTTGGTGCATAAATAATTTAATACTAAACTTCCCTGGTGTTTTGTTAAATGTATTTTGGGTCTCTGAGATCCATATTCTCACAAAGCATTTTTTTTAAGCATTGCACTGTTACAGATTTTCTTCATTTGTTAACAGATTTTAAAAAGCTGTAATTAGCTTTCTCCAATGAACCTTGTTTTCAAATGCCATGCCCTACTTTGAACGTTCACATCTCATTTCCTCTTTAACTCCTCACCATGTGCCTGTACCTTTTATAGTTCTCTTGTTTTTTTATACAGCACAGGCCAAGAAGTGTGAATACTGCTAGATATTTCACCAAAGATGTTACAAGGCCATGCTCTTATTCTCATGCTCCTATTCTCATGCTCCGTTATTCTATAACCCCAACAAAATTAAGTAACTTCCTGAAACTTCGCTTTGTGTGAAATCATGTTTGCATCGGTAACGTCCCAAAAAAACACACTGACCTATAAAGTGGAAAGAAACTAAAACTTAAGGAAATAGCAGTATCTAAAGAAAACGGTAATATATCTTTCTTACTTCTGTCAAAATCATTTCATGAGAGAGCAGACTTTACCTGCAGCTTTTGGTACATTTCCATGTTAATCGCTTTAACTTCATCAAGCTGCTGTCGAAGGCCTATGAGTGTATCCTGCTTCTCATGGATGTCCTTCTCCAGTAACTTCATGGCAAGTTCTATCTCATGCTTCATGCTCACTTGAACTACTAGCTCATTCTCCATATCCTACAAAGCACACAAAGATCACACAAACACAATGCAACACAGAACCTTTAAACAATTATACAATGTTTTAGTACGAAGCTAACAGAGCTGCAGTACCACCTATTTCACCACATCAGAGATTCTGCCCCTCTGTAACTTTGCTGAGTAACTACCCACTATCTAAACATTACACTCACGTGCTTAGTGACTTATGCTTTAAAAAGCCTAGAGAAGACAACTCACATTTCAATACTGGAAGCATTATTTCTTACAGAGCTGACTAAGTGTTAATTACAAAAACAGAACTACATTATTTCTAGTTGTGCAAGAAATACCTAGCATACATACACAAAGCATACAGTACTACTAACAATTTATCTAAATTTTTGTCAAAGAACTTGTATTTTCTTTACTATGCTTTAGCAAACATTGTTACAGAAATGCTAACGTACCAATTGCTCTTTTAGAAAACCTTTTTATTACATGCAGTTAGAGAAGTGACACTCGATTAAAGGCAGTGCTTAACCTGAGCAAAAGCAAAACTAGAAATAATTTCAGACTCTTCTCAAGGATAATCTCTTCTAGAAATGCTGTGCACTCCTAGAAAAGTGTACTCACTTGTCGAAGCTGTGATTCTTCTCGAAGCTGTCTACGTGCTTCATTGTACATTTCATCTAAACCCTGCCTGGAGTGTTTGTATGTCTGAAGTTCTGCTTCAACATCCACCTTAGTTACCTACAAAGGTACGCATAATCTGTTTTCGTTACAAGTTTAGCAATTAACAGCATAATTCCCAAGCACGGTATAAACAGGAAAGCAGCTTGTTTCTGCTATGTGGTCATCACTTTTATGAGAACTGAGTAAATGAGCAAACTAAGCTGTACTCCAGTACAGTACTCCTTCAGTACGCCACCCCAACACACCACTGTTTCAATACTGAACAATCCAAGTATCCGTCCAACCTGTGCTTTTACTTGTTTTCCTGTAAAAGAAGTTTACCTATTATCTTGTGTAGGAAGTTATGTAAGGAGTTACAAATCACAGCTTGAAAAGCATTTAGCAGTTGTATACACAAATATTCCAAATGATGTAACGTTCTTATAATGAGACAGGTCAGAACAGACTGTTCACCAACTAAAACATATACTACCTTGACAAGATTTTCAGTACTAAATGCCCTTAAGATGTAGTTTACAGTTTAAAGAAAAAAAAAAGAAAAAGCATTTATAAAACAACCTAGTGACCTATAATTTCAACATATTTTTGCCATAATAAAGCTTCCGAGATCTAATAGATTCTTTCCCTACAAGAGCTGTTTTAAGTTTGGCCAGGTACTGCTTACTTCAATGTAAAGTGTTGCAATCTAAACAAAGTCGAATGACATTGAACCACGCTAGGACGTACCTCTAGATGATGCTGTGTTTTCATTAAAATCAGAGTATTTTCACTCCTTAATTGATGGTTTTCTTCCTGAAGTTTAATTATATTGTTTTTGGCTATTGCTAACTGAAAAAAAATGGAAAAAATAGAGTGACCATGTTTGTGAGTAAAAAAAAAAAAAACAAATAATGTTCTGATGAAGGCAAGACCTAGACATTCTCTGCCCTACTCTTGCAGTCTATGAAATAAAAGATTCCTAAAGAAAACATAAAGGTCCCTTATTTAGTAATGTGTTACTTATTACACAACACCATATGTATCCAAGATAATTCGTTATTTCACGTCTGGTAAAGAAGAACATGCTTTCTTTCCATTGCTTTGTTATGACGCAGAGACCCTCAAATTCCCCTTTTCTCATCCTGCATTTTTCTTTCTATTTGCTTTCAAATATAACCACTTTGATTCTTTTGGGTCATCTTAATATATCATATGGAGCAATTTACCTAAGAAAAGCTCTCCCACGTGGCGAGAACGCACACACAAAAGAGGAAAACATTACAACTGGGCCCTATTCTGTATACCTCAATGACAGAAACATAAACCAGCTGATCAAAACAGGGGGACACCCTGAAGTGAAGGTTTGCAAAGGAACCAGAAAACTGAGAATGAGCACTCAGAAAAAGTGTTTTCCTCTCTGTGGATACATGAATACGCACAGCAAGCTAGCTATCTCTTCAGTCACTGAATCTGGACATTTTAATTTTCTACTTCATTAACTATTTTTCAATCAGCCTGGGTTAAAAAATAATTGTGCTCTCTCTTAAAAAGCAACATATATTGGAATCTAGCAAAGCAACAGAAATAACTGAAAATATAAGATATAAATAGAAAACCAGAGCCAGGCAGATCAAAAACCTGTATAGAAGCATATGGTGAATAAGCGAGAAAGGAACATTTGGCTAAAGCTGAGAACAGTAACAGAAACTGCTCACTGAACTACTTTCTGTCTCTATGTAGCAACTGGTGTCATCCATTATGGACTAGTCACCAGCACAAAATTGTCCTGACAGCTGGCATTAAGAAAGGCTTCTTTTCTGGTTTTGTCCCAAGCGGGAAGTTGTGGTGTTCCGTAGAACTCCTTTACTGATGCTGCATGCTACTGACGCAAGCTGACTCTAAATCCCTGAAGCTACTGCACCTTTTCTACAAGCCAAATTAAAAGCATCTGAACACTTTATAAAGAACTGACGTAGACTAAAAGAAGTTAAGCATATTCATAAATATAGTGAGTGCAAATAATATGTATTACGTATTACTAAAAAATAATACCTCTTCAATCAGTTTAGTATTTGATTTCTCCAATGAATCAACTCTTGCATGTAGACTGCTAACTGTGCTACTGAGAGAGAAAAAGAAAGAAAGCATTATTCAAAATTACATACAAACTCATTCAACCAAGCTCAAAAGCTTTAAAGCAAGGTAGAGTGATTAACCATTAACAAGTGCTACAAGGTCTTCTCCCATTATTTGAGGTTTTCCTAAATATAAGAAAATTAGTCTCCTTTGTTGAATGTTTATATACTGCTTCCCAACTCCCAATGTCATCCTCGTCACTTAAACTCATTTTTGGATTAGATTTTATATTCCTCCCTTTCCTTTATCCTTACAGCTTATATTGTATCCAAATGTTGAATGAGTTCCCTTAAAAGGCAATCTGCAATCATCAGCTTGCTTTCCCCCATCCCCATATAATGAAAACCATTCTGTAAATTCTCTTCCTCCAAAATTCATTTATTTATATAAGTTCATTGGCTTCTCCGCATTTTTTGAGATATTATCCTCAGGCTCCCTCTTTCTTGCTGCTTCATGACTTCACTAACAAGACACATCAGAATTTTATTCCTGTTTGTCTGGTTTTTGTTTGTTTTTAAAAATCCAACTACACCCTTTGACCAACACTTCACCATTACCCACCTGCCCATTTCTGCTGTAAGCACATTTTTAGGCTGCCCTTTATGCACTGAAAAAATCTCTATTCTGTAAAATTATTTACTTTTCCACCTATTTCTAGTATGGTGCCCTCAGAAGCCACCAATTCATTAAGAATGGCAAGGTAGAAGACATCAATGCATTTTACAATCTAAGGGGAAACGGGAAAGCAAAAGGCACCTCACGGCACTGACTTTCTTCAAGCACCTAAGTCTGCTTTCCTGCAACCTTTGGTTCTACAAGTACCATGACCTATACAATAGTTTCCAACAGCAATGACCCTATTCAGTTTTGGTCCTAGTTATTAAAACTGCAAACTAAATTGTGAAAGATAAGAAACAAAACCATGTGGACTCCTCCAGAACAGCAACATTTTTCAAAAATTATTATTAAAACAGATTGCACTTAAAATTGTACTTGCGACTGCGTATTCAGATAAATCCTGTGATGCTATAACCCTATGATGTTACGAACCCCAGCACCTTGATCAGTTTTGCCGTCATGTTTTTCATTTCTCTAAAGGTTATGTTTATGAAAAACAAAAGCATCAAAATTAAGATTTCCTCCCCTCAATCTCTCCAGAAAACATAGACTCCTTTCCAACCTCACTGCATCCCCAGTCTAAGCACGAAGAATTTTCACCCGTTCCCCTGAGGTTCTCTCTTCCAAAGCTGCGGTAGAAATGAAAATAGAGGTGTTTTACCTTTACGCCTGGACTGACATGCATACTTCAAAATAATACTTACTTCAGTTGTCTGTTTAGTTCTTCAACATAGTTCTTTTGGTCCAAAATTGCAGCAATCTGAACATTTCTAAAGCAAGAACATAATAAAGTGAGCTGTATCAAAATGCTGCAATGAATTATCATATGCAAATGTCTACATTGTGTGCTTAAAAAAAAATAAAATAAGCAAGTTTGTCTCACAGTCGTGAAGTCAGTAACTTAGATGTTGTGACACCAGTGAGAGACAAAAGACCCAATGCTTTAACTGCAAACAATTTCTATACATTAAATGTAAAAATATAGACAGTCTCAAAAGAAAAAGGATGTTTATTTACTCTGCCATCTCTCTGGTTCTTTGAAACTGACTACATCACAAGCTGAGGGCTAAAAGGTTAGCAGGTTCTTTCGCACTGCCACCTTGCAATCCTTCAATACCGTTCATCAGGTAAATGCAGCAGGTGATGTTGCTTAGGCTTGCTACAGGGTGCAAATATCCTGACAGCCAGCTAGTAACACAGACCAAAGTAGTGAGCCATCCTCGTCAAGACTGTGAGATCAAAAAATTTCGTCTTCAGGGAACCTTTTTTCTACAAAGAACAGGGCACCAATCAAGAAAACATTTGTTGATATGCAAAAACTGAGGTATTTGGTGCGAGGACATACCTCTCCTTTCCACCAATGTCGTCATCACTCTTCAAATACATGGAGAAATCAATCACTCCAACCTAAGGGAAAGCAAACGTACAGAGTTTCATATCATGCAAGAAACTGCTGCTGTCATTCATGGTCTTGTCTCCATTTATTAAAAACTCAGCTATATCAGCTTTCAAAGGCTGGTCCAGTTTCAGTGTTTAAGTAAAGCTCAAAAAATTGAACAGTAACATTTTAAACAGAATAAAACAAAGCCTGGTCTCATGTGTTTGTTAAAAATGATGTTACCTTTGAAACTAAATAAACAACACACCATGAAACAAACACCCTTTGGTCATGTTCAGAAAAGATGATTTCTTACATCGACGGAGCTTTGCCAAGAGCTTATAGGAAGATTATTTTCTGGGAGACTATCAGACGCTACAGAACCCTACCACCGATTGAGGAGACTTGAGATAATTTGTCTGTAGCATTTCACACCATTTCCTTTTGCAGCACAACTCCTAAAACTGATGTCTCTCCCATGTTTAGCTTTTCAAAATTCCTTGCCAAACAGCACTATCTCTCCACACTTGCTGACTCCCAGGTATGCACACTCAACTGTCCATTCGTATTTTTATACCTTGCGAAACCTGAATCCAATTTATATATTTTCTGTTCAATTGTAATTCAATCATATACACCATGAATAACATTACCTTGAGTTCTGCTTTCCACTCTATTCATGAACCCCTACAAGCATACTTAAATCATTTATTTTACCAAAACCATTTGGTTTTGGTCTCTAGCAACCGCTTTACAAAAAATATTTCCATTTCTCTGATCCACTGCTTCTTTCTTGAGCTCCCTTTAGCTTTTGAGTACAGGTAACTTGCTAAGTCTAACATTTCCTTGGTTTGTTCAGTGCTCTCCTGCACACTTCCTATCACAGTCTTCTCTTTGTTTTTTTCCTCATCTTTTCTAAAAGGTCCCTCTTCCAAAAGCTTTCATTTAAATGTATTTTGCTTATTAAAGGAAAATATGCTCTCTTTACAAAAAGGCAAAAAGCCATCTCTATAAAAGTTACTTTGTTTTAATCCTCTGTATGTGCATACACACATTTCTCCATTGAAGAGGATTCTCCTGAAACACCAGAATCACCCTCCTGGATGTGACTCTTGTAATCCTTCTGAAGTCTCTTTCTGCTCAATACACCTTGCTGCTTTTAACTTCTCTGAGGAAGATGCCTTATTCACACTGCTCTTCATAAACAGAATTACTGTGGAACCTCCCCAGGGCAGCCACTATAACCTTCCCAAATCAAGTTTTCTCTCCCCTCATAGAACAAAGCCAGCAAGTGACCCAGATAACAAAGGTGCAGCTAGCCATAGCTGTTTTGTAATTTATAATACACACGTGTACTTCTCAGTACTGGGGAAAGCACATTGATGAGGTTTCTAGAATTACATGCTTTTCAATACTGTGTCTTCTGGTAGTCAGTATTAGTGTCTAAACCTATCTAATTAGATATTAACTAGCAGTAATGCTGAAGACAAGTTAACTCTATGATTCAAGAGCACACAAAACCAATTAGCTACGGCTCTTCTTTAATAATAAATAAATTGCTTTTCATCAAACATGCTGAAATACAGTAACAATCACTTAATTATGATTTTTTCCACAAAGAATCTGGACAAAAACAATCAGGGCTGAACACATCTTATAGATACTTATAGATACTTGTGCCTATGCCTTTAAAAAGACTTCATCAAGATTTTCTTGGAAAAGCTCAGAGTTCAAAGTCAGCACAGTTTGCAAAGTGCTGCTCTGCTGATACCAGTCTTGTTTCAGACTGAAAGCAGTGGCGCTCTTGCAAAGTCTTTTATTACACTGTGTGAAACTTTTTTTTTTCAGGTCACATTCCTCCTGTTGTGTTCCAGAACAATAAATGCATCGAATGGGATAATGTGAACATGGAACTATACTCAAAGAAAGAAGCTGAGTTATACAATTAAAAGGGGAAGAGCTCTGCCATTGCTAGTGCTGCATCCATTTGACACCAAGCCATAAAACTTCACCTTTGCTCTCTGACCATTATCACCATGTAAAGGCCTGATCCTACCGATATTGAGGTTAATGCAACATCCCCACTGATCCAGGACCTGGATCACACCCTAAACTATCCATAAAGACTTCTACCACGTCACAGCTCTGTAATAATGAAATTCATGGTACACAAAATCTTCCAGAGTGCATGTTTGTTACTTTACCTGTATCAACTTACTTGTGAATCTAGGTCTTCGCCCTTTACACACAGGTTAGCGTCTATTACATTCAGCCCAACTAGCAATCCAACAATAACTGCTCCTTCTTCCTCCATCATTAGCGCATGATACTCATAAAATTCACTGTTAAATAAAAAGATTGCCTAAATTGGAACATTCAGTATATGTAGGTGCAATAAATTAACAGTAAGTGACATCTAATTTTGAATTGTTTCTCGTATTCTAACCTTACTCCAACGTTCTTAACGACAAAAAAGTCTGCCCATATTTTGAATTCATGAATACTTAAAAGTGGGAAGTGCACAGTTTGTCTCAGAGGCTACTAAAAACAGATACTACTCTTGGCTCCAGAAATCTAAGCTGCAAGCTTAGGGTACACAAGATGGGGGTAAGACTTATCTTACCTTAAAAAAGGCTTTTTTCCTGTACGCTTGCTTTGAGCCACTTCTGACAGAAATTTTATCTAGTGAAAAAAAGCTCTGGACTTTAACAAAGACACTTACTTGGCTTCTTTAATTTCAAGTGAGTAAATGGGTATAAGAAATATGGAAAGAGCTGAGATTATAAAAGGGTTTTTAAAAGAAAAATACTGCACTAAGCCACAGAACATCAACATTTCTTCCTCCTCCTTGTATTTTTTAAAATAAAGTTTTAGACTTTAAGAAAGAAACTGTTCTTTCAGTGGAAAAGTCCACAACTGTTGACCAACAGCTTCATCCTGACACATCAGCACCATCTACGAGAAATAACAGTTCTTCAAAATATTAATAGGTTATAGATTTTAAAATAAGACGGAAAGTCCCTTTGTGCTTCATCTACCCCACCACAAAGCAGACCTTATGACAGAATGGAGCAACGCCAGTTTTAGAATTGTGAAAGGACTGGCAAATTCAAGGCAACAGCCCTCCACGCAACGGCTGCTTGGTAGAAAACCATGCACGTGGTAAGGGTGAATTAATCTCCTCTTCAGAATCTTCTAGTCCATATTCTCCATGGGTGTGGGACCCTCACTAACAAAAGAACAATCATGTACGCTGCAGAAGGCCCCTCTACCATGACAGGGACAAATGTCACCTCTTCATCTATCAGCTGGCCCTCAGTCTTGATGAGAGGACAGCGTTTGCCCCCTCTGCCTCAAGGACTGGAAGAAATCAGCCCACAGGCCAGAAACTATGCCGTACTATGTTAAAGATACATTAAAAAGTAGTAAATACAAGATAATATTTTTTTTTTCAGGAGACTAAATCCATAAAAATCAGTTCTAAACAGAATTTGCTTAATTGTTTACCTGAGAAGATCTCTCTGAATGATTAAACAGCGAAGATAGTCAGCCATTTTTTTCTGCATTAGTGCCAACCGTAACCAGGCCCGGGCACGGCCCAGTGGTGTTCTGGACAAAGGGGATGGAGAAGACAAGCCGTTCAAAATCAACAATATAGCAATTAGTTTATTTTCTTAACTATCTTATCAGTATACTGGTAGAGCAACTGAGATTTCTGAAAGGTTATTTTAAATGACTGAGCAACACAGTCTGTGCAGACATGATTTCTGGGCTTTGACTCCAAGCTTTGGGATAATACAAGAAAATTTTTCATTGACTCAGCCAGGTTTGTGAGCAGGCTCTGGAAAGATCAATAGAAAAAGCAAAGGAGCCTGCCAGTAAAATTAGCTGTTTAGTGCAGGAGGGTAAAAACATGCAACTTTCTGCACAGCGCTGTACTTTGTTTTCACACAATGCATGGCTAGCCAAACGGAAAGAATTTTTAAGAGCAGTGCTTTTTCCTGTAAATACCTGCTTCTTAACCTGACAGCGATGATCGTGAACAATGACCTTGAAAGTCCAGTTTCTAGCTGAAGTAAAATGTCTGCAACAATTCAGGTTCCTTTCTCCAGCTCACTTATAAAGACTTCAGAGAAATTGTGAGAAAAGTTACTGAACGTCCACTACAACTTTGCCATGCCAGTTTGCCTTCCCAATCCTGTTCTCAAAACATAGTGAACTCTAACTTGAGCTCATACATTTTACAAGTTCTGTGGTATCTTGAAGAGACAATTCAAAGAAAATGACAATGTATGTAATTAGCAAACTTTAATATCTAACAAATTAAACCTGAAACTTTACATCCTCCTCTTCTAGTGCTTGCATGCTCAGTGATAAGCATGTATGCGGAAGAAAAAATAAAAATGAAAAAAGGAAACCAAGCCAAAACAGAATAAAAACAACCATACCCCCTCCCCCCCAAAAAAAGAAAAAAAACACACACACACCTATGTGCTTTATCAAGATAGAAAGTGCAACACACTTAGGGAAGAGTATTATTTCATCAAGCCTGATACAAGAGTAAATAATAATTTATATACCTTCTGCTTTAGATGCGGTCTAAGGCTATAAATTATAACTCTTATGCTGCCATCCAACCAATGACAATGTAACCAAACCCCTTCAGAATTTAATATACGGTCAATTACAACGCTGAACACAAAAGCAGAGTGCAGGGAGATGGAACGAGATTGTAGTCTACAGCATAAATTCGCATTAGAGAAGGACGCAGTACTGGAGAATATTCCTACAAAAATCCAAAGAGCTGCCCAATTCATTCCTCTTCAGTATGGTACCTTTTGTTTTTATGCAGCTTTTGCTGACTAGAAGCATATGTTCTTTGCAGTTCTAGACTTCAGACTACAACATACAACCCATTCCTGTTTGTACTGTTTTTGTCTACCACTTAGAACACTTTTCTCACAGGGATATCAGAAAAGAACACAAAAATCCCACTTTTTACAGTAAATTTTTTTAAGTAGCTACGAAGCTACCTCTCTACAGGTACCTCAAAGGAGGCTGTAGCGAGGTGGGGGTTGGTCTGTTCTCCCACGTGCCTGGTGACAGGACGAGGGGGAATGGGCTTAAGTTGCGCCAGGGGAATTTTAGGTTGGATCTTAGGAAGAACTTCTTTACCGAAAGGGTTGTTAGACATTGGAACGCGCTGCCCAGGGAAGTGGTGGAGTCACCATCCCTGGAGGTCTTTAAAAGACGTTTAGATGTAGAGCTTAGGGATATGGTTTAGTGGGGACTGTTAGTGTTAGGTCAGAGGTTGGACTCGATGATCTTGAGGTCTCTTCCAACCTAGAAATTCTGTGATTCTGTGATTCTGTGATTCTGTGAAGAACCACCTGTACTCTCCCCTAATATCGTGTGCTGGTGTTCAAACGCTTGATTAGCGCCAAATGAAATCATGAGACATCCGTAGATCAGATTTTGTATCTTCTTGTTCTATTTTACCAATACAACTTACTTGAGGCCAGGCAAATCTCTGACACTTGCTGCTATTTCCTCAGCTTCTGGATATAATTTCTCCACGAGTTCCAGAGGACCCCAGATGGTTTTATTGTAGCTTAGAAAGGATTTTCTTACTAGGGGAAGAAAAATGTAACTGAATTCATTTAAACACTAGACTGGCTTCCTTCAAAACAGCTAGTCAGTTCACCAGTGTCCAAAGCCCTCTCCCAATTACTTTGCTGTGAACGTAAAATTGTTGCTGATGCTAAAACTAAATAGTAATGAAACGTATGACTAGCTAAAAATATAAGCTACATACAAGTTGTGGGGTCCCTGGATCACTTACAACAACAAACGGTTTACAAAAGAAAAAGTTGGCAGATGTAGAGAGATATCTTGTAAAGTATTAATAACAGTATTGATTATAACAGTGGACAATTCATACTTCATTCTCTTCTTAAAGCAACATAAACCATGTTGTTTTCATCTCAAGAAAGAAAGAAAGGAAGAAAAACTGCATGTTTGGGAAGAGAAAGATGCATAATTACCACACCTTTAAGGCCATGCTTCAGGCAGTGTTCCATGACAACAAAGAACTGCTGCAAAGGAGGGTAGTCAGAATCCAGAGTGCGGCCAAAGCTCAAAGCTGATTCAATGAGTCCTTTGATACTTAATTTAGCCATGTTCAGTAAATTTGCTCTTTCTACAGCTGTAGGGTCTTTTACAGCTAAGACAGGAAAGAAAACAAAAAGTTACGGTTCAAGTTTCAGAAAAGATGCAAAATATTAAAATGGTTCTTGGCTGCCTTGTTCAAAGGAATGTTCATCTTAAACTAGATAAATTCCAAGAAATAACGTGGTAGAGCTACAAGCCACTACATTACGGAAAGTATACAGTCCAGAATAAATTCCCTTACAGATTGTTTTAGTAGGTGAATGAAAAAATGAGGCCAGAAATGTCAGCTCTCCATTACTTTCTTGTCTCAGTACCTCCCAGTAACGATCAGTAACTGCAAATTAACACAGGTATTAGTGGTGTCCTGAAATACTCGGCTGCACAACAGCAATCAGTGCCCTTACCATGATATCAAAGCAGCATTCCTACTGATGCCAGTATCTACGTGGTGTATTATAGCATAAAATGCTAATGACAGAGACACTATATTTCTCTTCTATATATAACCATTTTCCACTGCAGCCCTAATTTCCAATGACAGAAGCATTTGTTTTCCTTTTTAGTCTGCACATGTCTCAGTGAGTAAATCTGGGGCGATTTCAGAAAGACATATGCACATTTGTGGGGTTTTTTTGTTTGTTTGTTTGTTTTTTTCCTGGAAAAATAATATTTACGTTTCTCATATAACTACAAATTAATTTCTACACAGGAAAAATTAAGAAATAATGGTTCCCCCTTAAGTTACACTTAAAAATGTTCTTGGTACACTTTACAAAATGCACACCGCAAAATTTACATTTGGAGATTAAACCTTGGCAGTAAAATTCCCACAGCTTTTAAAAATCATTCTGATCTGACAGAATGAACAAGGTTCCTCTTTGTAGAGCTCCAGCTACTGAAACCAGAGTGTTCTGGAGATTCTCAGTTAATTTAATTTGTAATTAAGCATTTCATGTATTCAGGCCACCTTTTATTTTGTCAAAGCGAAACAAGAGACAAAGCAACCCTCTGTTTATTCACCATGATCAAAGGAACTTGTAAAGGAGCAAAGAAAAAAGTTGATGATTTACTGGTTTCTGCTATTTGCAATTAAATCAAACAAAAAAAGCAAACAAATGAAGAACACCTATTTAAACATTGAGACACAGATGTCAAAATATGCTTATCTATTTGTGTCTGAGAGAACCCGAACCTCTTCCTCCGCAAATCTTGGTGTTAGTATCCTTGTCTCTCTGGATATCAGAAAGCATGAAGCAGTGTACATGTCTTTCTGAGACACACTTCCTCGATGGATTCCTCAAACAGCAATGAAATCATTTGGCTGGCTTCTTACATAGCACAGCTCTAGGTATTTAGGTATTAGATATTAGAAACTTAGAAACTTGCAGGAACTTACAGAAATTCTAATTTTCTGTATTCATAACCGCCCACCAAATGCCAAAGTACCATATTACCATACAGCCTAACCTATCTCAATTTTCCAGGAAAAAAAAATAATTTACTGAGGTGATATACCCAAGATAACCTTAAAAATCACTTTTACGTTCTCTCAACTTACCAGCACTTCAACAGAAAATATTAAGATATGGTGGCAGACACAGCAGACACCTAGTGACAGTGCTGTGACAAGGATTCCCCCAGTTAGCAGTCACTGCTCGCCTGTTTGTCTCTTGACTGCCAGCCCTATGAAGAGCAGCATCCATACCCCTTCTGCAACAGGCGCAGGCTTGCAACAACCTGAGCATTTCTGCTAGTATGTCAAATTTCCTGCTTTTTTTATTAGGTTTGCTACTGACAGTGCTAAAATCGAACTTCATCATAGCAAAAGCCTTGCTCGCTTCAGGTGGACAGCTCCCCCTTGCCACGCACTTGGTCGATCTGCCCAAAGGCATCTTACAAATTCCTTCTGCAAGCGACCTGATTTTGACTTTGGAGCTAATCCTGCTCCCAGGAGGACAGAGTTCCACACCCACTGTCCTTTTAATCAACAGCCCTCCTGCTTGGTGCTTCTAATGCAGAAACAGCAAATTTTAGGTCTGTTTTAAAATGCGATCTGCTTGCATTGAGCTATTTTCCTTCACCTGCTTCTTAAAACACGACTTGGGATTCTACACGGTGTGCTTTCTGACAACTGCTGCCCAGGGACGAGGTGAGGCAGACTGCCCCTCGTAGGACGTGACAAAAAGGGCTCTTCTCACCCCAAAACAACAGCAGCCGAAGGGCCTAATTGCAGGCAGCGCCCGTTTCCACAGCCTCCCCACCGAGGCTCGTCCTGCTTTAGCACCACCAGCTCACGATTTGTGAAAATAATAAAAACGTGCAATCACGGGCTGAAGCGAGGTGCCGCCGTGCCTCCCCACAGCCGCCAGAAAACACTCCCTCCCCTCCCCGGAGCCCACCCTCGGCCTTTCCCGGCCGGTTTCTGCCTCCCCCCGGAGCCGGGAGGGCAGCGGCCCCTGACAGAGCGCCCGCCGGCAGCCGCCCCTCAGCGCCCCCCGCCCGCGGCGGCCATTTTGTGCTCGCTGAAGCGCGGCGCCCGCCGCCCCCCGCCGCCCCCGGCCCGAGCACCTCAGCGCCCCCCGGGCGGCCCGGCCCGGCCCCGCTCACCCATGGCCGGAGAGGAGGAGCCGCCGCCGCCTCGGCCGCTCCTTGCGGGCCCCGCCGCTCCGCCCGCCCCGCCGCTGCGTGAGCCCGGCCCGGCCCCGCCGCCACACGGCGTCCCCGGCGGCGGGAGGATCCGCCCCCGGCCTCCCATCGCGATAGGCCCGACAGAGCTGCTGCGGTGGCGCCGCTCGCGTTCGCTTTCCGAATAAAAATGTCCCGGCTATAAGGGTTTGGACGTCTGAGTGAAATGGATGGCAATTGGCATGCCAGGAGAACGGCTGCAGTGCCAGGGGGCTTAAGCGTCCAAAGCCATGAAGGGAAGAAAAAAAAAAAAAAAGGAACTTAAATATTTAAACCTTGAGCAGCCCTGATGCTCAGGCTCTGATCCTACTAGTCTGTTTTGCAACAGCTGCCTCTATTTACAGAAGTAACCCAGGAAAATACACAGGACTAAAGCACAGTTGAACCTGATACCCACTACTCTTTGTGCATGAGAAAGCCTAGTTTTCAAGGCAAGGCATGTGGAAAGAAAGAAGAATCACTGTTTCTACGAGTTAGTTTCGATACTCATTAGAATGTAAGAGTGTTTCAGAGAATCACAAGTCAAGTATGAGACTACCAGATCAAAAACATTGTTTCACTTGTAATCTGATTTTTACCATGCATCAAGAACAGATGCATCTTAGAACCAGATAACGGAAAGAGAGGCTTGTTCTCATGCTTCTTTCCCATGCACAGTGGTGGAGGGATGACAATAATTTAGTCTAAGAAAAAAGCTGCATCTTAAGCCTTTTGTATACATATCCTAATCACAGAAAATCTATTCTAACACGAATACATTATCCTGAACTTATAACCATAATAAGCAAAAAGTAACTGGGGTGGCAGTTAAACTACATCTTTTTGAAAGACCCAAACATGCGGAGTTGCTGAAGAAGCATGTAACCTGAAGACTTCCTGTCAGGTATTCCAAGTATTCCTGTCAGGTATTCCAAGTATTC
>CM021770.1:4117800-4155372 GCA_011076525.1 Nettapus auritus | reverse complement strand
CTGTCAGGTATTCCAAGTATTCCTGTCAGGTATTCCAAGTATTCCTGCACTGTTCAAAATGTGTAGTATGTAAAGCAAACAACTGGAATGAAACCAACATCAAAATTTATTATTTCAAACATTACAAAAGTTAGGGAGTAGTTTAAAAAAGGTACATAGATATCCACATTTCACATATAGAAATGTGTCTGCAACTATATACACACAAGTACCTGACACTGAGCCAAGAAAAAATAAATACTCAAGATTTTTAAGAATAAGAAAAATTGACATTTCCACCAATGATCTCTAAAAGAAGCCTTTCAGAAATATTCTAGCAGAGGTAGCATAAGAAAACTAAACTAGACCTAATCAAGTAAAAGATGTTTTGTACTGAACATGATATCATTATTAAAAGCATGTTAACACCTTAGCTGCAACTCCAGTTTTGTTTCTTGGGAATTCTATTCATTTTTTATGAAGAAAAGACTATAGATCAAAGACAAACCAGCAGGAGTTTTATGACAATCTTCAGTTAGGCAGCATTTCACTTCAGCAGATTCACCTGCAAAATGCATTAGTCCATAAAAAGGAGTTAAGTGAACCAATATCACGTTCCTCCCAGATGTACATAAAATCAAGGGATTAGGCAAGCCACCAAGGGATCCTCATGAGAGATTAATTACAGCATATATAAGAGAGATCAGTATTTAAAAACAGGAAAGAACACATCCCCCCCGCCCAAACTGCACAGTTTATTAGGAATGCTAACAATGGGATTAACTGTGTGTCAACTACATTTTAGAGTGTTTAAAACCAAACTGAGCCCAGGAAACTGACTCGATGCAGCACTGGTTTACTCCTCTCTTTTCAAGTTTTTTCTCCATTCACTTACATGGGAAACTGTTCATCAAGATAGAAGTGAATATAGAAATAGCGTACCAGTAGCTGAAGGAACAAAGACTTCATACTCCTTGTTTGTTGCAAATACACTGGTACTAAAATGGCCAGCTTAAGAATCAGCTTACTAAAGAAAGAAATGTGTATTGTTACTTTTACTGAAAGGAACCATTTAAAATAATTGAATGTAATTTCCGTTTCGGCTTCATTCAGATTGAGCAGTGCACATCAGCACTCACACCCTACTAAGCAGTGATGTACATTCAGCAGCAATAGAAGAAAATAGATGAGAAATGTCTTTAAAACAGTCTTCATAATCACAAAATGTTACATTTGTGGATACTTTCATAAGCCCCAGCTGGAAGATGGAAGATGTAGCAAGTTAAGGAAGTAGTTCTCAAATATTTCAATAAGGTATTGCTTTCATACACACAAAAACAAGATGAGTATGTAGTGATGCTAAAAAAAAAAAAAGCATCTACTAAGAGCTTTTAAATCTTCACATTTAAGTAGGAAATGTAAGGAGCCATAACTAGAACAAAGTTGGTACAATGCTGGAGAGAACAAAAAATTATATGAAAGTTATACTACTTTCCCATCTAGCAACCTTATTCCTGAATCATTCTCTAAACCTGTATTTAAATACATGGTTCTTCCAGAGGAAAACAAATCACATGGACATTAAGATGCCAAGAAACTAAGATGATCAACAACAAACTGAAGAAAAAAAACAAATATTAATAGTTATGTCAAAGTTGAATTGCAAATCACCATGGGCCTATTTCTACTTTTGAAGATAAAGCAAAGGTTCTAGATCCACCTATTAGCTTGACCTCAAAGTGTATTTTTGGTACATTTAATTGACACATTCTATGCTGTGCTGTCAACCAACGGTACAACTAATGCCCAAATGATCAGGTCTTCCCATCCTTACCTCCTATCCCAACAAGTCCCATCTTACCTTCCCCTTTTCCCAAAAGCGTTCTGAGAAAAAGGATATCATTGCCTCAGACTGCAAGTGGCACAGTAGCTTCTCCAAAGGAGGGTAGCGGCGCAGGGATGGGATGCAGCCCACCATGACTAGTTTGTGCTTGGCTCTTGTGATAGCAACATTAAGACGTCTCCAATCCTTCAGGAGGGTGCCAAGCTGTTAAACATAATTTGCTATTAGTTTTCCTATCTAAGATATAGAATTTAATATAGACAATTTGTCAAAATGCATTAGAAACTTCAAGGTTGTGGGTGAATTTTACCCAGACTGAACGTCAAGTTAGTACAACCAACTCACATTTTCTTCATTACAGTTCCTAACAAAAGATACAATTATGATACTTTTGTCTCTTCCTTGGTACTTGTCTATAGTGTTGACTTCCACTCTGTTCTCCTTCAGTCTTGCCATCAAATCAGTGATTATTTTTAATTGATGTCTGTATGGTGATATCACACCGATGTCTGAAGGCTTACAACCAGCCTAAAGAGAGAAAGCAGAAGGAAAAAGACTGTCATTGCAGGTAGCCTGGGATATTCTTTACCGTCCGAAGAGCCTCAACGAGGCTATTCTATTTACTTAGAACAGTGCTGCAAGCTATCATCTCTACACTGAAGTCAGTGGAACTCGAGGTATAATTTGTATTAACTAAAGAAAATACTAATTACTGCAGGACCCCAAGCTTTATCTTAAACCTAGCACAAAGACGGATATCATCAAAATCTTCATCTTCCTTTCTTCCTCAGACTGTGAGGTGAATGTTCCTAACTCTTAATTACTCTGTATTACTCCTGAAGTTGACTAGCTGAAATAAGGAACAAGGGCAAATCCTTTCCTCTCCCTTACAAGAAAAAGTCCTCATCTCAAAGAATGTCATCCAGCTTTTATGGAGCCCAGCTGCAACCAGGCAAGGAACAGAGAACTGAATGCAGACCTCAGATCCCTCACTATAGTGACATGTAGCTAACATTGCCCTTAAGCTCATCCCTCCTGTACATGCTCTTGGAGCTTCTACAGCAATTAAGATTCATTATAAAGCCATCCCTCTTGAGCAATGTAATTAAGTAAAAGATACCTTAATAAATAAGGATGTGAGGAAGAACACAAGTTTGGCTTCTGTCACATTATATACACCACCTTTTTCTGCGTGTTCTGGTGCTGGGACCTTTAGAAATACAAGCAGAAAGTAATGAGTGTCTACAATCACACACTGCATTCTGATCTGAACTCACCACATCACACCATTTGTGTATTACGTTATAATAAAAAAGGGTAAAAGCTAAATGTGACAGAGTATAACAACCTACACCATAAAGTAACCTCAGAACACAGCATCTGCAAAATGGTTGAAACACTCTGCAAAGATGAGTTTCTGCTAATAGCACTTTCAAATAATAGTAAATTTCTAGTAATAGCAAGGCACCTCAGGAACCTGTCAAGGCTCAATCATCTGACTTCACAGTTCACATAATATACCATATAAAAACAGACTTATGTGTGGGTGGTTCTTTTGGTTTTGTTTGATAAACTACAGTAGTGAAATTTTTGTTGCAAAGTTGAAAAAGCAACAAGCTACAAGTTTTGTAGCAAGCTGAAAAAGATGTGACATCAGAGCCTAATGCCTCAACAAAACCAAAAATATTTTGGAAAGAGAAACTTCCCTGCTGGTTCTACAAACACAACAGCTATATATACTTGAGATGGGTTTTCTAGCAAAGCAAAAAATTAAAATGGAACAGCATATCTGGTTTTCACATTACCAATTTTGGTCTGATTAATAGACAAATGGGATATCAGCCAGTTTCCTACTGTGACAAGCATCTTCCCTATGACCAACTGTTAACTTTTCTATGAAAGGGTCAGAAAACGTGCTGGAGAGCACACAAAGACTGACTGGGGAGTTCTTTCCAGGGTCAGCAGTTATTGGCAAAAGGTAGAGAGCAATCCACATCAAAGCTGTTAGACTCAAATCATTATAATCCAGTCACCAACTACAGTGACTCCAAATACGAGACTGAGTGCATATTAGTATAAAATATATTTGGAAAAAGATTAATAAACTCTTCATTTTACCTCATCAGTTTCGTTGCCTAATTCTTACTGATTCTAGAGTTTCATTTTTCCTGCAATAATTTCAGTCTCTATTAAAACGCACACCTGAAGCAACTTACTCCTCCCAGTTTGAAACGTCTACAAAATTTAATAGTTACAATTATTCCTGCCACCGCTGCACAGCTTAGACACCACTGATCCTCAGCCACTGGAAATGACAACGTTCTGTGGTTGCAAGGACACAGCAGGGCTGCACACTTACAGCTGCATTCTCTACATACGAACGAAGTCTGTAACACACGTAGCATTACCTGCAGCGCTACCTGAATTAGACTTTTCAGCTGCTGATAGATGCAATATTTCCAGCAGCAGCTCTACCACTCAAATTGATCAACTCTATTAACAACATCTTTACACACTGCAGTTTACATAGAAAGCAAGAAACCATTTTTAAAGCTATACACTTTACCCCACCTAAGCTATATGAATTCTTATGTGCTGGCTGTATTGACAGCTTGCATCCAAAATGCAATTTTGAAAGGAGAACATAGTGAACTTTACCTTCTCAGTGTTCAGAAAACACACAGGTTTGTCTGGCTCAAGTACTTCTTTCAACCATGTTTTTGAAGCATCTGCAAGCTCCAGTTTCAGCTTCTTTAGGTTTGGCAAGTTCACAGTGGCATTTGACACCTTCTCTGAGCCACATTCCAGTTTGCCTTCATACACTAGCATGTTACTCAGTGACATAATTTTACTAAAGATTTAGAAGAGAAGAAGTCATTTTAAATCCTGCAATTTCAATCCCACATTGAAAACCCTGCTGTAACAAGTAGAAGTTACAAATACCTATTCATCCTGTATTGCACAGTTAACTGGACAACAGCATTCTGGTTTTGCTCCAGCCTTTTAAATAAGCTTTCGCTCATACCGAGATCTCTGTTACAAAAGAAAAAAAAAAAAAATCACAAAAAAGTGTCAGGCCACACATCGTAAGAGACTTCCCAGAATTCACATCACTAATATCTGTCCAGCAGCATTTTATCTTACCTTGCTTCTGAGTTCTGTACAAGCGGAGGCAGCTGCTGATGATCCCCTACCAGCACAAACCTTTTGGAGCAGAATAGTGGGCCCAAACAGATGGGCTGGCTTATTTGAGAAGCTTCATCAACTATACAGAAATCAAACTGCTTCTGAGCGAAGATGGGGTGATTTACTCCCATGCAAGCTGTTGCTACCACTGGCTGAAAATTGAGACAGTAAAAATAGAGAGACATCTTACACACTTTAACAGTAAATTTTTAGATTAGAAAATTATTTTTAATTAACTAAAAAGAAAAAAGAAAAGCCTTAAATCCTTGAAATCAGAGCAGTTCACACTTTGCATACATATTGGCCTCATATATTCCTAAAATCTTTCATCAACAACTGACAAACAAAAATCAGCTTTAGAATAGGACTTGGTAAATAACTCATTCCTGACACGTGCTCTAGATGATACCAAGTTCTGTGCATACACAATTCCTGGAGTGCGTTAAAATGACTACCTTAGAAAAGTATGACCACTTTTTTCTCACCTTTCCCCCCCTTTATTTTTAAGCTTTTAAATAGACAATAAAACAACAGCCGCACGTTCTTCTTGTCTCTGTTTCCAGTGCAATCCGAAGTGACTAAATATGAAATGTTACAACACTTCTGACTTCAATAATTTTCCTGCAACGCCTATGAATAGAAAAGTGATGGGTTTTGCAATATGGCGTTTATTCCAACTACAATGACATTTCATTCTTTCAATGAATTTAATTTAAAGCTGTCACCCACTCTGTTTCCCCAGCCTGTGGTATGGTCCTTTGCATTAAGGCACAGAGCAGCACTGATCTTTCAATCAAAATTTCGTGTTTGGTCAGGTCAGCTCCACAGCACAATTTTTCCTCTTCCCTATCCCCTGATTCTACAAACACCACAACTAGCACAAGTGACAGGGACTGGAGCCTTTTGGAATTATTATATGTAATTATATGTATAATGCATACGTGTTATTATATGCAGGGTGGTTTTTTAAAGCAGAAAAAATGCTTTTCAGCTTTTAGATTACTAATGTTGGACATTGACTGTAATGAAATTGCAATAAGTTTGAAGTTGAATATCTTCTTTGACTCAGGCTTCTCCTACCAGTAACACATGCTTGGGATAGGTTCCTTCTCTGCAGCATCTGAGCAAACGGAATACTAACAATTATCATGAACATTTCACGGGGCTAGCAAAAACACTTCTCACCTGACTGTTATAGAGCTCTTCCAAATCTGTTACAGAGTTAATTGACTTGGACCTGCAAATTTCTTCTTCTGTATACTTCCGTATATCTGGATGAACCTTCTGAGCTCGTCCCAAACGCAAAAAGCCTACTTTGAATTTGGCTAGCTTCAGCAGAATATTGTCCACAGCAGTGTGCGTAAAACTAGTCAGAAGAACACTGAAGCCACAGGCAGAGAGAATTCTCACCTAACAAGTGGCAAAGGGAAAAAAAAAGACAAAGTTGTTAGGTTACATACAAAAATCAGCAATCCCAGGTTTGCCTGAGGGGAACAATAAGTTTCAGAGGGAACCAATAACAATTATGACTTCATTTATATCATTCTTTCTGGCCAAGTCTGCTACCTAGCTGTTAGGAAAGGGACACGGGCAATAGATGTGATGTTTCTCCTAAACAGCACGTATATAGCATATGCTGCAAAACAGAGAGAGAACATCCATGCAGACTTGCCAACTGCACTAGAAGGGCAGCATACCAAAGAACATCCCTACTGCAAGAACAAGCCATGCAGCCCATTCCCAGAAATACTTCTCTCCACAACAATTTAACTACATCAGATTCAGCAGAATGAGCTGCTAGCAGCAGCTGCTTGGTCTCTGTCCTCCTCTCTGCCCATCCAATCTCACACAGCAGGGAAGGAACGAGAGCAGAATATCACATTAGGAAAGATGAAAATATACTGACATCTCACCTCCAGCTGAGAACTCACTCAACCTACAGCCAGCAAGCCCCCACAGCGGCTACACATGCTTGAGCACCACACATTTATATAACAAACACAGGCAAGTTACAGACTTCTCAAAGGAGACCTTTTTTGAGCTGTGAGTCAGGATTGGACGACTTGCTGACATTTGGGGCCAAAGAATTTAACATTAAAATGTTAAAGACTAAATATTACGTTTGAATTTCTTCCCTTCCGCATACATCCACAAAGGCAGAAGTGCACAAAAACAAAATTTTAGTTTTACCAAATAAAGGTTCTTCAATAAAAGAAATGCATTTTCTTATTTAGAATTATGGAAATAGCAGTACACTAAATCATGACAATTAATTTAGAAAAGTATGCTTCATGCAGTGTTTAATACTCTCCTTCAAGTGTCATAAATTCAAAATCTAGGCACAGGATCTTACCAGAGCACATATTGTAGTAGTTTTTCCAGTTCCAGGCATACCCACAATAAGCGTGTAGTCCTTCGAAAGCAGCACTTGTTTCATTGCCTGTTTCTGAGGCTTATTCAGACCTTTAAAGAATTAAAATCACAATGAAGTGTCTATACTTCATAATAGTTATATTTGCTGACATTAATAAAGCAAAACTACAGTTTCTGCCTCCTCTTAAATTCTTAAAGAAAATTCTGGGGCAAGTCTGGAGGTTCTGATGAAGTTCAACCTTATAAAGTACATTATAATGTTCAACATTGTAATATATGTAGACAAGGAGTACAGATGTCTGCACTAGACCTAAAAATTGAAGACATTTTTCTTCGTAGGCCTTTTATGCCTTTTTTTCTAATATACTAAATGACCACTTCCATATGATGCCTTGTGTAGACATTTCTATTTTATCATACCCACTTTCACGTTCAAACACAGGACTAACAGCAAAGGGAAGTGAACTGCAGAGATTGCGTAATCTTTTTTAAAAGAAGCAAGAAACCAGAGCTATTTTTCCCATCTGATGCAGATTAGCAGTATATTTCAGTTACTTGGACTAGGCAAACCTCAAGCAAAAAGAACAAGAAGCATCTAGAATTAACAGGGCCTTACTGTGAACAACATATATTGGCCTGCAAGTATGGGAAGGAACTGTTACTCCCTGTCCTCCAGTACTTGTTAATCTGTCATTCTTAAATTTCAGAATATGTGCCTTCCTCTCGTTTCCTATTCTTTCAGCAGCTGGCTAGGAGGCTGGGCAAATTCTTATTTGAAGCAGACCTCAAAGCAACAAGGCACATCTTTTATTCTTCAGAAAGTTTGTATGCGGAATTTTGTTTGATTTAAGACAAATCAATTAAGTTTCTGCTTTCACAGACAACTCTGTCAGAGGCAATTAAACATTTTCACTGAATACATGACACCACATACAAAGTTTGTTTGGAAAAAAAAACAAAACAACCAAGAGTGCCACAAAGCTTCACATATTACAAAGCAGCCAACAAGTTAGCAAGAGCTCTTATGCAAGTGCTTACATCAAAGCCCATCTCCTTCCACTCTGAAAGTCCACTTCCCCTATCCCAAGAGTCTTTTCTGTTCCTGATTTTGTAAAAATAAGAGAGCAAACAGCAAGCTGCAGGGAGTAACAAAAGTAAAGTGAAATTCTAAGTAAACATCTGGTCATGTCTTTCAAGTAGTTTCTAACTACTCTAATCACAGAAAGACATGTAATGTTAGAACGTGTCTTATTTTTAAGCAGATAACTACTACTAGGCCCTGATCTAGAAAAAACAAACCTGTATTTAGTGTGATAAATACTCTGTCAATAGACTTATGCTACTAAACAAGAGATTGGGGGGGGTGAGGGGAAGGATTTAGAAAGATTTTATACCCTTTAAAATATTTGCAACAGTTTCCTTTGCTTCTGCAGGAAGAACTGAGCTCAAATGCTGAATAAAACGCGGTTTGTGGAAGTCAATAATCAAGTTGCGGAGCTTTTCACTGTGGATGAAATAAACAAGAATTTAGAGTTGCCTACTGAGAAACTACCCCAAAACCTTCAAAGTGGGAAATGAATTTGATTCTTCATACCTGACTGGGCAATCTTTCATCAGTTTGGAAAGGTTTTCAAAGGGGACCCCCGTACCAAAATCTCCTTCTTCATGATCCAGCCTAAACGTGATATCCTTGGGGAGCTTTGATAAATTCCTGGAGGATGACAGTAACATGGACAAATTAATTCTGTTTACAAGCAGCACGATGATGATGAAAGACTTATTACTAAGTGTTAAGCTCCCAGAGGTCACAGAGTAAAGCAATAGCTAGAAGAACCACTACTAACTGGTGCAAATAAAATACAAGCAGAGCCAAATTTAAAAGCAGCATAGTCTGAATAATGAAAGTTACCTTTAACAGCAACAATCACAGTATCCACAGTCTCAGGTTGGAGAAATAAGTAAATTGAGTTCACAAGCATGTTTTTAATCAGTCAACCTAGCTAAATATATAGGCATAGACACTAATCAGAATCAGACGTTTTCAATCAAGACAAGATTTTCAGGGGCGTACTTCCCCAGTCCCAAGTCAGACCATGTCAGAGCTGCCTTGAGGCCTGGAGGTGCCCCTCCTGAAGCCCCTATCACAATGCCTTCAAACAGCTGTTTTTCCTTTTGTTCTATTACCTGCCCAACAAACAGGAGACTTTTGTTGCACTGATTTCTCTAACATAGCCAGTAGCCAAACCAAGTAACCCATTTTCCTCTCCACTCACAACCACTCGATCACCAGCCAAGAGGTTTGCTCCAGGTATTGCACCATTTTTACGTTGGAAAGAATGCAGATACTGTCCCTCGGAAATTTCCTGCACTTGATCAACTCTGATCATATTTCCAACACAATCTCCAGCCTTCTCTCTGTGAAGATATTACAAAAAGGTGATATTTTAACAAAAAATTCCCTTGATAAGAGATTATTTAAAGAGAAACAAACAAAAAAAAATAGACTCTTTACAATAGCCACTCTGACCAGAAAAGGAGTTGTAAAATCATGTAAAAACCCTTGTACTTGTTTCAAGAAAAGACTGTGGTATCTAAAGCTATAGATAACTTCTTATCCAAAACTGAACACTGAAGTGAATGGATGCACTTCACTGAAGTGTTTAATATTTGCTTGTGTTCCTTGCTTCACCTTAAGCAACACAATGACACTTCCCTTCTAGAGACACACTGAAATGGGTCCAACAACCGCCTATTTTTCCGCAGCTGCTAGGTTAGGCAGTGTAAAATAGCATGCCACTTCAGCCAGCAAAAGGCCTTAGCCAGCTTTTGTCCATGTTCTTAGGCCTGCCTAAGAGTATGGCCCCAAACAGATCATTCTTTATTAAATAAACCCTCAGGAAACTGGTGCAATGAGCTGGACTCACAGTTAACGCTCAGTGTCAACCTTCAGAGACTGAAGCAACAGAAAATTCTACAACTTCTGCTTCTGGAGGTTGAGGCTGCAATTAATTTACTTTTCCCGTGTATAACTTTAACATCTCCTATTGAAAATATAAAACCTATGTATGTAGTAAGCTAATGCCTTCAATAGGTCACACATCTCACAAAAAAAAATACCTTGCAAAAACCATATTTGACTATTTCTACAAGCAATGGTGAACATCTAGTTTCCTTGTAGGGAAACTGCAAGTTGGCAGTAATCCACTTCCAGTTACAGAAGGGGGGGATCATTTGTACCAGGTTTGAAATTCATCTTACCTTTCCAAAGAAGGTACCATCCATATATTTTTATATCCCTTTTTACCCTCTCCAGTTTGCAGCTCCAAGGTTAGCATTAGAAACCACAGACTAAAATACTCCAAATGGGAGGGTTTCAAGTGCTCGGTCTCTTTTTCAATAATCGATACCATGGCAGCGGGAAAAGAGACACTCGCAATCTTTTCTTCTACAGCCCTAGGAATAGAACAAAACACAGGGAAGAATCAACTTTTTTCCTTACAAGTCTGTGTGTACATCATGCCAATCTAAATTTAATCACTGAAAACCACACCACTTCAATTAATCTATCATCACTGAAGTCAGGTTGAATATATCCTTGTTCATATGAATATTCTCATATTAATAACTTTACATCACCTTCATGATTTTGAATTAAGGACAATAAATTAAAGAACAGTTAAAGGTATTTCAAAGGTAGTTCTATAGACATCTAGGTATTTGATCTTTTACTCCTTTTTTTAGTAAGCTATGAATACTACATTGAGATTTAGTTAAGCAAGTGAGATTTAACACTTAATACAAAAACATACTTCAAGTGGATTCATCACAGCACTACATATCTATAGACATTATACTTAAATCATGCATACAGAAATGCAATCAAAGAGAAAAAGGTTAGTTCAGAAGTCAAGATAGCTACTCAATTAGGAATAGTGTAATGTTTTAACAGCTGAATATTACAAGTAATATTTCATTAAAATTACTGTACGAAAACATAGCACATACCCACAAAGCTAGTTCCCACAATACTTTTATCCCTACAGCTTTAAAAAGTTTTCCTGTTATTTTAAAACCCACTTGATTGTCCAGTCACAACTCAGCCCTACTGCCTCACAAGACTGCCCGCTTCAAAAAATTGCAAGGATATAGTTTTTTAACCATAATTATTCTTAATTTAAGTATAGTAGAAATCCGTAGTATTCATCAAGTGATTTTCTGAGACTTCAGTAGAAATCCGTAGTATTCATCAAGTGATTTTCTGAGACTTCTCTCAGGTTTTTGTCCTGCTGAAAGTGCACCTGAGCAAAGATGTGTAAGTCTGCCAGATCAGACAGACTACATGCCTTGTGCAGGATTCAACAGAATGTTATTTCAGGGTGCAAGAATTATCATAAAAAATAATAAACTGTCAATCACAAAAATCAAGTTACAGCATCATTTAAAAGCATTTAAAGCCTATTTAAAAACAAGAGTCAAACTTTTTTTTTTTTTTACCTGCTATATAGGAAACAATTGTGCATTTGGGAACAATATTTACAGGCTTGACTGTCATCAATTACTGGAGGCAAAGCAGCGAGCTGTGACTGCTGTCTTCCCACAGCAGATTTATATGTATTGTGCATTAAGTAGAAGGCCACCTGGTTTCTTAGCTTCATTAATTCTGCCAAAAAAAGAACAAAGCAGACAGTTAAAGTTTTATTCTTAATCATTCTTAACTGAAAAGTAACTAGGCATCACACTTAGCTAAGGCATAGGTACTTACATAGCAAAGTCCTAATGTATTAACAAAACATTTACATTTTTAATGTAAGCTTATTCCAATAAGTAAGAATAAGACAAGCAGTACATCTGTAAATACAGACACGTCTGTAAGAGTAAGTCTTGATGTGTTTAACTATTACTAGAATGCTTAATTTTAATTGTGATAGTTAAGCATGGTTTGCAAGGCAAGGGAACAGCTTTACCTCTTCTATCCATGCGAGTTCCAGAAACAGGATACATAGTACCAGTTTTAAGATAAAGAAGAAATCCAGCTTCAGGATCTACTCTCCTTTCTAAATTCAACAAGGTATACAGAATAACCTGCAAACATGATATATAAAACTTTTATAATGCATTACAAAAAAGGCTGAATTTAGTATTTCCAAAATTTATTTAAGCAGGCATTGCTATCACAAAGAATCTAGAAAGCATAAGTAGTAAGCACCTAATGAAAGATTTCAAATAAAAGATATCTTTCCTAACAAAAGCTTGTACATGGCTACTACCTCTAGATCACAGATCAGCTATCTGCCAGGATATGTGATGCTAATTCTTAAAGGAATCTGCCTCAAGTTAATACATGAATATATTAAGAGATGGTGGGTTTTTTTTGTTTGTCTGTTTTTTTCCAGGATTAAAGACAAAGGTGTTTGAAAGTGGTAAGTGTTCTCACTCAAAATTTCATTTTATATCTGTAACTTTTTGTATTCCAGCATCAGCCATCCACAAATCCTGGTTACACCACACACAAACAAAATATTTTGCGTTAATTAAGACAAAATAAGTTATTCTAATAAAACAAGAAATTACTTATGGCCACTGAGAATCCAATTACTTAATTTTTTGTTTGTTTGTTTGTTTTCTGTACCTGACTCCTGTGCTCTATAGAGTTTGATTCCTTGCCAGACTTGAGCTCTAATGGCATTATCTTAGACTGTACTCCGGACTGCCGATGGATTTTCACCTTGGCTGTAACATCAATCTTTCCCTTCAATCCAAACCTGGGAGACCAGATGTTCTCTTCAATGTCTAAGATATCTACAATTTCTATCTTCGAAGAGAAATCTCCAGTTTTATCATCATTTGACCTAAAAAGAAAATAAAGGAATTCAGAAGTTAAATTCCCTTAGCTCTTAATACTTAAATACATGTGTTATAATAGGCACCCACTTTAGAAATAATGTATTTTAAGTCCTACAGAAGCCATCTTCCCATTATCAGAGGAAGTATCATATCAGAAAGTTAAACTGCAGATTTGCATGTAGTTTTGCTACTCATATAAACTTCAAAAATGGAATTTTGAATTACTTTAACGTTTGGTCTTTTCTGAATAAATATACTCTAAAAACATTTCATTTCTACAAAAGGATTAGTGATATATACACTGGAAGGCAGCATACACATTTTTACTTTATGCTACCTTCCTGACCTGCCATTTCCCTGAAACTTGAACACCCTGTGTCTGTTACCATTGACAACAAGTCAGACAAGAAGAGCTCAGCAAGAGCTGAGTAAAAACATTGCTTCACTGATAACCTTATCTTACTGAGGAGTTTCGTTTCAGTAAAGTCTAATATTCTGGTTTTCAGTCTCACACATTTATAACTTCAGGCTTAGTCAGTTGATCAAGTATGCTTGCTTTACTAATTACTAAAATATCTACTGTGTACCACATTGTTTACAAAAATGTTAAGGCCATTGCAATTATATGTAACTTCTCCCTCAGTCCTACAAAGATCTTTCATTATATCTTTCCCAGTATTCATAATTGCAGCTAAACGTGCAGCTCAAGATTAGCTATTTTGGCACTGAGGTGGTGAATTAACTCCTTATCACTGAACAGACTTGCATAAGAAGTGCTGTTCTAAAAAACAAAACAAACCAAACAAGATACACATTTTTAAATGGCTTTACATTTCTTCTTACAGTTTTAGTTGCATTTTATTTTGGTTAGCTGGATTGTGCATGAAGTCTTCTGTCCATTTAAAAAATGATGGCAAATATTCTTCTATTTCCTGCATTATTTCTGCTTGTTTCAGATTTAAGTGATACCTAAAAAATAAAGCCATTTACATTAAGGAGACAGAAATATTAGCTTTGCCTCTGACACTGAATTACTGACATTACTGGAAATAACTGTCAAGTTTAAAGTACCAGCTATAAAACAGACAACAGATTCGTTAAGGTTCACCTCAACTGATGAATCCATAAAGCTACAGCTGAGCACCAGTTACAAAAGACTGAATACACTGTTTCCGATATAACTCCCTTGGAACAACAGATGTAACACAAAGGAAGCATCAGTAAGGTAAAAGTGATGAAATAAAACCAGCAGCAAAGTGCAAGAGAGGAGTGCATTTAGAACTGCCTATTCCTATGCTTTATGCAAAACTGAAAACATGAACAAAAATGACCATTTGCTTGTATTTGTGTTTTGTCTCAGTACACTGCTCTGCTAATTGTTCTTCACATACATTGTGCTAGGCTTCAGGCCATTTTAATCACAATCTTCAGTTGCTGCAGTTGCAAACACAAGAAAGCCTCATTAAACAGAGCCCACTCACATGGCATTAGACAATTCAGTGCTGGCATCCACTGGAAATAATGTCATTATTTTATAGCACCAGAGAAATAAAGCAAGTTCTACAAAACAAGTGCAAATGGCTGCAAACATCAGGCTGTTATGTAACTTACTTTCCAGTCCCAACAAATAGTAGCTGCCATATGCAAAGACGTATTGAAATGAACAGTTTCAAACGCGGAAACCCAGCACGACACAAATGCCTTGCGGAAATCACAATCCAAAACAGTCACCTTCATATCAGAACCAGAGTAATAAATCTTGTTCTAATCTCATTTTCAACTCTTCCAAGGCTGACAGACACTTTCCCCAGTATGTGATTTGTAATGTTCTAGAGATAATAGGATTTATATGACTTGAATTCAATTTTAGTCAAGTCTGCAGTGGATCCCTTAAAACTGCCATCCACTCATCTCATCTTTTCTGACAGAAATATGAAGACTATAATTCATCCAGCTAACATTTCCATCAGACTTGCTGAGAACATAAATTAAAGGTCCTCTAACATCAGAGACATTAAATAACCTAATAAAGAATATATCAAGCATCTCAGAAACTTGTTGGTGACCAAGCAACATTTCATTTCCCAAGTATCAATGCTAATTATGCTCAAATTTAAGTCAGCTTTCAGAAATGTCGAGAAATAAAACGTTACAGGCAAAAACACACAAACACACTGCTGGAGTTTCTTCAGAAGCATAATTTACATCTATTGAAGTAGCTCAACAGGGCAGGCAACAGTGAAATATCTCTTTAAAAGACTCCTAAGTTTTATTAAGCAAGGTCATTTGGTAGAACATTCTCTGATAATAGTAACACATTTTTTGAAGTGGAGATTTATCTGCTAGTTTAAGCATTCCTATCCAGTCTTCCAAACAAAAACAGGTATCTGCAATGCTACTTACATTTCTCTGAGATACTTCTGTCCGTATACAATTTTATTTGCTAGTTCTTTTACTTTTTCAGGTGCCAGGTTGTTTGTTACTGATTGCTGGAAAATTTCATGAAGAATTGTACCAACAAGCATTTGGCGTGATCCAGACTCAGAGCCCTAAAACAGAAATGAAATAACAAACATCAAGATTTATGCTAACTTCATGTAACTTCTCTACAAAATTGCTGGGTTTATTTGCTGCATATGATGGATGTTACTTACTTAATAACTGCAAAATCGTTTGATCTTTCATCTCACTAATTGTTCAAACCTGACTGTGAATACAGCCGAAGTGAAATGGGTCTCTCCTATTGCTCTCTCCCTCATTTTTATTCCAAACCTGGTGTGATTGACAGGTGAGGAACAAAGGCACAGATTAAAATGAACTGTGAGCAAGTTTTGCTTGTGAACAGTACTAACAGCAGCATTTCCTAATGCAACTACCTTCACAATCTTTCTAATACTATTTTTGCATTATGCACACATTAAGCAATTTTACGTTGTTTTACCAACTCACATTAAATTAGTCCAAGCAATACCAGAATGGCTCAGAAACCCATCTAAGGCATTCCAAGACGGGTTCTTTAGACTCGTAGCAGTAAATTATGACCTCCACATAAGCCGCCAAGAAACAACTGGAAAGCTAATCAGTATGTTTTATACTTACTGATCTCTTTCACAGACCAGGCAGTTATGGGTTTCACTCCCAACTGGAGGGTGGTGTTATCCTGCAATCCCTTTGCACTGTCCCTTCCAAACAAATTCTTCCAAGTCCCAGTACTTGGATTCAGATCCCAGAATTAGCCCACGCCAACCCTAATTCCAGAATCGGTATATTCCAGCTAGATCATGAGCTAAAGAACTCTTCTCATCCAGTAAACTGGCTAACCTTGCTGATTTCTCAGAGGCTTTTAACTTGGCCAAATGAGGTCACATTATGTTTTCATATAGCCCACAAGAGGCACATCCATCAGAAGGGATTCATATGCACAAAATACACGTCTAAAAACAAAAGAGCATCATAGCAGTTGCCTCTGAAAAAATAAACACAAACCACAAGTAGTCCAAGCATCATGAAGGTCAATACGATTTTACAGAACAGCATCTCAACTAACAGTTTTAATTAATATTGAGTTCAGCTAACAGTTTCAGTGAAACGTTAGCCCAATAAAACATCTGACGCTCCACAATTAACACTTACCCTAAACTTTTCACTCAGCACTGCTCTTCTTACGCATCGAATGCTGTTTGATATCGTAGTGCCAGAAAGCAGCAGATCTGGGTAAAGAATGAGGTATCCAGACTGTTCATCTATTATCCATGTACCAGAACTACACTCCCCTTCTAAATGAACGATGTCTCCTGGAACAACTGGAATAGACTCCCTATAAAGTAATACATTAAAAAAAAAAAACACATTTGCAGAGTACTCCACACATAAGAAATTATACATTAACGTATCAGATTCAATGTACTTCAAGTCACTCCAGATCCATGCTTTGAGTCCTTTCAGTCCTGTTGTATTTTATACCAGCACGTTATGCTTTTTAATTACATGGCCTCAACCTTTCTATTAAACTTGTTTCAAAAGCTCAGCAAAAGCTCAAAATATTTTATTAATAATTATAATTTAAAAATATTTTCATTGACTGACAAGTTTCAGGGTTTGAGAACTTTTATATCGTCTCCTAAAGTCTTCCTAGACTTCGCTTTTCCTTTCCGATCTTCTAGACTTGCACGCAAAATTAATAGCAGTGCTTTTCATCTTCAAATTTTTCCATGTTTCAAAAGACTAAATTAGTCCTTTCTTCTACAAGATACCATGCAACGCACAAACATCTAAACTAGCATCCTCATTGATTCCCACTTTAAATACTTTTACTGTACAGCTCAACTTAAAATTTCAACAAATGGTTCAAAACCCCATGTTTTACAGACATAGTACATTCGTATGTACAGTGAGGGTTCATTGCTCAGAAGAACACTTCTACCCGAAACTAAATAGCCTGATTAAAGTTTATAAACTTTCTACTTCTTCATATTAAGGCAAGACTGAACAAACTAAAACTTTACGGTAGCAATATCCACTCAATACAAGTTAAATTGCATCAGTTTTCGCAGGACAAACACCCATTACACTAACACGATGACAATACAGCATTAGATAAAGGTCATTTCAACATTCCTAACCATTTTCAAGAGAGTAAAACTGTCCTCTAAGGCAACACAAAAAAAAATGAGTTAATAATACAATATTTCATGCTCATTTCAGATGTCTACAATTCTGTGTGGCTTACCAGCCATTCCTAAGGACGCAGAGCTCCTTATCTTCCAGTGACTGAGATGAGGTAACCGTCAGGTGCTTCTCAGAGTCATGTCCATTTCTCTGCTTTATGCTGACCTCCAACACTCGGTATCTGTTGTTTAAGCCATTCTTAAGTATCGCATTACAGGAGTCAGTCACTTTCTTCTGAAAACTGAAGCAACAATTCGTGAATACAAAGACATCGGACTACTTGAGAAGAGCTAACCCACACACAAGAAGAGAATAAGCTTCAAGCATAAATCCAACTTCAACCCCCTTCAAACTTCTAAAATGCGCGTGTATATAGACAGGTAACTACAGTGTGCTTTTTAAGTTTTATACAGATGGAGTATAGGAAATCTCTAATAACGTTTCCAAAGTGTTTCTTTAAAAGAGGATGAAAACCAACCATTTGGGCATACGAAGCATAAGGAAGAAGACAAATATTACAGAAGCTTTAATGAAGGAGACGTACATAACACATAAGCGACTCCTTATTATAGTTAGTGCTTTTATTTGGTGCCTAACCGCTCGCACTCATCCCAAAGCTAACTCTAACCGTGCTTCAAACCCTGAGCTTGTGAGAAAGCCCCTGCGGTGCCGCCTCCCGCCGGGGTTCGTTATTCCAGTCAGCCGCCCGCACTTCGAATTTCAAACCTCCCGCCCAAGGAGCGCTGGGCCCGGCCGGCCGCTACCTGTCGGCCATGAGGGGAGCCCCGCGGCCCGGCAACAGCGGCTCCTGACAAACAGGGCGAGAGGTCCTAGGTCCGCTCCTCACCCCGCGCCTCACAAAATGCCGCCGCTCCCGGGCCCGTCCCGCCCGCCTCTCGAGAAGCCCCGCCCCCAGGCCGGCCATTGGTGGGAAGGATGTCGCGCAGCCAATGGGAGGCGCCGACGCACAGCGGAGGCTCGAAGGCGCGAAGCGGCGCGCGACGGCTCACGGCCGTTGGGGGTGGGGCCGCACTGTGAGGGAGCCCAACGGTCAGCGCCGTCCCCTCAGCGCCAGCCCCGCTGCCGCCCGCTCCTCCGGCACCCGGGCGGCGGCTCAAAGTGAATTTCGAGGTGCTTTTCTCTCCCTCCCAGTGCCTATGGGTGAACCTCGGCCCGGGCGTTGAGTTTTTCTGTGAGAACAACCCGCCAGTACCGGTCACTGCTGGGCGGGCAGCCGCACCGAGGGGCTGTGAGGTGGCACGGGAGTCACTGACATGCAGCCTTATTTTTTTAGTCACAAGACTGCTAGGACTGGAAGACACAGGTATTAGATCTACTCTTGACACATCAATATGAGCATTCTGTCGTTAAAATGTCATAAAAATGGTGTAATTGCAATTTCGTCTTGCATCTCTTCAATGTAGCCGAACACTGGGAAACAGTATCACCCTCCAGTCCTTCAAAGACAGATTTGACAAGTGGTCAGGCATCCTAGCAGGAGGATCCAAGCTTGAATTTTGAAAGGTAAGAACATACTTAAGCCCGTTCTGTGAGATAACCCTGACATACACATAGAAGACTACATTATACAGTTTTCCATTGCACAACCACTAATAGAAGATTATCTGTAGTTGAATAGTTAGTAAGTCTATACTATTACATACACAGGCATGTATTTCGGAATGGTATTAAAACATTGCTTTTACAGCAACTTTTACTCCATACATTTGATAGCCTTGGGTTCTGGAGACTCTTTTATGTCGGTTCTCCCTTTCAGATACACTAGAGAATAAAACAATGCGAAGAGATATTAAAAATTATCAGTGTAAAAAGATGCAAATACATGCAAACTTTTCTGTGTAATGACTGCAAATGTCACCATCGTTCCTGTATAAATGCCTTAGTTACAGCAGGCAGAAATTTCCATTATAAGAAAAAGGAGTTTAAGTATGGGGTGTATTATAAAGATAGGCTTTGAACAAACCCTCAGATTGTGATTTTCAGTAACTACCACGGATAAACCTGCATGGGATGTTGACCTGAAGGAGTCCTAAAACGGTGAGGCTTCTTTTCCTACTTTTATGACAAAGAGTATCAGAAATAGCTTGGTTAACAGAGTTTTAAAAGTATTATCCAAGACTACATAACCAATTCTTCACAGAAGGTAAGTACTTAATTGGGTAGCGCTAGCAATTATGAGACTATTCTGATTAGGATTTTAAGAAATTTGTTAAAAAAAAGATACTGAGGCCTCTTCATCCAATGAAGTTGTCATTTGGGATAACTATCTATAGCGCCAAATAAACAGAAAAACTAAACTAATCTTTGCATTGTCAAAAATGTTTTCTAACACATCTTCTCCACATTCAGAAAGCCTTTAAAAATGATTTGGAAGCAACTGAATCAAGAAAGAACCAACACACACACACACCAATTTATAACAACTTTTATAGTTTATAGAAAGGAAGTACCCAAACATTTCCAATTGTTATGCTGTGATACATTTGAAGAACTAGAATAGTTTGAAAATAAAACCATATGTTAATGATCACTAAGTTTCTCGAGGTTAAATTGCTGACAAACCAGTAAATTTAGAAAACCAGTGGCAGAAGGGTAGTTTAAAAATAAATTATTTCACCTTCTAAAGTGGAGACGATTTAAATTGATGAACTCAAATCCAGTATTTTGACAAATGATAAATTTGTGCCTAATGAAAAGTAATGAAAAACTCTTGCATTATAATGGCCTACATACATAGAATATATTTAACTATGTGTATATTTATTAGCATCATAAATGCATAAAATCTAGGCTTCAAAGTCGTGGTAAAGTGGACTACCCTGGGAAATACTGCCAGTCAGATATATGAAATACAGTATTGAGGTATCCAAAATAAATTGTGTTCTGGTTAAGAAATACCTTCTATAACACTTTCAGAAGAAGTTAGGTATACCTACTCTAAAAAATAGAAACAAGTTTCCTCTCTTCTAGCCCTTTTTTTTTTTTAATTATTTCATGTACCTTTCTCAAGTATTGTAATGCTTTTAAGTAGAAATTATTAACGCAGTTTTAAATTTTGTTTTGAAAACTAATGCTGAGGATACAGCACTGATTCATCCAGTAGGTCTAATTTTACACGTTCAATATCCTCCTCAATTATGCTGGAGACGATTTTTACTGCTCTTTTCCTCTCAAGAGGAAATTCTGGATTCTGCTTTATTTTGCATAGCTGCTTAACATTTCATGACATAAACGCAAACCTATTCAAGTTCCTCAGTTCCTTTCTTTTAACCAGAGTTAAGATGTGAAACTCTCTAAACATTGCAGTGTTAACCTAGAAAAGGGCTGTCACTTGAGTCTCAGAACTGATGGACAAACAAGACAGCTATTTTGCTCACACTGTAAAACTACAGGAAAAAAATGGCACACATTTTTCATAATACACACACACAATGGATTCAACTGTCCTGTAAGGACTTTTAGAAATAAAAAAAATTACTGCAGTCTGGTTAGTTTTCCTGCAAGTCAAACTAAAAATCAGACCAAAAATCTTAATTGTTGTCTCTTTTAATTAAGAATGACAATTTTATGCAGGTCTAACTATGAGGAGAAACATTCGGGTAATTTCAGAAACTTTTTTTTTTTGCTGCAACACACAAAATCACACAAATATTACTTCAAAAATTTTAATAAAATAAATTCAAATACATCTTGTTCTCTGTCCATAACTATATTGTTAAATATCAAAGAAATACATACTTTTAAGAAACTGGAAACAAAATGAGCCATAAAAGTTGGTTTGGGATATATAACTCAAAATCCAGCTTGTCAAATTTGTCAAAATTAAACAAATTCATTGTATCATCAACCAGTTCATTTAACAAAACCATTACCAATTCTTAAAGGACACTGCTAAAATATTTACAATAAATAAATAATTTACATCACTTAAAGCAAATGCTTTACAGTTTCCTGAATCAAGTGAATAAAATCAAAAGTACCAATGCAAATTATGTATTAACAAATGTGGAAAACAATTCCTTCTACGAAAGGAACTGTAGGAGGAGAAAAATGTAATAGTCTATTGCATATCATACTTCAGAAACAATACAGACACACATCTACAGATTCCCAATACAATCTTCATTTACTCCTCCCCACATCCTCCCCAAGAGGTTGAATATGGTCCATATGCCCTAAATAAGTAAATGCAGCAGCATGCACTCTCGTTTGTCACCACGCTTTAAGGTAGGGACAAACCTGTTTACGAAAGCCAGTACTGTCAAGTACATAATATACTTACAGCCTTCGATAAACTAAATTGAGAACATTAAGCTCCACAGAAAAGGTACGTAATGCTTCGCAAGATTAGGCCCATACTAACTGCCTTAAGGAGATCTTTTCTAGCACTTGTCACTGTACAACTTCCCCCTGCTTTTCTTTGTGTAGATAGAGCATTTTCTTTTTGGAATAGAATGCATGCAAATAAAGTCTTTTCCAAAGTGCAAGATTACAAATAATGTTCAACACTTCATGTCATAATTCACTGAAATGTCTGAAAGGACTTTTATATGTACCTATCTGAAGATATGTGCATTGTTCTTACCATACAGAAAATTTGTACAGAAGGAAAAAAAAAGATTGTAAAGTCGTGGTCTACTGAGTTTAGCTTCCACAGAGCTGGCAAGTAGTTGAATATAAAAAATCATTACATTTTATTCAAATTAGTTTAATCAATTTAAATTTTAAAGAACAGATGTCTATTAGCTTAAAAAGCAATACAATCATGTATGTAACTCCTGGAATGGTGATAAAGCTAAATAGCTAACAGCTTGAAACCCGTATAAAATGTGGGTGTAATTTTAAAACTGTGTAATTCTTAACATTAATCTAATGAAGGCTACAAGATCAAGTGCAAAAAATGTTTATAGCTAACTAATACTTCTTATGATCTGTCTCCTGGTTTTAATCCAGGAAATTAACTACATTTTGGCAAATAAAATTGTCATACAACAGCAGTTCCACAGTATCATATATTTAACTTCAAGTAATTTATTTACCAATATCACTTGAGGACTGATGGTGTAGTTTTATCTTAAAGCTTCAAAAAATTTAGTTGAGGTGCAAGAATTGTTTCATAAGTTCATATGTGGTAAAAGCCACTGCCTGGGAAGGAATACAACGAATATAATTTAGCGATAGACCACGGTATAATCCTCTTCGTATTCCATGTTGTTGATAGACATATTTCAGTGTCTGCACCATTGTACTGGAAAAACAAGAACTTGAATCATTATTGAATATATGCATTCAACAGTCAACATCACTTTCTTAAACACAAGACACTTCTTTTACTTGATTCTTAAGAGATCTGTGGTAAAAAAAAAAAAAAAAAAAAAAAAGTGACCCCATAAAGCAGAATATGACAGTCCTTTCAGGCCTCAGAAGATAGTCTGTGCTTCTGCAAGATGTTTGCACACAAAGGCTGGAAATCAGAAAGAGGACGGTGCAATCCCATCTCAAGACACTTCAGTCTGAAAATAATCTGCCCTAACAGACAGAGGAAGAAATTTTAGACCAGAATGGCCACACATTGCTTTCTCTCTGGCAGGAGGCAGTTAAGCGCCGTTTCTGTCTTACCAATGTAAATACAGAGTAACAAAACCAATATACTTTGCCCAATGCATACTTCTTGCATTAAAGATCAGTATTTAGGTTTTGCACTCCATTCTCTTTCTTGGTGCACAGGATCATAACTGTCCTAAAGTTCTGCACATAAAGCTGGTTTAGCCCTGTATTCTACCTCTCCCATGTGTGTAGCCTCCTCACCCCAAGCAAAGACCCCTTTTCTCTCAAGAGACACTAATGGGTGTTAAGTATAATGTTTGACCTTATTAGAAGCAGCATTTGCAGCAGGTATGCAAGGAGAAAGATTTTCCTCACATAGCTATATTGAAACCGAGAAAAGACATTACAATGCAAAGCCCTTGAGTGAAAACCTGTAAGGTGCTCAGCACTATTTATAAGGTAATTTATGAAAGCTCACTGAGACTACTGCTTGTAAGATCCAACTCACCACACAAGTGGCTCACACTGGACTCAGATACACACACAATTCCACAAAATGTGAAGTAGCCAAGATAAAACTTTCCTGGAGTTGAATTTGCTTAGGGGAATTTGAAACTCAGAATGTTTTTCAAGATGACAATAGACTTAACACTATGATTTTAAGGATATCATGGTACTTCCACCTCTACTGGACTGAAGCATATGACTAAAAAACCTGCAGGAACCCCAACTACAATCAGTGCATGTGACATTACTGTAAGTGAAGTCAAAAAGCTGGTCAAATAGAACAATATTATTTAACATCAACTTTTGGAACAGATTCTGCACCATTAAAGAAATGCCTTGAGACATCTCATTTCAGGAGAAGCAGGCAGTCTCTCAGGGATCCTAGGGATGCTAAGGATGAGTTAGCTGAGTTAAAATATGAAGTATATATCTATTCATACAAACACAGTATTAGTAAAAATAAAGTGTACATGATTTTTATTTTTTTAACACCAGCTTTTGCCCAACTGTGTGGAAACAACATATTTGATTAAAAGCATAATGAAATCAACACCACAATAACTCATTAAAAAAAATAATAAACTAAGAATTTAACATTGCTTAGACATCTTGGAACTCAGTTCCTGAAGGTGAAAATACTTACAGGCACTTGTCAGAATCTGGAAGAACCGCTCCTAACTGCATTCGCCTACGAGTTACATCAAGTGGATATCTACAGAGGAGATATTTGAAGAGCAGTTCAACCAGATGTGTGATGACTGCATAAGAATATTGTGTTGTGTTTTTTTTAAACAAACAAAAAGAATACAAAAGTCCCCGTGCAACCTCCAAGCTCCCTTTTCAGTGAATCAGGAATCCGGCTTAGATTCTCAACACAGCTGAAAGTTCTCCAAAAAGGGAGACTTCCCTATACGATCAAAACCAGCACATCAGATCCCTTAAGGTATTCCATTTGGCATGAGTAAGGAAGACACATGAAGATCAGATGAGAATATAAAACAGTCTGTAAAACGCTGGAGGGAGAAGACACTTGAATCAAAAATAAAATTAACAGTTTAAAGATTAATAGAAAACGTATTTGTGACATTTGTAATGCGGTGATTTTTGATGTCACACAGGTCTATCAAATTCACTTGGTTTACGGCCAAAAGAAAATATAACAAGGACAGCATGCAAATGGAAGAAAAGAGGCAAAGTAATAATAAGGTAATGCCAAACAACAAAAGAAAAGTCTAAGATATTGTACATTCTATGGCTTTGCAGGTTACATGATTTTAGAAGTAAATTGGAATAACAAAATTCTGCAAATGATGTTCACAGTCCAGATTTCATAGTTTACCACAGAAGATTCCATCTGATTTTAGTTTTGTCTGAATTTAATTCACTCAATGCATTTATCTTTAACCCCCCTGAGAATTAAATAGATGTTTACTAAGCAAAACAATATAATTGCAGTGTGTCTGATTAAAAACCCTTCCTAACAACTAGACTCATTAAAAAAAAATCATTCTTAGATAAAACACTTTTTCTAGAACAAACAGCTATATAGCAAAAAAAAACAATACCCAAACTTACGATATCGTCTGAGCTATTGCTCCAGCTATGCCACCACACAGCAGATTTACATGTGTTTTCAAAACTAAGACATCGGGATTATCTAAGGAAGGCCGTCCAAGCAAGTTAGGTGCTTGAGCAAGTCCAATGCTCTTTAAGGTACCAAAGGTAAAAAATGAAAAACCTAAAAGGAAATTTAATTTTATGTACTTTCACGAAAGAGCAAAGTATTTGATGTATGTATCATCGTCATAAACAAAAAGCTGCAATTACAAAATTAAACTATTTTCCAATCCTATCAGAAGTTTTCTTAAGCAGAAAGAAATAGAATTGACAAATAATACTTTTAGAGTAACTTCTGTCCAAATTAAAGCTTATAATTAATGTTAAAAGAATGCTTTAAACAAGCTAGACCACAGCTTTTAAATTACTGAATTGTTGTTAAGAGTAACCCCCTAAGATCTATTTAACTAGAAAACATCATTTCGAGGTGTGTGTAGTTTAGGTAGGCAGTTCTGCTGTTCCTCCATCTCATGCCACCTACTTCAGCCTGGCTAAGTATTTTTACAGAAGTCACCAGGAGATGGAGCCAACTGAGAACCTCTAAGCCTCCACCTCTGCCCTCTCGTGGATTTACCTGTTTGAGAGAGAACCTACACCGTTTCTTATGACAAGACCGGGAAACAGAAGAGAAAGAGAACAACTACTTTGCCTCTTTCCCTCTCAACTCCAAGTCTCCAGAAAGCTAGGCTTTGCCTGCTGAAGATGCTTGGACAAACATCGATCAATTTAGATACAGAACTACAAATGCTTCCAGTGGCCTCCCCTCTCCATTCAGTAAGACACAAAATCCTCAATTTTAACAGAAGCTAATTAAGTAGCTGTGCGAGCATATCAAGCAAATTTAGCAGCACACAGAAATGCTGAAGGATTGCTGTGTTCTGCTTTTAACTTACCAGCGTACGGAGCCATTCCTACAACAGTTGGCATCAGCCCTTTGTAGAACCCACTTAAACCACCTTCCTTTGAAAGAAAAATACAGGGACGTTTGTGGCAAGAAATACAACGAATGTCTTAAGCTACACATCTGTTCATACAGATTCACACAACAGCAATCTGACTTGCATCATCTAGAAACAAGGAGCTAACAGCAAGTGCCGTTTCCTGTGCCTGAAGAATTGAGGGGACAACTGCTGGCTCCATAAATGAAGAAGGGAAAATGAAGAAGAATTTATATCCAACATCATAACCTAGCAGGCATTTCTGCATTATACATATCCCTCCTCCCCAGTTTTTTTGGAATTGTTACCATACGTTCTTGAAAACTGATTTCTGTTTGTTTTTACCTCCCACTTATACAAGCCTTGTCTACATCTTAGCAGCTGAAGTCGAAGGAAACATCCAGATATTTTTTTACATTAAGAAGTTCAAGGTGCACGCAATGAACTCATGTTATTTTCCACCAGGTCACTACTTCAATGCAGTGCAACATTATTTAAGGAGCGTATTTTGCTTTGACAGGACTGAAGATTAAAAGAAAAAATACCTTTGTGTAAATCATCTTGAATGCATGGATAATTCCCATGTACTTGTGTTCCCCTTTTACTTGGAATGCCAGACGAACTCTAACCATATCAAGAGGGTAAGTACAAATCACTGCTGTAATACCTTTATTAAAAACAAAAACAAAACAAGCAAACAAAACTCACCTACACCTTATCTGGATCTAGGATTATTTTGAAAATTAGAATTTGCGTTTGTAGCAGTGAATATAATAGCACATACAAATTATTTTGTTAAAGAAGCACTTAAAAATCACTTATCAGCAAATAGCAACCTCAGCAACACACAAGGCATTTATATTTATACTCGATGTTCACTGAAGCTGCACATGTACACCTTGATTCTGCAGAGATTTACGGGCCTGTCTTCACATGAGCGATCTTCACCGTGGCTCATAAGCGTCAGCTTAATCAAGTGCCTCGGCCTTTACTGGACTGCAACCACAAAATCTAATCCTACGTTACCTAATAAACAGCACCACTTCTATGTTAAATTTCCAAAAAGTTGTCAGAATTCAAATATGTGATTACTGGATGTAGATACATGCATTTACCTATTGCATATGAAAATACTGAACATACTCTGGTGACATTTAAAATGAAGTCAGGAGCCTGCTAATGAAGAGCACTGAACTGTATTGCGTTACTGCATTTTATAGTTCCTGTTATACCAGCACTTCTGTCTTAAAACTTTGACCAAAAAAGCTATTTCTAGACTTAACAAGATGTTAAAAATAAAAAAATCTTAGCTCATAACTGGATGAATCCTGCTTCAAAACTGTGTAGATAACTGACCAACTTGTCATTTCGGAAACAGACCTCCAGTTCAAAGAGTAACTCCTCTAGCAGTTACCTGAATAACAAATTCCTTTCTACCACTAGCCTCTGAGGTAAACCACTCGGTTTCTGACAAATTATTTGGAGAGGATGGATAAAAGGGCTTACTAAAACCTGCTTACTCACCACATTATTTTCTGGTGGTGTACCACTGACTCTTGAAAAAAAAAAAAAAATACTGGGAAAAGGAGAAGAAGAAAGCAAAAGCCTCTTCTGCTTCCTAGCAACCGCTCTTCTTTATCTAAAGATTACCCTTCAAATTGATCCTACAGAACATGACCAGACTTTGGAACGCTGGCAAGAAATGGTCAGTTCCTCCTAAATTTTAGTACTCTGTTAATGACATCTCTTTTGTAGGTGCATCACTTTCTCCCTCTTCTGTAAGAGGAAGAGAAAGCTACAAGAGGGAAGAGACAAAAGCGAAACAAGCAAATACAAACAGTCAATTCCAGCAAAGATCTCTATAGCTTATGTCCGGAGAGACAAAATTCAACTTCAGCTAGCTGCATTATCTGACATAAAATATCAGTGTTAGATAACAGCATGAGAAGCCTACCCAAAAAGCTGAGACTGGTCAGCTGTCAACTGAGAGCAAAGTTTGTATCTTTCTGTAGCTTTTATTTTAGAAGACAAAAACACCTTTCAGACATTTTGGACTATTCCTCTGAACAAAAAGCAGACATCTGTCATTGATTTTTGATGCAGTCGCACCCCTAGGGTTCAAAAGTTGGAAGCTGCGTAACACCAAAGCAATTTTGTAACTGTTTCCACTGACCTACATTATTAAATGCACTCCCTCAGACTGCAGCCTTTTCCTAATGGATTGCCCCAGACGTCCAGAAATATTGTAAAATGGAAGAATTCAAGTACTTTCAAAAAAGGGAAGAAAAAAGGAGAAAAACTTTTACAGAGCTGAAGTCATCGTAATACAGAACATGGACAAACTTATCCCCATTCTCATTCCACTCATGCTGTAAGTATCCAGGAATATCCTCAGTACAAAGACTAGCAAACCAACCAACCAAACGTTTGATGAATGCAGTAAGTAATCAACAAGAAGTCCAAAACCAGCACAATTCAAAAAAAAAAAAATCAGCGGGGACTGAAAGAAACGATGTAGTACGGTTTTAAATACGACCCATTTTTGACTTTATCTTAAAATCCTCTAGCCATGAATTCTGGAGACAGAAAACAAAAAGGGGGGGGGGGATGTCCAACATTAATGGATGATAAAACCACAAAATATCCTTTCCTGAAGGAACGTGGAGAGGCACATTACTGCTTACTGTTCATGTGAGCAAAATGTATATTGGGGAAGGATCAAGATTTTCTGTCAGAAGAGACACCATCTTTTCTGGAAGGAATGGTGGCCAGCTTTGGGACACTGAAAGCCATTTTGGAGAAGTCAACAAGAATACTAATCTCATCTCTACTCCCTAAATGGTATGAGTTAGCAGAAGATGGACCACAACACCTTCAGGCTGACTCCCTGTCCTGAGGAAGTCGTCTTTTTCAACTACCGGAAGTTAAGACAGAAATTTCCGCTATGGTTGGTTTAACAGGACAGAACTGGAAGTCTCTGCCCAGTGCAGAGATACCTATGGAAAATCGCAGCATCTTATCTGAAATAATTGTAACGCAGATGTAGTTCCTCCCTCCTGGAAGGTACCACTTCTTCAAATACAACAACTTTTTCATTGCAAATGCTGACTCAGAAGTACCTACCCCACTCAAGTCAAGGAATTATCAGGGAAAGATCATTTCTCAGTTACCAATTTCTCCTCAAGCACCTCTGACCACTCTTGGGGACAAGATACTGGGTTACACAGACTTTTACTGAGGCTCAGCGTAAATGAAGCACAAGAATTAGGCTGTCCAAGCTTTCCAAGTTGACAGTGAGTTTAGCTGAACAGGTATTGACCTGTCTCCCAATTTCTCTACTATTCCTCCATTCTTAGTGATTTTCTTTCTTTCTATGAAAATCAAACTAAACATATCTAAAGCAAGAAAAAAGTGAAATATGTTTACAGAGGTCAGGTACTGCAAACATACCAGATGTACACGTTTTATCTGATTTCTACACCATGCTCTTTGTACTATATCCAAAACTACATAGACTAAATTAGTACTTCCAGGTTATTCAGAGGTACACAGTTCCGAAAATGATAAACACGAGTCACAGCCTTCAACTGCAAGGAGATACACTCCTTGACTAGCATAAAGTAGATTCATTTATCAAGGAGGCATCTTCTGTAAAAAAAAAAAAAAAAAAAAAAAAAAAGCTTTGGGAACTGTACAAAGAGAGACACGGCTGATGACAAAGAACATGCATCATCAGGCTGCTTAAAGAACTGGATAATTTACAAGTCCTAGTATGTCTAAGCCTTTAATACATAATTGTATTTCGTTCTAAATGGCACCTGAAGAAGTAAACAGCACTGATTCTTTTTAAATGTTGACTCAGTTCTCAATTAGATAACTGTTAGTAAGATACTATTTAAAATTGAGATAGCAGCACCCTCCTCACCCCACACTGTTTTCCAATCACTTTTAGTAAAAACAAACAAACCACCACCATGCTTTCTCTATTAGTTTCACAGAACTTGTGTTTATTCTGTTAATATTCAGTCTATTTTGGCACTTTGCTTTTTTTTTTTTTTTTTTTTTTGAGTTAATCAAGGACGGGAGGAAATACACATTTCTGTTTTAAGTCAGATTTTTCAGTAAGAAAAACGAAAAGTATTTAGATTTGCAAAGTCATTCTGTAATACAGGTGTCATTTTGTTTCCTAAACCCCACTAACATCTATAATTTCTCAATCCCCAGCTCTGTCTTTCCAACAACAACAACAAAAAAGTTATAAGCCATTTATCTGTTAATGAGGTGTTACAGCTGAAATTTGAATCACACAAGGCCCAGGAAATTCAGAGTTGAAGTTTCCACAGTAACTTTAACTCAACCTCCTTAAATACATGCATCACAATAGGTTTTTCTTTTCTCTCACTCCACTGCCCCCATCCTCATTGCCTTGCTTTTCCCTGTGGATATGCCTTTGATGCCGTTTATCAGTTACAAAAGCTACTCAAAAGGTTCCCACCGTTTTGAAGCTGATTTCAGGTCTGTTGACTGTTAGTGATGTTGGGAACACTGACATAAGCAAGATTTAAGTATCTGTACCACACACTGAAGTGAACGCAGACAGCTGTGTGGTCTGACGGCACAGAAGAGACAAAAAGGAATAGAACCAAGGGCTCACCATTTTCAACTGCGTAAAACTATGTTGTAGGAAACTGTGAAGATCCCTCTCCATTAACATTGAGGTGTGCACAGCTCTCTGTATCTTTCACTCATTTAAACATGGAAAAAAAAGAGGATTATACCCCTTTATTGGTGCCAGGAAGAGACTAAGCCATGGGAGATAAAGCCAGAAATATTGCCAACTGCTTTTAAAAGTCTTTTCTTTTTGTTTGCAATTCTAGAGAACTTTTAGCATTCCAGACTCTGTGCCTCCTTCCCCCTGTATCTTCTTGGCACGCTCAATACAAACTCTCCCCTCTCATCTAACATTAATGCCACCTAATAAATATTAGAACTCCCCAAATGTCACACTACCACCATACGTGTGTGTTATACTCTGCACACCTAAGGCCAGCTCGTCTACTCAGTGTGGGGTTCTTAATACCAGACTACTGAGTGTATTGTACTTAACTGCACCACGCCAAGCATTTCATTTGAGCAGGGTTTCCAGATATATCCTCTGTACACTGATTATATTTCTGGTACTCTAACTACACAAAACATTTAACTACCAGGGTGCTTAAAACGACGTCAGATGCTATTAATTTATCTACACAAAGAATTTCAGCATGTCCAACACTGACAGAGTTAACTGAGTATTCAAAGTTTTTACAATGTCTCACAAGACAGGTCCCAGATCTCTGACAAGGATACTGAAAAAACTAATCATAAAAAACTTTGGGGAAAAATATTTTTTAACGCAGTTAAAGACAGGAGAGAAAAAAAAAAAAAAAAAAAATGTGTTTTTTCCACTTCTTTTAGACAAAAAGCCAGCCAAGTTCTGGAACATATCTTTCCCTTTTCTCAGATGCCACGCAAAACCAAAATACTTTCATAAAGTCTTCCTAGTTTTACTGAAGTTAGCATAACTAATCCTTCCCCCCCCAAAGAAAAAGCAAAAGAAAAAAAAAAAGAAAGCTACATATTAATACATTGCAACTAGTTAAGGAGTGTCAATAGACTGTATTAAGCCTCTTTTACAATGTAAAAACACACATGAAAAAACACCTCAATTAAAAATCTGTCTGCTATTACTTACCTTCCCATTTTTTTCTTAGCTACATTTGGCTGAATGACCAGCAAAAGAAAAATGGACTTGTATAACCATGTTATATACTGGCAGTTACAAGTGGTTATTTTTCCTACTGTTATTGCACTCATTGATAACTGATGATTTTTAACGTTCACATATATGCTGTAAGGGGTATTATGACAATCCTACACTGCACGTTGAACATATAAACATTTCTGGGAAATCCAAAGAATCCACCCATTTAAGCAGCCTGCATTTCCCTCTAGTTCTCCAGCCTTATTTTCAACCTAGTAGCAATGGCAGACAGGCTGATGAGCCAATTCTACAAAAACCTGCATCTTTACTCTTCATCCTGATGAGATTGCATTTCTCATTATTTAGAAGCCATAAGGAAAAACATAAAACCTGTGCTTTACAGCCTAGCACAGAATGCAGTGTCTGAACAAATACATTTTAAAAAATACTTAGTCAAACAGTTTTCAACTAGGCAACTATCTGTTACCGTAACCATTTACACATTTTTGCTGAATACAAATTTGCAGGAGTTTGACCTGAGAACACATTAAATCATCCTCTAATCAAATACTAGCTTTTCAGCAAAAGGGATGTCTGAAACACAAGTACAAACCCATACCTGCCATGGATCCAGCCATTAACCGATGCACATGCCCTGAAATCCCAAGGTGCTTCTTTATTACCTACAAAATATGGAACATTTACAATAGTTGTATATAGAAAATACAAGGAAATACATCACACCATTTACTGGCACATGAATGCAAACCCTGTAGCTGTTTATAAGAAGTTTACAACCCCACAAATTCAAACCAGACCGCTTAATTACTGTTAAAGGAGTTTTTTGAAAATTTAGGTCAGTACAATTTCTTATTAAAAACACCCAGGTATTAAAATACTTCTAACAAGGCAGAATGATGAGTTGAACTTATTTGTACTATTTACTTTGGACACTAGATTGTTTAGTTAGTTATCTTTAATCCAGTTCAAACAAGGCAAACTGAGTACTATCCCTTTCGCATGACAGAGTACAAAGGACAGCGAGCAAAATTGGAAAGTTACACATTTGTTTGAACAAGAACTTCCTAAATTACATTAAGTCCTTCAAGGAAGTTAGAAATCAGTTTTCAGGCTTATACCAAAGAACTGAGCAGTTTTAAGGAGCAGTTTTTCTTATGAAGGATCTTTCATGGGATTATTTCATATATTCATTCTCTGGGATTTTTTTTCTTCCTTTTACACACTGCTCCAAAATATCTTGAATGTTTGTTGTCAAATAATAGATAAAAGAAACTGCTATGACATTAAATGGTTTCTTGAAATTTGTGGATTCACAAATCATTTCATTATAAAGCATGGCATGTGCTCTTTTGTTCAACACAATATAAAACAAGCATAGTGTTTTGATCAACAGCATTTATAATTACACCACAAAAAAAGAACATGTGAAGCTCATTACAGTTAGTTCTTTGTACGAGCCTTCTGAAACTTCCTCTTTCGGGAGGGAAGTCACAATCTGAATCTTTCTGTCTTCAGTGAAAATCCCGCAATTTACTTCACTGGCTACTAAATCTGACCTTTCAACTACGAAATTCCTCATTGCTAACAGTAAAATTGTATTTTTCACCATGTATAAGCCTAAAAACGTCATCATGCTAACATTTGATTTCCAAAACATGCTGTGGGGATTTATTATGAAAGACTAAATGAATAAGAGTAGAAAGGAATACACAAATCACACGGGCTCCCTGAAATACGCATCTTCTCTTCCAGGTCATTTTTATCTACAGCCTGACACTTGCAGTCATTTCTCAGGTCAAATGTAAGAGTAATATAGCCAGACACATTTTCAAGTTAAAGTTATTCCATCCATTGGGTACTAAGAATTCCAATGCAGTATAATAAAGAATAAAAAGGTTATGTTTTGTACTTTGTTCCTACTTTCTTCATAAAGGTCTATTTTTAGCAAAATAACTAGCAGCAGACATTAATTACCTTCATATATACATATATATATATATATATATAAGCACACACAACAATACAAAGCAACAAAAAATTGTTGGGAATTTTTCCTTAAGCAGCACTGCAAACAGTTTCACTGTTGCCCTGAAATTTTTAATGGGTAGATTTGGATAAAATGAAGCAACCTTATGAAAGATGTGCAGATTAACTAGTAAGAAACAAAAGTTTCAGTGTTAGTTTTGATCACTTAAAAATCTGTATTCATTGCAGCCAGATAAAAGGAGAAAAAATAAAAGAAGAGAAAAAAAAAAGAAATTCCACTACCTTTTTATATTGGTCAAATGCCATAAATTGAATTGCGCCATATGGAAAGATTCTAATCATCATTGCCCCGTTTCCTTTATACAGCCCAAGGTAACCTTCCTTTTTGGGGACAGCACACAGCGTAGAAAACACTCCTGCCACAATGCAAAAAGAGGTATTTAACAATTACACTGGGAAAAAAAAGTTTCAAGCAAGTACATTAGGACAGTATGCATAGAAGTCCAACCTTGTTGCTCCTTTAACTGTGGAGAGTGAAAAACCCACTTTTAATGCCAAAATATTGCCAGAAGAGGTTTAAGGTGAAGTTTTTACCAACCTTCTCACGTCCTATAGTCAGTGAACCTCTTGCATTCACGTATTTCAAGCCTCATCCTTGCCTGGACTGCCACCAGTCCTACTGCAAATAACAATAACTACCCATGAAAGCTAAGACTAGCAACAGAAGGAAATAAACCTGTTGAGTTGCATGTCAGTCCATTCAAAAGTCAGTTAACAATAACAACAAAAAACCTTAATCTAAAATAATGGGCAAACAACCTATTGTTACATGCTAAATTAGAGATTGAATGCCATTACTGAGGAAACGAAGTAAACAAGTTTAAGACTCCCATTTCTTCAACATTTTACACTTCCTGTCTCAAAGAAGAAGCAATCCTACTCTCTTCTGATGGGTGGTAAATAATGCAAGATCACAAAGTTAGGGCAAAACCAACAGCTTTAGGGTAAGCATATTATTAGTTATAATAGTTATAAAGTTATATTAGTTATAAACAACTGCTATCAAGTTGACATTTTGTTTTCTTTCCCCTTTTATTTTTTTTCTTTTAAATAAAGGAATAAACCATAACAGTTGAACAATTTTCACATGCAACTACTTAAGAAGAGGTGAACCTGAGAAAAGCTTCCACCTCTACCTTGCTTGCAGGCAGAAAAAAAAAAATGATAAACTTCCATTTAAAAATTAAACAAACATTAATTAGCTTCTGGGGTTCTAAGAATACAATAGTGTGTCTATTTTTAAGGGGTCGCACTTACTACATGCCTCTGAAAATACTTATGCCATGACTAGAATTTCTCTCTACCCTGCAATGCTGAGTTACTGTTTTTGTTTCTTTCAATACACGCTCTGAGATCTGGCTGTCATGAACTCCACCGAGCAGGGACAGTAAAAACACTGAGGACTGCGATGAGCCCGCCCACTGGATTCTGCACATACAGGTATTCTGCCCATATAATTTTCTTTTTTGCCTACACGTAACAAGGACACGCATTCAAGTCAGACACGTTTCTAACAATCAGAATCATATTTAACTCTCTAAGTGGAGAAGAATACAAAACTTAACTATGTCTAGTCTTAACTCTGCCCTATCTAGTGCCAACTACAGCACGGTACAAACCAAAGTAATAATTTAAAATATTAGTCAGACCAATTGTTTCAGCCTTCCATTGCTAGAGTGAAGATTTGAATGCGTACTTCTGTGATTGCATTACCAAGCTGCCACATGCCTCGCGTTTCCCTTTTTTGTACATCGAAGTTAATATACATCCGTGGAATTTTGTCGCAAGATTTATTTTTCAGCCTTAAAAACATGATCCTTAGTCTTTAACTTAAAAACTTTAAAGTTTCATTTCATGTAATGTTAACTAACTCGATTATTTTTTTCTGGACACACACCTGAATTTCTGGACATAAGTTAGGACACATATTTCAAGACCGTATGACAAAATATCTCAAATATTATGCACAAGAGGGCACTGTTACAGCCCCACAGCGAGCAGTTCCGAACACGCTGACAGTTCTGAGCTGACTCTCTCACCATGATGTAACACAGATGCCGAATGCAGATCACCAGCACCTTTGGCAAAGCACCAGTCCACTTTTATTATCAATTCCCATCAATCACACTGCTGTTGGGGAGAGTAAGTGCCCGAGCCTGGCAGGACTCAGCGGTCACCGTCGTGGTATCACCAGCCCCACTGCGAGGACCACCGAGCTCTGCAAAGTGCCTGCTCCCACAAGCCCTGCAGGCCCATGCTGGCAGTAAACACAGTAACAGTACCAGCAGTGACAGGCCTTGCATAAATGATCCCAAGCTTTGAACCTGTGATTACCAATCTCCTGCTGACTTCAGTAAGAAGCGGATCAAGCCCCAGCTCTTATGCCTTATGGAGGATTATTCTGACATCTCAATCTCTAACTTGTCAACCAGTGCTGCAACTTAATTGTACCGGCTCAACATCTCTTGTTTAAGGGCGGGTTGGTTGGGTGGTTTCGTTTTTAAACGCTTGCAATACACGGCACAGCGACTGCCAAACGGAAATGACCTGCTGTCTGATTAGCACTTTTATCACCATTTCATCACTGAATAACTCAACGAACCTAAACGACAGACATTCCATTTCACAACAAAATTAGACACGCAGCAGCCATCTTACCTAGATGTTTGTAATGGTGGTTATGAGCTTGCAGCAAAATCTTTACTCGATCCAGTGGTGCAGTGGTTGTTTTGGCACAACATCCTGCGACACCTTTCCAAGAGGAGAAGAAAAAAAAAAAAGCTATGGGATGCCAAAGCTCTTCAAGTCAGCTGTTAAACAAGGGATTTCCTAACGCAAAGGGAGTGGGTGAGAGGAAACTTACATAGGAAGTCGAGAAGGCCCCAGGACACCCTCTAGAAGCACGCCACAAAACCCCAGCAGCCCCGCTGCCTAAGCCAGGTCTGCGTGCCGCCGCAGTCGACGGCCGCCACCCGCGGAAGCCGTTACCCCGGCAGGAGGACTCCCCTCCCCTCGCACCCCCCGAGGGCAGCACCCCTCGGACGGAGCCTTACCGCCACGGGAGCCACCCCCAGCTCCCGCGGACAGGCAGCACTCGCCCCCGACCCACCTCCGGCGATGAAGGAGCGCAGCCAGTAGAAGTCACGCCGCGCCGCACCCGCACCGGCCGGCAGCGCAGCGCCGGGCCCCGCCGCCGCCGGGGAGGCCATGGGGCAGCGAGAGCACGGCCGCCGGCGGCT
>CM021770.1:4031086-4117400 GCA_011076525.1 Nettapus auritus | reverse complement strand
GGGGGGGGGCGGCTCGCTTCGGCTCGGAGCAGCCGCCGCTGCGGTGCAGGGGAGGAGCCGGGGCCGCCCGCGCCCTCCCCGCGGCCGCCACCGCTCCGGGCCCCGGCCGCCGGGCCGCGCTGCGGCGCCTGCCGATGGCGTCAGAGCCGGCCGCGGCCAGCCCCAGGGGAGCGCGGCAGAGGAGAGCACAAGCGAGGCCGGCCCCCCAGGGTGCGACCCCATGCCCCCCCGGGTCAGCGCTTCGAGCCGGCCGCACCACGAGCACTTAAACAGAGGCAGTCTGCGAGCGTGGCTTCGTGTTCTTGAGCGCATCCACGCTCAAGTTTCGAAACGCGTCAGAAAGGGAGGTGGACACTGCAACGAAAAAGTTATGTTTCTTGGAATCAGAGCGATCAAAGCCAGCATCATATTTGTAGCCATCGGGAGCGTTGCGCAACTTCTTAGGCTGTCCACAGCGTCTTTGGTAAATACACTGCACCAGGCTCACCAGAAACCATTTAGAGGACAGGAGCTCAACATGCAATGAATGCCAATGCACATCACAGGCAAGGAGCCTCCCTGAAGCCAGACATTAGCGAGCAAGTTATGCTGTCAGCTTTTCAATACATTTTCTGCAGTTACACACATTTCTTACATGTTCTGCCCCATACGCATTGAGCTGAAGTGCAAGTGTTCAGAACATTCTGCTTTCAGCTTGTGTCAAACTGCATCCAACAGACATTACTTTATTATTATTCCTTTTAACAGACTACATTGCTTAAGGAACAAGTTTGTTTCAGCACTCCGTTACATGTTTGATCATTACTTATTTGGGGAGTAGCTGTTTTAATACACATTTTTTTCCAATAATGAAATACATAGCAAGGATGTGCAGAGACTTCTCTTGCTGGGAGAATATGAAACACCCTTTACAGCAGCCAACTCAAGCCTTTTAACATTTAATAAAACAGCAATTCATATTTTTTCAGGTCACCCTGTCGAAGTCTCCAATGCAAAATCAACTATCCTATAATGAGTTATTTAAATATCCAGGCTTACAGTAACTGTTCATACAGTTTTTCACAGTCAATTTGTGTTCTTTTGGGATTCTGCTCAGGAACTGAGGCTCAGTCACACTGCTTGGACAGCCCCAATGGTAAACAATTTCTTCTATCTGTTTTCACCCAAGTGTTGCAATGATACTGACAGCTAAAAGTCTTCTGGAATTTCACAAACAGCTTGAAAAATCTGGTAACCACACAAATGTCCTGTTGCTCGTTTTTGACAGCGGTGAGGTATTTCGGGAGGAAACTTCTGTCAGACCTTGTAATTTAGGGAAGTGTACACCATGACTGGGTACTTTTTAGGAAAGCAGGAAGAAACTTGTATTGCAAAATTAAACAGAACATCTAATTAAACAGAAACACTACCACAAGGAAATTCAGCAGTGAACTTTGTGTTCAGCCCAAAACTTTTTAAACTCTATTTACACCTCTAAATCTTAACCTTCTTACTACTGTCACTTCATCTTCTTACCTTGAAATGTTTACTTCTTACCTTGAAATGTTTATGCCCCTTGCAGGATTTTTCTGGTGACTCTCTTTTATGACCCATTCTTAAAAGTCATCAGCATTTTTAATGTCACTCAAGTTACACTCACACCTAACACTGTCAGATTGACTGTACAACAGGGGAAGACATGGAAGTCAAGACACTCGAGAATAGCTGCAAAGTGGAAGAAAAACTCAAATTGGTAGTAGGTAGTTTTGTTGATAGATATCATTGCTTTCTAATTTTTCACCTTTGTTGCACTGTTAGAGATGCTTGCCTATATTAAGATGTTTCAAGCAATTATCAATTTAAACAAGCTATCAAGACTGCAGTTAGGTAAGCTGTTCTCATGGCAGTTGGTTCTGGAAAGATTATTTTCATTACTCTTGAAATGCTCTGGCATGTCTAACTCTGTTTTAAGACAATCATTCAAGTTTTCATCAAGCATCACACCTCTAGGCTTTAGGGTAAGTTTTTTTTTTGCTTCTTTATATTTATTTCTGGTCTTTACAGGTTACTGACCTGAAGTGATATCTATCTAGCTGTTCATTTGCCCCAACCTATACCCAAAGCCACCATAAGTCCCAAGCTTCTATACACAAGACTCAGGAATTTGAAGCTTTGTTTTTTCTTTCTCCCATAAAGACATGGCTTGCAAATTGAAAACAAAGGAAAGTCTTAATACCTTGCTATTATTACATCTTGAGCTCTCTGGCACCGCATAAAGGTACTGATGCTGCTTCCCAAGGTAGAGCCAGGAACCAAGGTTGACCCACAGCACAGGTTGCATCCTCACCAACAGGGTGCAGTCCTGTAGCAGGAGAAGCAGAGCTAGGTGCTGGAAACAGGCTCTAACAATTGCATCAGGAGACAAAGCAGGTCTAGGGTCCATTAACAGAAGTACATTGGGAACAATAGGAGATAAAACCTAAAGCAGGACTAAAGAGAAGTCTAAAAATTACCCAGTAACAAGGTCCAATGAGGAAACCAAACCAGAACTAGCAACAGTCACACCTATAACATAGCTCAAATAAGGAATAGGTGCCCAGGCTTGAGCTTAAATAGAGCTGCTGGGCCCATGGACAGGGGAGGGCCCAGGTGAGGCTGGTCAGGGCCATTAAATCCTGTTGGTACAATCAGGATTATAGTCCCTACCTGTGTCTTGTCAGTGAGGTCTTTGAGGAACAGAAATATTTAATTCTCCAAAGTCATTGAGCTTGCAAACACAGCGGTGCCAAGTTTCTTTAAATTGGCCTCTATGTTTCTTTGAAGTGCTGGGAAGAGGTGCAGACTTCATGCACTCTAGTGTTACTTAATGAGGCTACTGCACAAGTGCAGCAGACTTGAAGCATCCACAGATGCTAGGCTGGTCTGCAAAAAGTTAGCTAGTGTCTTTCCCAGGCATCGTGTTTACTGCCAGACTTTGTTTATTGGCCAGGCACAGTGCCGTAAGTCTGCCCTCGTGCATTATACTGCTCATGCATAGTCATGTAGTGAAGCGTGGGCCAAGATTTCCCAAGAAAAATGAGAAATAGGGGCAAACTACTGCCCCGTGTGGTTTACAGTCTGCTCTCAAATTGCCCTTTTGAAAGGAGGGTGGCAAGCTGGGGCCGTCCTTGGAAGATTTGTTCCGTAGGCTGTGTGTAGTCTGTCAGCCACAGGTCAAGAACGTCCGACAGAAAATATTTAGATTAAATGCAATGGACCTGTATAAAACTGGGGCAGAAGAGGGAATTATAGCATTATGAAATAGTATTAGCACTTAAACTGTCTGTGTTCGGTACGCTTCCAGATGTTACCTTACTTTCAGTGCCTATCAGGCAGGTAGATACTATCTCCAGAACCAGGGCCAAGAAAGACTAAACGAGGAAGTCATTGTCAAAACCACAATTAGAATTCAAGAGTTTCTGCATTAAACACATGTTATTCAAGACTTCTCTTTCAGATACTGCCAACTGACAATTCTGTGGGTGATTTATCTGATTATCTGTGTTACAAAGACATTAGCAGTGCCTGGCTTGCGTTCAGGTGGGTTCGCAGGCGCAGCCCCACAGCAGTGCAGCACGTAGCTTCCCAGGTCACGGGTGGCCCCTCACTTTTTCTCACCAGAGTCCAAGTCAATAAATAGGAGGGAGGCTTTGCAAGGTAGATGCTTTAACCCATGGTTTGTAATCACACAAGAAGCCAGCTCTAATGTCTCAGCATCACATTTCCATTACAAGCACCTGGCACCAGAAGTCTACATAGGACAGATCCAATCGTTCCCTTACAGAACAGTTCAGGTGTCTCTGCGGTGTAATTCCTAGGGGGTCTGGTTTGTGGAGGGCTTGACTCAGGCTTGGCAGCCGTGACCTCCAGCCCTCCCTAGCCTGGACTGAGGACAGATGATCCGAGGTCTGATCCAGATGACTCTGCAGGACTGATTTTGGGCCAGCATACCTGAACAGTTCTGTTTCCAGCATCAGGGCACTAATAGGCCAAAATGGTCCTGATCAGCTGCACCTGGGGCCTCTACCCACATGCTCTGCCCTAGGACACAGGAGCTATTTAAGCTCAGCCCTGGGTTACATATATATATATTTATATATTTTTATATTTTTATTTATATTTATTTTAAAAGGTAGTTTTCTTTAGTTTTCACAGATTCTGCCCCCATTCACTTGGATTACGTCAAGCCTTATTTTCCTATTGGGTCCCTAGAACTATTTCTGATCTCTTTGTTGACTTCTTGGTCCATCTTCAGACGTGTCTCATCATCTGACATGAGTCCTAGTCTTGGCTGGACCTGTTTGCTGTCACCAGACCTGTTCTGCTTTCCTTGCATGGGTGCAGTGGGGGGGGCAGTGGCCAGCACGGTTCCTGTCCCCCACTTACGTTATTGTGCTTGGCTCCCTCTTCCTCAGGGAGCAGATGCTCTGCGTGGATCCTTGGAGCTGAGCGCAGACCTGACTTTGGCTAGAGGTGACAACGATGTGGAGCTACTTCTGGGTTCCTGCATTATATTCTTCAGTACTTCATTGCCCATTTTTTTTTGTTGTGCAGGTAAGTGCCAGTTCCAACATTCATTTGGATAAACGTGCAGGGATGGTAGTGCTGTTAGGCCAGAGGTCTACCAGCTGAAAACTACCTCTGGCAATTGCTAGTAGCGCATCCCTGGAAGAAGGCTGAAGTAGCTAGCATATATGGCCATTTTCTTAAGATACTCTTTTACCTTCCAGTAATGCACAGCTGAAATAGCCCCCTTCTATTAAGCAGATTTTGGTTCAATTTCCTCCCATTAATTTTTAAGAATACTTAACCTGTTAAGACTTTTAGTGCCTACATTGCTTTGTAGCAGTGAGTTCTATGGTTTAACCATATGCTGCATGAAAGTAGCTGTCATCTGATGTGTTTATTTGATAAATTGGCTTGAAATAGTGATCATTAATTGTTAATACTTTGTGTTGTTTGTTTTTAAAATATACTACTTGGTGTTTAACCCAGCTGGCCATTTTTCCAGGGTGAAAGTCTTGGAGTGCTTAGTTGCTCCTTGTACTTCTGGCTGCTAGTACCACCCTTGTGCCTTGTTAGGTGGTGCCTGTCGCTCTTTAAGCTGTGGGGATAAGAACTGTGCGTTATGTTCAAGATCTTCACAAATGATAGATTGGACTAAATGATGGAATGGTGCTGCCTCCTGTTCTGGTTTCTCCTCCTTTTGTAATGGCTCCTGACACTACCGAGCACCCAGAAGAGTTTTGCAGAACTGTCTGTTACCGTACCAGGGTCTCTGCTTTGAATGATAGTAGCTGATTCAGAGGCTGTGATTTCTGTGTTTTCCCCATGCGCCTCACTTTGCGTTTTAGTCAAAGAATTTCATCCACCATTTGGTTGTCCAGCCAGTCGTTACTGTGAAGTCTTTCTACAAACTTTTATACTCAGCTTTTGTTTCCGTAGGCTGAGCATCTTAGCGGTGTCAGGAAAGATTGTCACATCGTGCTCCTCACCTTCTCGGTTGTTAGTGTTGAAAAAGACCACAGGCGTATGTCTCTGTTCATGAAAGCAAACAAATGTTAATTCTAGTTAATTTATTAGCTTTTAGTGGAGTTCTTAATGGGGCAGTGATTGAACATGTTAGTGTTTGGTTGATTCTATTACACTTTTAATTCCACAAGCCTTTTCCCTTGTGCTTGTTGCTTTCCTCCAGGTTATGTGTGTCTCCTGTTTTATTCAAGCCCACGCTTCCTAATGTGTTCCCATCTTGCTAGGAACCATGCTCTTGGCTTATGTGGGGTTTCATCACCAGCTTCCAATTTCCTTCTACTTCTGCTATGTGCAGCACTAGGAGAGCAATAGTTCTTCTCAAATCTTGTATTCTTTCCTAGTTTGTTACCTCTTCTTTTTGTTGGGCAGGTTACTAGAATGACAGAAGTCTTGATATCCTGCACTGCACCAAGGCATCTACCCAAACCCTCAGAGGGGATGGCTACTCCCTGAATAGAGGGCTCCCATCTAGGGTTAAAATTAGCAGGCAGTGAAAGAGATCAGGCCAGTGATTCAATTTCAGGTGTATGTGCTGCTGGGTTTGCTGCGTTATATCTGAGATGTCTGTGAGCTTGGCTAAGGTTCCCAGATCATGTTCCTTTTTGGCTGCAAGGAAATGAAGAGAGAAGAGGATGGAGGTACAAACTGGTGATGAGCACCCACAGGTTGTGAACTGATGCCAGGAGGAGATGGCAGGAGCAATAAGCCGTGCAGGTCTGTGCTGCCTCTCCTTTCTCACGCGAATTAAAATAGGTAGCAAAATACTTGTGTTGAAACGCTCTTGCAGGAGTGGATGTGGGCAGCGCTGCTGCTCTTACAAGAGAAGCCTCCCTGCACACTTGCATTTGAATGGCTTGCTTCACAATTTAGGTACTTTCCAGTGCAACAGCCAGAGACTTAATAACGAAGCTTATTTTAAAAAAGTACTTCTAAGCTGCAGAGTCTCGTAGATCCCCTTCCACCAGGGGTTTGGCAGCGTGAGCAGACACCAGCCTTGGTGGCCTGCTTCGGGCCGTGCTGATGGCTCGGGCAGGACGAGCGGGTCCAGCCCGCTTACTCCCAGGCAGCTCCGGGAGGCAGCGGCGGTGGCTGGGGGGCTGCCGGCGGTTCCCTCTTGCGGGGGGACCCCTCTCACCCCGGGGCCGTGCGGGCTCAGGGCCCCTCTCTTCCCCGAGCCGGGCCAGCCGCGGGGGGGCGGCCGGGGGATCCGGCTCCAGCGGCGGGGATCCAGGGCGCGTTTTGCCGCCTGCCGGGAGGGCCGAGTGCGGCGAGCTCCCCGCCGAGCCGCCCCCTCCCCTCCCCTGCCCTCCCCTCCCCGCTCCCTCCCGGAGGGTCCGGCCGGGGCCGCCGCCGCCCGCACGTTTCGCCGCCCGCCGCCGGGGCTCCGCCAGCCGCGCTGGGCTCGTCGCGCCGCGGGGACCGGCAGCGAGGCGGGAGCCATGAACCCAGCCGCGCCGAGCCGGCGCCGAGCCAGGCCAGCGTCGCCCCTCGCCGGTAGCCGCGGGCTGGCCGAGCCGCAGCCCTGGTACGTACCGGGGGGTGGGGGGGGGGGGGGTTGGGGGGCTCTGCTTCCTCACGCTTTTAATTTTTAGCACTCCCCCGCCCTCTTCTTCCTCTCCCCTCTTGCTCGGCCCGCTGAGGAGTTGGGTACGGGGTGGCCCCGGAGGGGCGGTGGGGCAGCCCGGGGGCTATTGAGCACGGACAGAGCCAACGAGCCCGCTCCTGCTGCCCCCCGCGGCCACAGCCTGCCTGCAGAAAGCCGCCAGGCCAGCGAAACCGCCTGCAGCCCCCCCGGAGGGGCACGGGGCCATGCAAGGGACCCTGCCCGGCAGCCCCCCCGACCGCGGGCGGGGGCCGTGCAGCGCTGCCAGCAGCTGCCGCTCCGCGCTGGGCTCCGGGGGAGCAGCCCCGGGGCGAGTTCCCCCCTCCCCGGTCCCCCCCGGCTTTGCAGGGGGGCGGCCCCTTTGTCTGCCCCCTGCAGCCCCGCGGGGACCGCCCGCCCCCGGGCGGGTCGCGGGGCCGGCGGGCCACGAGGAGCCGCCGCCTCCCCCAGCGCCGGGCCTGCCCCTTCCCTTCTCCCCTTCCCTCCTTCCCTTCCCTGCTCCCCTTCCCTCTTTCCCTTCCCCCCGGGTCCGCCCGCCTGCGCTCGCAGGAGGAGGCAGAGCCTGGCCCGGCCCAGGGGGGCCTCAGCCCCCCGGTGCCGCCGGGCAGCTGAGCCCGAGCCAGGCGGCCCCGCCGTGCTCTTCAGGGAGCCCCGGGGCAAGGACGGGTGAGGGAATGGGATGGCATGGCTCGCTGCGAGGGATGGGTGAGGAAAAAGGATAGGGCAGCCTGCTTTGGGGCAGGACCGCTTCGTTTCGCCAAGGTACAACTCAGTGCACCCCAGGAGCGCGTGGGGGCTGCAGAAGGCACCGGGCACAGCAGCAGTTTGAGGAGTCGTGCCTGTCGCGTGCCCAGCCGATCCTGCGCCCCAGAGAGACTTCAGGAGCGACGGAGTGCGACCAGCACAGACCTGGCCAGAGTGCCCCGCTTCCAGAGGCTATCGCAGCAAAACTGAGCAACCGTGCACTTGCAGCGCTAGGTATCTCAAGTGTGACCAAGCAGGCTTAAAGGGCAAAGGTCTCTGTAAATTTTACAGCCAGCGTAGAAACCCCTGAAAATAATGTAAAAATCTTCGACTAGTAGCTTTTCCCACCTGTGCTCGGGACGCTTTTTAAGGCACTTTTATGGAGAGGCAGAGGGCTCTTCCACACAGTAATCACCTTGTTTTCATTATTGTCAGTCAACACAAATTAAGAGTAGGGATTGAATCCAGAAGACGTAGCATTTGTTCTGGGTCTGGGCAGGTAGCTGGGCTGGCCCTGGCTGTGAAGAAGGCTGGGTTATGCAGGATGGGCTGGTTTACATGGCAGGTAATCAGGGAGGAATTCAAGGCGAGACCGAGGAACTTTCTGATAGCTGTAATTTCTGCAGAACCGAATTCTTCATTGTGTAATAATTCGCAATCCCCACTGATAATGTTTTATTATGGCTGGTGCACTACCCGTGCTTGTTAAAGCCAGCCTAAGCATTTCCATCCTGCTTTCTGTTTTCAGTTACTTACATTTCAAAACACCTTTCAGGCTGAAATTTTCCAGGCTTAATCTTTGCCTGAAGGTTCTTCCCTCCACCTCCCCCTTCTTTTAATTGAGTTTGAGATAAGGTGATTCAGTTAGGGTGGTTGTTTTTTTTCTTAAGGTAAAATCTTCAAAGAATGGACTCCAGTGCTGTCAGAAGGAAAATCATTGTTTAAAACAGCATAAATGTAGAACTGGGAGGAAATATTAGTTTGGGGGGGTTGTTTGCTTTTTTTATTCCAAAGTTCCGGCAGTATTGTGTCGGAAAAGGTTTTCATTTGGTGAGCCTTTAGAAATTACTTATCTTTTTGCTTTTTAGCATTTCTTCAAGTTAAGGTCAGTGTTTGGCTGCGCTTAGCAGATGAAAGCAAATGCATGTTGCTCCCTGGGTCGGGGAGGTGATGCTTGCGCATGCGGTGTGAGCCTTCACAATGGGTTTGTGGTGCCAGTTGTTTGAGGTTGAATCGAGTTTTGTGGTCTAAGCATGTGTGGTTCCTTGCCTTTTTTCCTTTTTTTAATTGTGCTAATAGAGCTTTCCCTAAGCTAGGAGGGCTTTTTTGTGGCGCTTTTGCCAGTTTCCTTCACTGTGCAGGCTCCAAAGCGTACGCTGCAGTCCTGATGTTGCATAATGTTGGGTCTTGCCATCTGCTGAATTCAGTGAGACTGAGAATGCGAGCCTTGGGGCAGTCCTTGGCTCCCTGTGCAGAGGGGGCAGTGGGACCTGGTGGCCGTCCTGCTCTGCTCCAGGCTCAGCGGCAGGCGTCTGGGTCCAGGAGGGACAAACATCAGGGCGAAGGCCTTGCTGCTTGACCAGCTGCTGAGCATCAGGAGAAAAGTTATGCTCTCAAACTGAGGCAGCATCCTGCAGCGCCTGTCCCAGACTGTGGCTGTGCTACTGGGAAGCGTTGTCTTAAGTCTAATAGAGCTGGATAAAATACTCCAGTTTACCTCAGAAGTGGCATGATCCTGGAAAGCAAGGTGGAAAGCAATGCAGACAAATAGAAAACGGTGCTGTTGGAAGGCCTGCGAGGCTGCAGCCCTCTGAAGTGGTGGTTCTGCAGGAGAGGTCTGAGAGGCTGCGTGGTGGTGGGTGACGGGGGGAGGCCTCTACAAGAGCCTGTGTACAGTAATTCGTGGTCCTGAGAAGGCAAGCGAGAAGTTTCATTTCTGTTTCTTAACCAAAACCAAATGGATGCTCAAGGATTAAGGGGGTAGGGGGGGAGGATGGATTTAAAGCTAATTCCCTCCTCTTAACCCATTTCCCTTCTTTTCATATACAAAGTGTTGTACAGAGCAGTCGGGAGACGCAGAGAATGGAGCAAGATTGAAAAGCAGGTTGGCTTTGGTGCAGCTGGGAGGAACATCCAGATGATATGACAACTCTGAACGGGCTGAAAAAAGATTTTCTATCTAGCATGAGGGTCAGGTTTTCCTCTTTCTGTCTTCTCTGGTGTGTCTTGCATCCTCCTTTAAAGCACTCGCAGCTGGAAGATGAGATGCTCCTCAATTCAAAATTGTAGATCAGAGGTTGTGTGACATCCAAGTCAAATGGAGACCCTCACTGCTCGGGACCTGTTCATTATTGCCAAAGTGGCTTTTTTGAAAGCTTCTGGATCTTGTTTCCCCATCAGGCTGATTTCAAGTGACTTTTAAAAAGACACCTGAACACTGAAACAAAATGCATTTAATTAGTTAGTTCTGGCTGTAGCGAAACCAGGCTTGACTATTCCTAGCTGTGTGATTTTTCCCATGCAGCTGTGTTTTGTTTTTTGTTTTTTTTAGGGGTCACTTGCTCTCTTTCATGACATCATGAAAAGGCTGCCATCGTTTTATGAAAACATATCTTATAATTTTTTTCAGGTTTCCACTCTGTTACGAAACAGAATCTTGATTAAACACTACTCCTCAAAGGCTTATTTTTACATTAGTTTGTGTCAAGAAAATGAAAGTAAATCAGAGAAGCTTTTTTCCTTTTTCTTGTTCTTTTTTTTCCCTGGAGGCATTCCAGCAATATGGGGTTAAATTCCCCCTAGTGCTTTGTAGACGAGATTCTCATTATAGCTGTTTGGAATTTTGACCCAGATGAGACTAGAAGATTTAGCCCTCGATTAGCTTTTTAATGGTATTTGTTGAGGATTATAGCAGTCAGTGGGATTGCTCCAGATTTATTACTGTGAGCAAAACTTAAGCAACTGGCCTTACAACCAGCTTTCGGTTTTGCACATGAATTAAAGAGAGAAGTCAGCTCAAGTAACAAGCAGCTTCAGGATGCCCTGTTATTATCTAGGGCAGTTCCCCGCAAACCCTCCTGCACCTATTACCTGGTTCACTTTATAGGGACGCCCGGCCTTTCTCTCGGGGAGGGCAGGGGAGGTCCCATCTGACGTGGCACTGAGAGGAGAGCACTGAAGTAAGTTTGTTTCTCTCCAGGGTGGTGAAAAGCTGACAAGTTGTTGCATTGACCCGTGAGGTTTATGTTTGATAATCCTTTTTAGTTGACATAGATATTTTGGAAATAGAATTTCTTGCTTTGAAATGTGCCTGGTGTGGTGTTGGTATTGGCTGTCCTTAAGAAGTGACGCGAGGCAATTTGCAACTGCTGCAGGCATCAAGGCAGAGTCATTGCCAGCCCTTTAAGTGGAAAGGGAGGGTAAAATATTCCTTAGTGCAACAGAAAACAAAACTGGAATGCTCAGCTTGTAGCTACCTAATGTTTTGCTCCTAAATGTAGAAATGTAAACAAGGAAGTAACAATGTAACTTGGCTTTATTAGAAACTTTCTTTCTAAAATGCCATTTTTCATCTAGCAGTTAGGATTACTGTGGCAGAGCAGTACTCATCAAGACTCTGGGGTTTCTGTAGGTGGCAGTGAGGATTTCGTGCTGACAGGCATTTCTCCCAGGAGCTTACAATCACCTCGAGGTCAGGTGCTCGGTCTCAGACAAATAAAACTGGAGTCCAGTATTAAAAGGGAAAAAATAAGACCTTCAGAGATGTATTACTCAGATCTATGTATTTGCAGGGACAAAATCAAAACAAAATGGATACAGTTGCTGCTGGTTTCTGTATGTTCCTGTGTTGTCATTTCTGAGCAAGACAATACTAATGGCCTGTCTCATCTTCTCTAACACAGTATTTAAATGCCAGGCAATTTCCTACAAGTAACAGCATTCTTTCTTCACCAAGAGAAAGATCTTCAACTGCTCTGTGTTCAGAGCCTCTAATTTTGGCTCTGAAAAGCAGCAACACTTTGACATTGTTACTTTTCTATGTTCCTGCCAGACAGGTGGGTTTCTGTTTAAAAACAAAAACCAGAACCCAAAAGTAACAGGATAGTCGTACTTCTTCAGTCCTGAAGCAACAGTGCTGAAATTTCTAAATGCAGATGAAAGCATATCACATACATACAATTTGAAAGAAAAATATTGACAAGATAGTTATCAATGAAGCTTCTAATTGGTAATTTTGGACATCATGCTTCCAAAACTCCCACAGCAGCAGTGGCAGCAGTTCATGTAGAGAAGTAGTATGACCAAAATGTTAGCACGCATTCAGAAATCCAGTCTGTTTCCATTCCTGATCTGTTTTCTCATCCTTCTGCTTCTGTTTCAGGGCTGATAAAGAGAAAAAGCTTTATCTCCTCTCCTCTGGTCCCCTCCTGATTCACACATTCCCATACTGTCTGGCCCTTGTTTGCTTGCTTTCTTTCTTGCTCTCCTGGCTATAGTCTCCGAAAGTAGCTCGCATTTCCTCTCCTACCACTGTTATGTAGCACCAGCCACTAATGGCTACAGATGTGCTGCCTGCTGCTTGTTTCCAGCTGGTTTTGCAGCCCTCCAGGCTATCCTTTGGAGTGAGGAGCCCTGTCTCATCAAACCACAAGAAAACTGGGAAGCTTTTTGCAGGCTGCTAACAACCAGTTTCGTAGACCTGTTGACATGCTGCTGATAGCCTCTTTGACATTGGGTTCACGGAGTGGCAAGTGATGGCCACGCTCCCCTTCCCCCATGCCTCTCCAGGAAAGGGTAAGGGGAGGAAAGCTCTCCAATTAGTTTAATTTCAGCTTTGTATTTACTTTATTTCAGCGTCTCACCCACCTTCTGTAGAGCACTTCTGCAGGAGCTGTTTAGGTCTTTCGCCACGGCCTTTGAAGCGTTAGGTTTATGTTCTGTAGTGCACAGGATCGCTCAGCTTGCTGCTGCTGAATGGACAGGAACGGGGCTTCAAAGTGCTGTAAGCAAGCTGCTAGGTAGAAAAGAGTTTGGGAAAGTTAGCAGTAGCCTTGGCAGGTATTGTGCTAACTGGGCAGCCTGCTCCCAGCTGAGGCAAAGCTGGAGATGAGCTTAGTGCTGGCGTGCTGTTTGGGGGGCAGCAAGAGACGGTGGTCCTGCATAGTAGGCCATGCACGTTGGCTGTGCTAGACCAGCCCTGTGGTGGGCTGATGAGCTTATCTTGGCACACCGCAATGCTGCTCTGAGTTTTTTGCCCCCTTTTATGCTTAGATGGGATCTGTTCTCACAGAGCCTGCTCTCTTTACATGTCCTGTGCCTCTCTGTGAGCCCTGCACCAGCCAAACCTGGGTGGTGTAGTACCGTTACACATTAAGTAGGCTGCGCTGCACCAGCAGGGCTCTGCCCTGCTGGTCACCTAGGACTGGTGACAAAGGGAAGGCCTGAGACTCTCCTGCCTGAGACTAGAGTCTCTTGCTCTGGCTTTGCCTGCTCCCATTGTTAGGATGCTTTTGTCTACCCATCTGATCTATCTGAAGAGCTAAATAAAACTTCTAAAGCCTTCCACAGGTATTTCAAAATAGCATGTACTTAAAAGAATTGCTTCACACTTTAAAACCGTAATAAACACAAACCACCTTGAAGAAAATTGCTCTGGAGCAAGAAGAGTTGGTTGTATCCCCTGAGATGGCTGGGTTGCATTTGGGGAGGTCAGGGGCTTTTGCATTGCAGTCGTATTTGGGGGCAAAAGCTTAGGGTAAACTTTGTGGTAGATACTGTGTTGATGGCAAATAAGGCAGTAGTCCTGCTGGCGAAGCAGAGGTGTTCTGGTGCGTTATCCCAGGACATAACCCTGGGAAAGGAGATTCTCCCCGGTCCAGTTCCTCTGTGAGCAGCACTACAAGCTAGATGTGCTTAGGGAGGTAGTTCTCCCTTTTTACCTGGATCGTACCATGGTGGGCAGCCTGTTGGAGTGTGAAGGATGGCCTTGGGATGGTGTACGAGTGCACGCGTACACCAGGTGAACTCAGCGTTGTTCCTTTTCCCCAGTGTCCTTCGGGTGGTAGTTTTATGTTCCGCAGTGCGTCTGTGGATGCAAATTTTACCTCTTCTTTCCCAAGGGAAAGTGGCTAATAAACTGTTAATAAGATTGAGAAAGCTCAATCCTTTTTAAAATGGTATAAAATTGTAAATACGGGGTTATGGGGTGTTGCATGATCACTAGAGTTTGGCTCACTTCCTCGTCGGTGCTCTAGGAGTTTAGGCAAGTTCTCCATTTTGCAGTACACTAATATTTTCAAAGCTTTTGTGTTGATTGAACTTCACACCCAATAACAATGTGTCTAGTTCTACCTCTGTATTTTGAAATGATTATTTTAGCATACGTGCTTCCTGTGTTAATTAGGCTTCTATTAATGTTATTTTATATCTTCTTCTATTTCAGAGTTGACTCTGTATCACCACAGGGAGCCGCAATGGGAGTGTGCAGTTTTCTATTGAAAAATTCTCTCAAGAGCTCATGATTTTTTTCCATCTCTCCTCTTAACATATCTACTACTCCGCAGACATGGCTCACCACGCAAGGCCTTCCAGATTAGCCAAAAAGGAAGAGATAGGCAAAAGGAAAACTAACCAGGGCAAAAAGAAATCTAGCCAAGTGAGAAAGAAAACTGCAAAGACTTCCGCAAAAGCTGTTAGTTCTGGAAAATGCAAGAAGCCAGCACAAGAAAAAGATGTTAAGAAAAAACAGCAAGAAAAGAAACCAATCATGAGCTCTTCAGGTAGACTTCTCAGGAGCAGTGTCACCAGAACCTTGTCTGGAACGCCGTGGGTGAGTTTGGAGAAAGCTGACAATCTCCTCTTTCATAACCAGGATGCTTTCAACTTCAATGGCTTTACAATGTCTCTTCGTAACCGATCGTTCTCCCGTAGATTTTCCCAAGCTCCCATAATTGCAAAACCTAGGAAAGTTGCAGCACAAAAAAGGCTAGAATCAAAAGAAAAGCATGAACAAGAAGCCTTGGTGGTAGTAGAAGAAAAAAATGCAGAAGCGGGCGAAAAAGCGTTGGAACAGGATTCAGCACAAAACGAGGTAGCTCCTCTGCCTGTAGAGGATGCTCCACGCAGCGCAGACGAAGAGCCTGCTGCCGCGTGTGCCGGTCAAGAGGAGGAGGTAGAAGTACCTGAAACAAGTGATGCTGTTCCAAGCAGTCAGGCAACCGATGGCGGCGATACTGAAGTGTCAGAGGTGGGATCTCAGCATGAAGACCTGCCCTGTGAGCAGAGCCCCGCTGATCCCCACGCAGATAGTTCAGCTGAAGCGTTTGTTGAAGATGCTGCACTTGTGCTTCCATCTTCTCCTGATTCCGTACCTGCCTCTGAATCACACTCGAAGGAGCACGTAGAGGTTCCCTTCGACCCGGTGCCTAACAGTCAAGAACCTGACTCCGGTTCTGTCGATACCTCAGACCTCAGTTCAGCAGCAGCTGAGGAGGCGGTCCCGCTTGCTGAACCGCACACCGAAACGGAGTCAGACCCGGTGCTAGCTAGTGAAGAACATGACTCGAGTTCTGCACCCATCGTTACCTCTGAGTTTAACTCACAAGAACATTTAGAAGATTCGAGCTCGCTCGCGGAGTCCTGCTTAAAGGCAGACTGGGATTTAGAGTCTGAGAATAAAGATCTTGTTTCAAATTCCAACTCTTTATCTGCCGCTGAATCAAATTCACTTTTACATCTTGAAGGTGTAAGCTCGCCTGCAGAATCCCCCATGAAACCAGTTGCGGACTTTGTACCCGTTCACAAAGAACTTGACTCAAATTCAGATTTGAGCTGTACCAGAGAGATTTCAGAACCTGACTCACAAAGCATATTTACAGCGTGTGAACCAGTTTCCGATACCTCTTTAAGCAACATTGAAGTGGATATCGAGCAACTTGTTAAATGTATTGATGCAGAGACATTAATTTTGAATTCAGGTTATGTCCCCGCTTTATCGTCAGATTTAGAAAAAAGCACAGCCGATCAAATCTCCCGTGAAAGCTCTGGACAGTTCTCGGAAGGTTTTGTTTCAGAGTTGCCTTCAAGCACGGAAATCTCTGCTCTTGCCTCCGAAAAAGCCATAAATGCAGACTTGCCAGCTGACTCAAGACTGCAGCATAATGATTATTCATCACAGCTGGGAAGTGTTGGAATAAGCTTGAATTTGGTTCAGGACAACGTGAGCGACAGCACTGAAGCAGCTGAGGCCTCGGGGCCATCCTCTCGTACGAATGCAGGTGGTGATCACCCTGTTCCTTACTCCACTCTGCTCCCTATGTTAGAGAAAAAGAAACGAAGGCGTTGTGGAGTCTGTGAGCCCTGTCTGCGGAAAACGAATTGTGAAGAATGCAGCTGTTGCAGGAAACGCAAAACCAGTCACCGGATATGTAAAAAGAGAAAATGTGAAGAACTGAAAAAGCCGCCGCCGCCGATCACACTACCTCTTGAGGTAAGCCCGAGGAGTCTCAAATTAAGCCCCCCTTTTGAGGCTTGAGATGCATCTTAAAAGTGTGCGAAGGGAAATGCTGCTCACTGTACAGCTTTAGAGGACCTGGGGTTTCTGTTGGAGCTAGCAAGTTGCGTGGTGACTTTCTCTCGGTGTCTGTAGAAGGGCAGATTAAAGCGAGCTAGAGTTATTCTTGTTCCTCCTGTGTAAATGCATAAAAGCAGCAGCGAGCAGGGTTTAGCTCGGTGTTCTGGAGGGGAGGGGGGAAATGACGGTAGTCTTAGGAGCCTGTCAATTATTAGGGAAAGGGCGTGTTGCAAAATAGCTAAGGTTAGCAGGCAGAAGAGGGAAGGCTCTGTGTGCTCTTCAGTTGGAGTTAGAATAATTTGCTTGTAATGACTCAACACGTAGAAGCAAATTCATAACCTTCAGGAGCCAATTGTAGCTGCATTTTCCCCTTTCACATCTCTCTGCCTTTCTAATTGTCTATTCTTCTGTTTCTTTCATTTCATTTCTCCTGCCACTCTCCCTTTGTCTCGTACCATATCCCCCACAAATTCTTGTTTTTCCCGTGTTTCTGACTCATTTTTCTGACCCATCAGCCTTTTATAACCCAGGTCATTACTTTTGGAACAAAGAGGAGGGGAAAAGACAGTCTGTATGCCCCTGTGGTAACAGCCCTGACCTTCTGAGAGATTTCAGTTCGAGATCAGGCTTTAAATCAGGTAAGTAGGGAGTTGAACATCGATTTCCCACATCCCAACTGAATTCCCTGACCTCTGCGCTGCAGAGCCAGCCTCCGTGTGCTGCTGGAAGTCGGTCTGCTTGGGCAGCGGCTGAGCTGCGGAGGGGGAGATGCCGTCCCAGGAGTTAAGTCACGGGGACGTTTGCCTTGGGATGTGGGAAACTCAGGTTCAAGTCTCTGCAGCAGCGTGCGCTCTGAGTTCACACCGGGGGGAACGCACCTGCGGAACGTTTCTCAACAGCAGCTTCATTAAACCAGCGTGTTGTTGCAGCAGGTAGAAATCCCCGTCTGCTGCCGAGATCTCAGGGCTCCTCCTGTTTTCACCGCTCCGTCCCGTACCTGCCAGGTTTCGCAGACGTGTCTGCTCCGTCTTCACAGGAGGCAAGCAGAAAGACAAGTCCCGTAGCAGTGAGGGGATGGTACGTTCTCCTTCCAGGGAAGTGTATTTTAAATGAAGATGTTTAGGGAAGTAGGTTTAAACAGCTTGGCTTCCAGTTGAGTCAAAATCCTTCTGTGTCTCACCTGTTGCCAAATACTCTTTTAAATAAAAGGGAAGGGACAATTAAAATGTGACTTCAAGATCTATAATAAAGCAATAAAGGTGACAGAGGCTGATCCTGAGCTGGTACAGCAAGAGTAGCACCATGATGTCCTCCTGTATTTATTCTTTAGCCAGTGGGACTGGAGAAGCTTGTGGAGGAGCAGTGGTGGAGATGAGGTAGGAAAAGGTTTGAAAGCCGTGTTTCAAAAAGAGGTTTGGCAGGGTCAGTGAAAGGAAGCCCTCCAGTTTTTCTGTCAACCTTTGTTTTCCAGGCTAAATATACATCTTTTCTCATTGCTCAGCCTGACCTTCTTGCAGATTAGCCCTGCCCCTTCACCCTTTCCTCTTTAGACACTCCTTTTGCTTTCTTTGAGGAATTCCTTGTTTATATGCCTTTCTTTGGCAGCTTATTTCTCGTGTGCTTTTATTTCATTAAACTGGTTTGTGTTTTGTACGATACGTTTAGAGCTGCACCAGAGGCCTCCTTCATCTCTCGTTAAACTTTGTATGAAGTTTGAGTACTGCGTGGAGGAAATGAAGTATTCCTGACATTTAAGAACACGTCGGGTATTGTCTCATAAAACTGTATCTGAATGAAACCTGGTGCCTTTTCGGATGTTCCTAGAAGCTAGTCTGGCCTCTTGTATTCTGTAGAAACTCTGAGAAAAGCATTTCCACAGCGTGCATGTGTTACGAGAGCTCTTTAAAGATGTTGAGATACGGGGTTGGTATCGGGGGAATGGGAAAAAGTATCTCTGTTAGCAGCCAGCCTTTAGATAAGGTTTTCCCAGTGTGGAAGGGAATCCCGCCGTGTTTCCCCAAGCTGTGATAGGGTCGGGACCGCAGCGGTGGGGACTTGATGCCAGCGATGTGGTTTGAATAGAGGGCAGCTGGAGGAAAAACAGCTGTAGGTCTCTGTCCATGGTATAGAAAGTGAACGTAATTAAGAGAAATTAGGCCGGCTTCGGTGCATTCACTCCTGGTTTGAGGAGCTGCGCGGCTCTGTCCTGGTGGTGGAATGTAAGCATTTTTTGGAGGTGATTCACTGGGAGGAGGGTGGAGGGGATGGATGTTCTCTGCACAATCACAGTTTAAACAGTGATGTTTTGCCTTAAAGGGAATCGTTTCTTTGCACTTTGAGTCAACAGGGCCGAAGTCAGGGAAGTCGATGAGAGCTCTGTTAGGTGGCTCTAGGAGGGCTGGTGCAAGGCTCGGAAGTCCGTGCGTGGTGTTTAAAAAACAAAACACAACACAAACCCACAAAATGCAGTGTTTTTTTCTTTTCTTAAGGTCTTGTGTGGGTTTGTGGATAGAGAGAGCGAGACCTGGCTTGTAGGATCCGTGAATGCAGTTTGAAGCGCATAGTCCAACACACGCGGCTGTGTGCACACAAGCATTCAACCCCCAGAGGGTATCGGTTGCATGTTTGGAGCTGGTGCCGGTTATGTTCCTGTTATTTTCATTAATTCACACATCATCCAGATAAAGATTTGAGAGCTGTATTGGACTTGAAAAATATCCCTTAAAACTGACATCCCCATAAACCCGCAGTGGTATGTTACCTCGCGGAAGGTAATGGGTTCTGCAGAAGGTCTGGGGAAAGCATTGCTCTGCTCGCAGCCCCGCGGCACTGCCGCTGCAGGTAACGCTGCCCCTCGGGGACCCGGGCTGTGGTGGCCGGGAGCTGGTGAAGGAGAAATCCTAAACCTTTAGTGGCTCCTGAAGGAGCAGCCAGATGAGGAAAAGGTGCGAGCAAGCTGTGAAAGGCAGGGGAAAAAAGCTTGGTGTTGTACCTCCAGAGAGGGACGGCAGAATATTGCAGGGACATTCCCCAGGGAAAAGAGCTGGGAGAAGCCCAGCTGCCCGGCAGCGGGGAGCTCAGGCATTTTCTCCTGTTTTTTTCTGAGACTGTAGTTTGCAGCGCTGACGCAGGAGCTGCTGAAGGCTGTTCCTCAGCGGTTGGCTCCTACAAGCCCACCTCATTTGGGGAAGCAGCCTGTCGGGCTGCTGTGGCACGCGTCCGGGTTCCCCGGGGGTGTCCAGAGCCGCGTGTGGGGCAGCGAGGTGATGAGCCCTGCCTTACTTTTAGGTCCCCTGGGGAAAAGGGCTTTGCAGGGGCAGGCTGTGCAGCTGTGAGTGTCTCCAAAGGCTGCTTCCACAGGGCTTGCCCAGGTGCCCGTGTCCTAGGGCCTGGAGGGGTTGCGCTGTGCTGTGTTTTGCCGTGGACTCGGTGGGTGTGAGAGGGTCTGTGGGGTCTGGAGTCAGGGGAACGCGGTGAGCGGGAGCTCGCCGGCCTTCCCGAGGTGTCTCCAGACGTCTCACTTAACAGCCGTAACCCGAGGAGCGGGGAAAGGAGACCCAACAACGAGGCCTGCTCGCCTGTGGCTTTGTGCCGTGCCACCCAAACCCCAGGCGCCCTGAAGAAGGACGCAGCACTTAGAGGCGGCGGGCAGCGGGCAGCCTGCCCCTTCCCCTCGGGTTCGGACGGAAAATGCCGGCGGCCCCCGCTTTCTGCGGCGGCTCTGGGCGGCGGGGGGGCCGCCTGCGTGCGCCCCTTTGTCCCGCCCGCCCTCAGCCGCTGCCATTGCCCTGCCCACGCGCGCTCCCGCCCCGCGTGGGCTCCCCCCTCCCTCCCTCCCTCGCGCGCGCCCGCGGGCCGTGTCCTCGCCTGACCTCGCGGAGCCCCTCGCGGAGCCACGCGGGTGGACGCCCCCCGACTCCGGCTCCGCGTCCCCCTGGCGGCTCCGGGCCGCGTCTTGCGGGCGGCCTCCGCGGCCCCGGCACAGGAGCCCCTTTGTTCGGGCGGCGCCGGGGGGGGGCGCTGCGGGGCGCCCGCCGCCTCCCCATTGGCTGCGCCGGGCGCGCGCGGCGGGAGCGGGGGGGGAAGGAGAAGCGGGGCGCGCGCGCTCGGGGCCGCGCTCGCTCCCGCGCCGGCGGCCGGAGGGGAGGGCGGCGCTGCGGCAGGAAGCAAGATGGCCGCCGGGGGGGCGCCGCTGTGAGGAATGCGGGGCGGCGGCGGCCGGGCCGGCTCCAGGGGGCGGCGGGGCCTCTCCCCTCGGCCCGCGGCGGGGCCGAGTCGAGCCGCCGGCGGCCCTCCGGGGTGCCGCGGGGCGGGCGTGCGGGGCGCTTGGCGAGATGGTGCACTTCGGGAGGCAGAGAGGAGCCGGCTGCCTTTGTGACCGCAACTTACTGTGCGATTTGGTGTTTTTTTAGGTGCTAACTGAAAACAAAAGGCCTCAGAGGAGGAAGCAAAGAGTTTTTAAGGTAACCGACCACCGCTTTAACGTTTCTCCCCTCGGTTTAAGCAGCCTTTCCTTGTCACGCCGACCGGGAGGCCGAAGGGTTAACCCTGGCAGCGGCGCTGCCCGGCTCTTCGGCAGCTCAGCTCATTTGGGAGCCCGGAACATTTTCTTTTTTCTCCCTCTCTCCTCTCTCCCCCCTCCTCTTTCCAGCGTGTTGTATACAGAGCTGAGCCTTTCCGCAGCGTCGGACTACAAAGTTTGCTTCCCATTGTATCCAACGTTCGCTCTAATTTTCCCTTTTTCTACTTCACCTCCTTCCAAAGATAGCCATTGAACACGGGCTGGGTTTTGCAATATCCAGCTTTTACGGCATGTGAAACTGAATGTGAGAAGTCATTGTTCTAATATAAACCAAAGTAACGAAACTGGGACTTTCATACCTCAATTGCAGTAGTTTTGATTTCCTTTTTTCTTCAAACTTCAGAACACCTCAAGTGAAACTGAAAATTCTATAAACTTACAAAAACCTTCAGTTTCACATGGTAACGTTTCATCAAGATTTTTAAGATGGCTATCTTTTACGACAACAAAAGACTTGTTTTTCCAGCTGTATTGTTTCATATTTTATCCAATGTACAGTATTGCTACATTTATGGACAGTCTTTTAATTTTAAAAAAGTAACAGGTAGCAAATTCACGTTGCCTTTTTCAGTTCATCTTTATTTTGAATAGAAGTAAGTTCTGAATCCTGTTCTTTCAAACTAAAATGCTGATGGTTGGATGGTGCAACTGTAAAAAGAAGATAAAGAAAGTGGGAAAAATGTTGTGTTGTTAAACTTATTTATAGAACTGTTCTCTTTATATGGAGTGCAGATGAATGTGATTTTAACATAGGTTAAACATAGGTTGTTTCAGTACATAAAATTTTCAGAAGTTACGGGACGGGGTAGATGTGATAAGTGCTGAATGTCTGTAGCGTGATTTCCTTTGAAATCATCCCAGTTCCGTAGCACCTTTGTCTTTGTTACATATTGCAGAAACTTGCTGAAGGAAGTTGTAATTTTGTAAGACACGGTGAAGTTAAAAGTGAAGTAAGGAGCAAATAAGTTACTTGACTTGCAGATGTCTGACCTCAAGCGTGTGTCTTCATATGGGTGTCGTTGTGCAAACCACCTCCTCGCATGCTTAGCTATGTAACGCTAAGCGGTAGTGCTTATAAAAAGCCAACAAGTACTCCTCTTCTTCCATTAAATAGATTGATCTCCTAAAACGGCGTGTTTCATTAAGGCGTGGATATGCCCATTTTAGTTGCTGCCACTTTTGTAGCGTAAGGCAAGGTGCAGTTAAAACTTGAGCGTCTGTTCATCATCCGCTTTGTGCGGTTAAGTGGAGGGTGCGCAAAATAAGGACGTTTTGTAAATGGGTCACTCAGTTTTGTGAAGTGTAATTGGTCCGACACCTGTTCTGTCAAATACGAGAAACCTTGTCAGGTAGCCGTGTTGTATCAGGTGTCTGCCTACAAGAGGGGTTCAGAGAGGGTCTTCAGATTTTTCTCCTGAGTTGGTTTTACCGCTGGTTCTGATTTGATGGCAGGGCAGGTTGCTATGTAATACGATGCTGTCATTCCTCTCCTTTCCAAAAAGCTTTCCGAACAGTTTTTTCTTGGCTCTTAAATGGAAAAAGGCTTGTCTGTTTTTGTGTGCATAGTATCATATGGTAGTCATTGGGCTTGTGTTTATTTCTGCTTTGACTTGCTGAATTGATTCTGCAGTGTTTCCCCTTCGGTTTTGGGGACAGTTCTTCCAGTTTGCTAGCATCTTGTCTTTGTTTCATGGTGCTGAATTGCATTTGATGAGTTTGTTCACTTGTGTGCACCAAGTAAAGCCTGGTACCCCTGAGGGCATCTCAGGGAAGTGGTTGCCTTGGGGTTGGTGAGGTTTAGCTTTGTTTTTAGGGAGGCACGTTGGTCAATTGAAATTAGGTTGCATCTCTGTCAGCTGCAGTAAACTTACAACAAGCCACATAATTTATAGACTTCTTCACAAGGGCATTTTAGAAACATGACACTGTGCTATATGACTCTCTAACCTGGCTTATTGGTGGGACTGCCTCGCCAAGTGGTATTGTATCTGTTGGGTTACAACCTCAGCCTTTGTTTTAATGATCAATAGTGGTTGAGGGTCGCTAACCAGTGACACGTAAAACATTTTAATAGGATTTATTAATTTTTCATTTTATTTTGCTTCTAAGAGGATTGTAAGCTTTCTTAAAGGCTGTTTTGTAGTATTCTGCTCCAGTGATACGTTGAGTTAGTATTTCTCCAGTCATCCACAGTCTTTATACATGCGCGTTGATTTATTCAGGGGGTTGGTGATCTTCCTAAGCAGACTTCTTAGGACCAAGGTCTTCTGTATTGGGTGAAAACACGCAATGCTTTCCTGCTGAAATCAGGTTGGACAGATAGCAGCATTATAAACAAAAGTGACCCATTCTGTTACGTTGTACCTCTTGTTTTCCATGTTTGTGTTTTACTGTTCCTTTCTCATCATTTTAAGAGTCATTTAGGAGATTCCACTGTGCCATAACTACAGTGTTTGGTTCTCTGTTTATTTTGAAAGAACATCTGAAATATTCATCTCTTCTAATGAGCAAATGTTCCTTGAACAGTTGGTGCGAGTTCGTAGAAATAGATACCAAAGAAGGAATACTCTTGGTTTGTTTTTGTTTTTCCAGATTATCTTGTATGTTTTCCCCACTTCAGCAGGAAAATCTAGATAGAAGGGATTCATACTGAAAAAATAATTTCACTGCATTTCAAAGGACATGCTCTGATCTCTGCTTCACTTAGTTATTAGCATTCTCCTTTTAGCCACTTAGCAGTGTTCTCACTCAGTCTGGGCAGCGCAGCGCAGTGCACCTCTCCCCTTAAAGGTGAGGAAGCGTTTGCAGCCACACACCAGTTTATAACCACAGCTCAGAAGAGCGGGACAGCTGGACTTGGCATCGTCCTGTCAGGGAGTCACACTGAGCAGCGACACCGGTAAGGAAGCCTCCCACAGAGCAGGGTGCAGTTGCTGAAGTGCACTCTGTGGTCTTCCTGCTAGGTTCTGGGGAGCCAAGGCCGCTGTTTGGGTGGCTGCAGATGTTTGCTGCGTTCATGGAGTTGGGTTCTTTACATTAATTTTTTTTTAAAAAGCGACTGAAGAGAGAGATCCCCAATAATATATGCGGTGCTAAGCGAGCATTGTAACTGCGTGCACATTCTTTGTTCTCTGACTGATTCTGTTTGCATGTTTACATGCAAACACTGTCATGGTAATCCGTGCACCAGAGAAGTGTGAAAAATGTCTGCGAAGCTCTGAAATCAGTTTGGTTTAACCCAAGCCAGAAGCCAGAGCTGACTCAGTATCTAGAACTTGATTTATTTCTAAGCGTTGTATTGGAAACTAGTGGGAGTCTCATTTCCATCAAATACAGACTTGAACACTCTTAATATTTCTCTGCCATGTGTGGAAAGCATGGTGTTTCTTACCAAAAACAGTGTTTAGAAACGAAGTCAGTATGGCAGATGTGTTGTTACTCCTTTTCAAAAGGTGGTTTGCTTTGCTGCTAAAGTTAAAAATTTTAACCTCGCGCGTGTTAACAAGAGTTAACAGAAGCAACCGGCAATGTGCAGGATAATGCTTCAAGTGAGCATGACTTTAACTGATTTTTGAGCATCCGTTCTAACTTAGAATACGTGGGTTTTGGTGCAAAGTGTCTGCCAGAATATGTAGCTGGAAGTAATTCAGCTTTGTTATTTTTCTTCATTTTTAAAAGAAGGTGTCACCAAGTGGATGGATGGAATTGCAGTGCTGTGCGATTTTACAGAGGAAGAAGGCAGAATGGTGTAATGGGGGTTGGAAAGGACACTGTCCAGAAAGCGCTGGTCTTGAGCTTTGTGTTTTTTAAAGGGACATTTTCACCTAGGAACATACTCATTTAGAAAATACCAACCAGTACTCAAAACAATTTGAATGGGAAGTGTCTGCCTACTTTGTGCCTTTTTGCTCCTCTTTTGATAGGGTGAGTTTACTTTTGGCATAGGAGTGGCTTACACAAATTATCCAACTTTTATTTTTAAAACTAAAATAACAAAGGAGTAACTTTGCAGTTAACTCAAAATTAAAAGCATTTACTTCAAAAGTGTTCCTTTTTTGTTGAGGACCTTTTTGAAACGGAGTGTGGCCAAATTGGATTATTTTTTTTCTCGTCAGGCTCGTGCACCTCATAGAAGTGAGCAGGCACGATAATGGCTGTAATTCCGTACCGCGCTTGCCTGTGTGCAGCCTTTCCAGCACTTCCACATGAGTAACTGTGTTTGCTTTGTACGCTGCCGTTACATTTCACCTGTATGTAGATGGGTTTTTTGAATGGAGTCTTAACAAAGAAGGCCTTTGTAAATTGGAGATTTCGCTCCAGTAATTTTGTAACTCTTAACTTTATTCAGCGTGTTTCGGGGGCAGTTGAAGCCTGTCCCTTGTGGACTTTTTCCTCTGGTGCTGATGGTGCTCAGTAGGGCGCGGAGGCGCTGCCCTTTCCTTTCTCCCATAGAGCTCCCGTGCTGTAGTGCCCCTTCCTCTCCCGGCACCAGCCTCCTCCTCTTTGCCCCCACCACCCATCCGAACCCGCAGAATGTCAGGGTAGAAAGGGACACTTTTGAGAAAAGGGCAAGGAGGCGGTGGAGCAGTTGTGAGGATTGTGCTGCTCCTCTTCTTGCTCAGGGAGTGCTGGAGACAGAGGCAGGATGAGGCAGGGCCAGGCTCAATCATCCTAGCAGTTAGGGTGTTTTTTGTGGGGGTGGAGTTGCACATGCTTTGAATCTCTAACACTGTAGATATTGCTTGTCACCGTGTGTTTTAGTGCAGTGCTGGGCATTCCCCTGTGTTGAACTTAGAGGAGAGAGGAGCTTCTTGAAAAGGTAGCAAATGTCTGTGATCAAAAACCTTATAAAATAATCAGTGAAGTAACAGTTTGTGGGAAGGAAGGAAGGCACGTCCGTGTATGAATGAAGGTGAAATGCACAGGTTTATTTTTAAGTTTAGATATTTCTAATGAAGTTTTAGCATTACAAAATAAACATGTTCATATTCTAGGTATGTTTTCTTGATACCATTTGTGTTTATTACTGAATTAAGAGCTTTACTGAACACTTGTACTTGCCATGTGTAACGTAGGCACTGAAATATTTGAGATAGTTTTGCGGACTTCAATAATCAGTTGTCAGTGCTTGCTGTCTGATGCTCGTACATTTGTAGATAAGAATAGTATCTAGAAAATGCTGTGAAAACTGGTGCTACTTGTGTAGAATCCTGTACCATATTGCTAAGCAAGTTTGTTTATTGCTTTCAGTAACTGTTGTGGGAGGAAACCCAGTGAGAAGTCCTCAGCACACTTGAGTGGGACCAGATTTTCACTTGTGTGCTTCATCCCTCTGATGTTACACTAAGTTTTTATACATGGCAATACAAAAGCAAAAAATATTGCAGACGCCACTGCAGCAGGCTTTTCCGTGGGCACCAGTATAAGTGCCTTGCCTTTGTAGGGACCAAAGGCTTTAATTCTTACTACAGTCAATTTGTAATTATAAGATTTAATTTGCAAGGTTAAAAAGAATCCATGCATTCCATCAATGGTATTCTTTTAATGTCAAATATCTGAAACTTAACCAGTACCAAGAAAAAAAAACAAAACAGAATTGCATAAATGACCTAGCAGTCATCACTTCTCATTAACACCTGTAGAATTATTGCGTAGAACATGTTTGGCTGTCATCTTGCTGTCCTAACAGCTTTAACATTAAACCTTTAATACAGATTTTCTAAGCCTGACTTAAAATTGAGTGGTTTGTGTCTTGACACTCGGGAATTCCTTTGCCGGTGTTTTGTTGCTGTTGTCCGGGTTGTATTATTTAATTGGCGCTCTTTAGTAAAATTTGCTCTGTTTCATTTTTGTCAAGTAAGCTTTTACTGAACTAGTGAATAAGAGGCAATGTTTCCAAGTATTTAAAAACGTAAAGCATCTATTTTTGTAGCAGCTGATCTCTGCCTGGGTTCTGTAACTCAGACACCGTTGCTGCAGTGCTGCTCCAGAGCGTTGCTGTTGCTGCACTAGGAGAGCGAGCCCGGTACTCGACTAAGGAGAAAGTGGAAGCTGTGTGTGTAAATCCTCGTTAGCTTTGTGTAAATTGGTGAGCGTGCTAGCTGGTAGAAGAGAAACATTGTTGGTCACTTCCAGCTTTATTCCTCAAGGAAAAAGGCGTAGGTGCAGACTCCTGAATAGTGGCTTGTAGTTGGGTGGCCTGGCTGATCAGCATGACTAGTTCTAGTTCTTCTATCTGAATTGCCTTTCGCTGGTCCTCTGACTTCCCTGTCCGTGGCTTTTCCATTGGTAACGAGCGTTAGATAATCTTTCTAGCCTTATGGCCTCTCATCAGCTTTAAAACCAGGCTGGAATACTCCTACAATACAGATGTTTGAATCTGAAAACTACTCAGCGCGTGGCTTGTTGCTCTATTTGGGACCTGTGAATACAACTGGTTGTACAGCGGGTGGTTAGGCACCTAAACCGAGCCCTAACGAGGAGCTGAATGTGTTCCTGGTTAGGTTACAGGAACTGGAACATTACCTTACGCAGCCGTTCACATCCTTAGTGAAAGATCTGAACGGAGCGAAAATCATGAGCTCATGTTAGTTTGGTTTGCTTATGGCAAAGCCGGGCAAGGTCGTTGTGATCATTTGCTCTGATCTGGGCAACCTTTCTGAGAGCTCATACGACTGAATACATTTATTGGCGTTAAAGCATCCTGTTTTAAAAATACCTCAAGGAACTTGAATTTTAGAATTCCCATGGATGAAGAGGGCAACGAAACGCCTAACAAGGTGCCTAAAAGACTCTGTACTCTCTCTGCCCCTCTGCAAAAATGTGCACCGTAATTGCAGCCCAGACTTCTCTGTCCTTCACTTAAAGTCATCGAGTCCCGTTATACTTTTGTCTGCTAGAACAAGGAGCCTTCTGTTGTTGGCTTTCTTTTCCACAGAGACTTAGCAATACTTTGTGGCCTTTCAATTTTCTTTTTCTTTGGTAAATTGTAGAAAGTGGACTCGAGGCTTTCACTTCAAGATACTTCAATCCTTTGTTGTTCGCGTGGTCCTCCAAGCCCCGTCCAGCATATAAATGTCTTGCTTGAATTGGGGATGCCAGGATTGGACGCTCTGTTCCTCTAGCAGGTGTAAAAGTGCCAAACACCGGGTATAAAATATCTGTCTTCCTAATTACGCTGTTGTTTATGCACTGGTGAACCTCGCTAACTGTTCTGGCCATGAAGTTGCAACAGAAGCTTCTATAGTTACTGTGCAGTTGGTTGTTGACCGTGGTCGTGGCCTTCCTAAGGTCACTGCTTTCGAAGCTAAAACCTGCTTTTTGTGCATGCATCTGATGGCTTCGTTGTTACATGCACAGCTTCACCAGGATCTGCAGGGGGAGGTTTGCTTGCGGCCACCTTGCCAGTCAATTTAGGAAAGACCGGGTCTGATTTTTTCATTTTTTGCTATTTTTCTGTCAGTATTAAATTCACTTTTCTTACGGGTCATTGCTAAGAATGTTATACGTGGCTGTGATCTCCCTGAAGACCCCGTTATGAGCTCTCTGTGATGGTTCCCCATTTACAGTTACGGGCCAGGCAGGACTTCGTTAATGTCATGGCGATGGCTTCATAAATGAGTAGACCACAGGAGACATTAGCTAGGATGGATAAATTCAAAGGCCGAGTTTCTTTCATCTCTCCATTTGAGTTAAAGCACATTAGGGGAAGGTTATATTAGGGAATACATGTTGCTGCGGATCATATCACTTTTCTCCTGTGGGTTAATTGAGTGCTGTATTTTCCAGAGCTGTCAGTGTCTCTTTGAGTGTCCCATTTCAATGCTGAAGATAAACGACTGAATAAATCAAAACATAAGTAAAACAAACAGATCAAGGAAGACCCTAGTTTACATTGGCTTCTGTAGCAGAAAAGGTACTGCTATAGTTTTTCTTTCTTTCTGTAACACATCCGCTTTGGGGTACCTGTGTTAGGGGAATGGGATCCTGGGGTGCTTTAAAAGGAGTGCGGCCAGCAGGTCAAGGGAGGTGATCTCTCTCTGCTGTGCCCTGGTCAGGTCTCACCTGGAGTGCTGTGTCCAGTTCTGGGCTCCCCGGTACAAAGAGACAGGGATCTGCTGGAGGGAGTCCAGCGGAGGGCCACAAAGACAGTACGGGGCCTGGAGCATCTCCCTGAGGAAAGGCTGAGGGACCTGCGTCTGTTCAGCCTTGAGAAAAGAAGACTGAGAGGGGATGAGCTCCTTGCTCACCCACCCTTATGCTGTGTTGAACATAGAGACCCTGGAAGAACTGCTGTTCAGGTCATCCTGGCTGTGGCACAAGCAAGCAGGAGTGGCTGGTTTTTAACCTCTTGGGATCTTGAGAGCCACTTTATCAGTTATTGATCTGGGCATCGTCTGTTGTTAGTGGTTCATGGCAATAATTGCTTCTGGTTGTGTCCTTTGGTACAAAATGGGTTGTTACCACCCGTAGAGGCACAAAACGAAATCTAAACCCGTGCTCTGGTCGCCGTTGTACAGGAAGTGTGGAAAAGTCTGCAGGGTCAGCTTGGCATTGTATTTTGATTGTGAATCGGTGAAACTTCTGCGTTACTTCGGGGGCATCTTGTGTTGAAAGAAAAGTCAATATTACACACAGCCCTTTGACTCTTGTGGGAATGATTCACTGCGATTGGCTTCTCATGTGTGCTTGGCCTCATGGAGCCAATTTTGTGTGTGTGTAATTAAAATACGAAAAAAATAGGATGTCTGGTTTGAGTTTAAGCAATTTAGTAATGGCTACATCAAACCGTACTCCTATGGCTCCTCTTGTAATAGTACTAACTATTGTCGGGTCCGAGCTTGAGATTTGTTAGTGTTTTATGTCCCCAGCTAGGGCTATGCTCCCTTTAATGAAGAAGAGAGGAAATTACTTTTATTGATCCAGTTTATTCCAGCTTTAGAAATCAATCAGATTGGTCTTTTCGTGCTCAGCTTCCATGAATTTTAAGACTGTTGCTTGGAAGTGTGGTATCCTTGCCTGTAGTTTGGAGGGCTTTGATTCAGGCCTGGAAGATAGATTGCTCCTAGGTCGCTGTGCTGCAAAGGCTTTGCCGAGCTATTGCTTTTGGTCTGCCAGGCTTAGACGGAGAAGAATCAAATGAGCTCTGCCCCTGCTACTATGTCTGCTCTTCTTTTTATGCTGGGAAACAGTAGCTTTACCTATTAAACGGAAAAGGGCACTGAAAAGTCGGGTAAAAGGAGGAAAAAGGTATTTTTTTTAAGATCCAGTGCAGTACAGTAACAAAAGAGAAAAGGCAATGTATTACTCAAAAAGAAGATAATTAGATTTTTTTTTTAAAGAAACACTTTAGGATAATTTCTATTATTTGTATGGAAAAAGTAAAATATGAAACTAATAATGCAAGTGATATGATTCATCTGGTTCTTATTTTTTTCCTCATTGCATGTAGGCAGCTTCCAGTAATGTTAGTGGAAATTATGATGCATGGGGAATAATTGTATTAATAATTGCACTTTGCTGCTGAGATCACTGGGGTTTTATGTAGACACAACACTGCACCCGTATTCTTCTGAGGGGGAATGCAGTGGGTATTTTCGAGCACAGTGATGCTTTTTGGTCAGATAAAAGTACTTCAGTGAGGAGCAGCATATTTGAGAGAGAAATATGATGGCGGTTTTGTGCTTTGAACATGGTCAGTGGGCTCTGTCAGATCCTCTCATCTCTGATGACCATGGTTGGACCTTCCTCTTTCCCTCTGCCTCTCATTGCTCTCAGATTTCCAGACTTAGAGTCGATTTATTTATTTATTTATTTATGTAGAGAGTGGCACCCTTTACAAATGAAGGGAATAAGAAAATGTGTGGTTGTGTTGATAACCTACAACACAACACATGGGAGACGATTTTAGGCCATTTGTTTCCATCTCCTCAGCTTTCTGATCATTGAATTAAATAGCTTCTAATAGCAATTTTACGTAGTCAAGACGTTTGGACTGATAGAGATCTTGAGTATACTTGTGTTGAAGAAAACCCAGCCATTTCATATCCGAGTTCCTTCTGAAGTTAAACTGAGACAAAGAAAGCTAGGTAATTGAAATGCAGCTTTTGTACAGGCGGAGAACTGTGGGGTTTTACTCTTTGGTGGTGGAGCCTTACCATATTTTCTGGTACAGTTGCAGAGGCCTGTTTAAAGCCTTTGCCCCTGCTAACAATAGACTTGGGTATCCACTTTTGTGTTGTCTGCTTCCGTGGAACCCTTAGAAATTACTTTGTGATCCCCTCAAGGTCTTTGGGTCATTGATGAGAACCTCCAGGATCTGGAGGAGTTGAGGTTCACTGCCTTAGTCAGTACCTGTGTGTAATACAAATAATAATAAAACAATAAAAAAATTATATCTTTATTCCTTAATGAGATTTCTGTAGGTTTGGCTTAGATATGTAGGTGCTGGATATATTTTTCCATAGCATTTCCATGAGAGTTTGATGCCTCAGGTAATATTTAAGGCATGCCATGAATTCCCTGTTAGATTTTTCATCAATTAAGAGTCAGTTTTAAGGTGAACACTGGGTTCCAGATGGAGTTAGGTCCACATGCCTCGTTTTGCCTGCGGGTTGCTGGCAATATTGCCTTGCTGGTTATGATTAATCATAGATCTATTTTCCATTTTTACTTCATTTCTCAGAGAACTCCATGCATTTTGGCTGTGGCTACTAAAACACGTTAGATTTAACTAAATATTCTAATTTGGGTGCTATTTTCAGCAAACTGCTAAGATTTTCTGAGTACGGTTAATGTATGGTTAATTAACCAGATGCATCGCTTCTGTCTAATCAGAAAAGCAGTTCTGTTTTTTGTGCTAAGTAGGGCTTAAAGCTTCAGAATATTTAAATAAGTCTTAGATACTACAATAAGATTAAGCACCACCACTGTCCATTGTGACTTCAAATTTAATTTTTAAAAGAAAATGTAATATAAATAGAAATAAAATTTAATTAAGGTAATAAAACCTGGATTTCAGTCTTTATTGCTGTCTCTGCCTGAGTTCTTGCCTTAATTTTTTATTTATTTTTTAACTGCATAACTCCTTACCTCATAGCCATAATGCTGTCTTAAATGAAGCCTATATGAGTATCCTCTGCAGGACATGGTGTTCTGACTCTGTCTTGATTCTGACATTGTTACATTCTTCATCTTCACAGATACTACCTGGCTGCAACAAACTAAATATTAAGAGTTGACTACAGGAGTGCTAGTGATAGCTCAGTTACAAGAGGGACCATTCAGCAACCTGAAAGTTACCATCTAAACCTACAAGCCAACCAAGTGTTTACATGGTAACTTTCAGGTGAGCTGGCAGAGCAGTTGGCTTGTTACCCTTTCCACTGCAGCTTTTGTTGTTTCAGAAGGAGTTGGTGCGGCTGACCTGAAAACCAGCCATTCTTACACGCGTCCAACCAGGTGGTGCATCAGTGGTGGTGTGGCTGTGAAGGCATAATTAGAAAGAGCGTAATTATAAACTTTCTGAGGCACAAGCCTTTAGATTTCAGTCCTGCTTTGAATTAAAGGGAGACTTTCATCTGTTTATGCAAATTCACTTAAAAAAAATTAAAAAAAAATCCTTAGATTTGAGTCTAAACAGTGAAGTCCTTTATGTGTTAATTCATTTCTTTAGTTTGCCGACACTACCAAATGCACATGCTTTGTTCTTGCCAGCCTGATGTGGCGGGAGGTGTCCCTGACTATGGCAGGAGGGTTAAAACTGGGTTATCTCTAAGGTCCCTTCCATCCCGAGCTGTTCTCTCATTCTCTGCATACCTCCCAACTTGAGGTGAGGCAACCCTTGCTGGAAATATAAGGTTTTATGCTGCAGGTTTTCTTTAAAACTTTTCCCCCCAACATCTGTGCCTGGGTTTAATTAACATATTCCTCATACCTGTCAAAGTAGGGTTTAATTGTTGTGAATCTTATGCTTATTTTTATGTTTTTGAGCAGCTGTTACACCTTTTTTTTATTATTATTTCATAGGCAAATTTAGAAAACAAACCAGTAAATGGCCGCAGACCAGAACTCATGGAATGCAGTATATGTGGTCATGGTGAAAAATACAGGGTGAAAACGAACCAAACTCAACCCTTTGAAAATGTACAGTCTAAGGAGAAAGAAAGAATGACAGGCTTAGAAGCAGAGAAGTGGGCACATAACGAGAAGCCATCCTTTGGTGTCCATGTCAACGGAGATATCCACGGAACTGTGACAGGCCATGAACACTTGAAAAATGCTGAAGGAAGTGAAAGAGCAGTCTCTCCCAGTCAGTTAGCTGAGCCAAAAAAATCATTTGCACAGACCATCAAAAATGGCATAAAAACTTTACATTATTCACCACCAGAAGCAGTCGCTTCTCTGAAAAAAGCGTCTGTAGAGGAAAGGACAGATTTGACGAGCAACTCCCATGCCCCATGGAGCAAGGCTACCAATCTGAATAACATAGTAAACACTCTGGCGACGGGCGTTGGCTGTGTTCACCCAGACAAACACGGGAACCTTTTCATGAAAGAGGAAAACTGCGCGTGCGGCGTCTTCCAGAATTCTGACAAATCGGTGTTGCCCACTGGTTCCATTTTGGATCTGCGAGAAAGCTCGTGCTGTCCTCTGCTGCTTGACGAGGGAGCGCATGTGCAGAAGGATGGCTTTAAAGTACCTAACGCAGAGACACAGCATGAGAACTCCTCACTCCAGCCAACTTTCTTGTCCCTGATTAAAAACAGAAATTTAACTGTAGAGCAGGTTGTAGCTATTGAAGCTTTAACACAGTTATCTGAAGCCCCTTTGGAAACAACTTCACCACCTAAAACTCAAAGTACCGAACGTACAGAAGAAACAACTTCCAACTTGCTCCACAGTTATAAAAGGGATATTTCATCCTCCTTCGCATCTTCTACATTAAAAGAAATCAAAGACACTTACTTGCAGAATGAACAACAGCTCTTGGCTCACTGCGCTCACTCCCAGAAGCAGCTCCCTAATAAGGCGGTGTTATACAATGGCCAAAGTTCAATTTCTGAGTTGCGCGATAAACCCGTCAGTCTGGCTAGTGATCTGTACAAATTACAGTTATCCTCAAGAGATACCAAAACTTTATCTGATTTAACGTGTAACGCAAAATCATTTTCAGGACACGTTACCAAGAACAACTACGATCCCGTCAGCCTTGCGCGGTATTGCAGCGCTTCGCATAACGTCCAACACGCAGGTAACAACTTGGATGCTCTTGGCCAGTTAGACCAAAAGCCAGCCTGTAATGATTTGAGCTTGGAAACGAGTTCTTTAATTAAAGAAGGAGGAATTCACAGCCAGGATGAAGAGGATGTAGCTACCCAACTAACTCAACTCGCAGCATTAATTGAATCAAACCGGACAAATCCAGAGCAGAAGAATGACATAAAGGCGTCGCTACTAAACCTAATATCACACGAGAGGCAGCCAAAGCATAACCAAGACCTGTTGCAGAGAAAGGAGTCTGTATTTTTTAGGCATAATTATAGTTCCTTACTGTTAAAGCAAAAACAATCATCGAATAAAAAAGGCAATGCTGTACCATGGAAACCAAGACACAAAAAAAAGCCTCAAGAAGCACGCTATCAGCAAATTAATCAAAACCAGCTAGAGCTGCTGTCATGCCAACATAGTGAGTTACAGGACATGTGGATATCATCAAAACTGCACAAGCTCGGTCAAACCATGCCACAGGACTCCAGAATAGCTCCATCTGAAAAAAAATCTCCGAGAACCAAAGTACATAAAGCACTGAATCAAAATGCTTCAGCATCACAGGAAAAAACTCGGTTATTTCTCCCACAAACACAGATAAAATTCCATAGGTGCTTACCTGAGGTACCCCAGGAGAAAAAAAAAGACAGGTTGCTTGGCTCTGAAGTGATGAATGAGCAAATCAAAACTGCAGGCTCCGGTGACCCACTAGGCGTCGATCCCCTGAAAAATGATGTTGCGTGTAACCAGTACGGTCATCTGCCCTCCCGTAATCCTCTGGCTGTTTCACAGCTGAAAACAGCATCCGCGTTGAGCAGACCAAGTGAAAACGTACAGATGTTTACAGAAAAATGCAATTCTCAGGTACAGCAAGCAGTGAATGTCAGCCAGGCACATCCTTTGCCTCAGACCTTTAATCAGTCTAACCTGAGAGCTAACGAAACGCGCAGCGAAGACAGAGCCTGTGTTGCGCAGGGTGCCGCCGAACAAGGGGATGCGAAGCCGCAGGTGCTGCCTGGTCCCTGCAGCGGGGCTCCGGTGCCGGCTGCCGCGGAAGCTCTCAGGACCGTGGAGTGTGCAGGTGAAGTCACTGTTCTGACGTCAACAAGTTTGGGTGCTGACCACCCTCCGAGCACAGGGGACTCAGGGTGTTCTCCAGCAAAAAACACGCTCAGCAGCTTTCTTGAATCACCTATGAAGTTTCTTGATACTCCTACGAAAAATCTCATAGATACGCCTACAAAAAAAGGACAGTCTGAACTGCCAACTTGTGACTGTGTCGGTAAGTCCTTTGGCTAACTTCTGCCAGTAGCTTTCGGACGGGCGTGTTTGTGTTGCTTCCTCTGATGCGAGGAACTGTATCTGCCACTGAGCTGTTGAAAAAGGATCAGCATTTTGCCATTAGGGAATCAGAGAATTAATCATTTTTTCTCTTCCTGTAACTTTGGCCAGGTGTTCCTCAGGCCTGCCAAGCCCAGCAGAATTCGGTATTTTTGGCCTTGTAGCTGGCCAGTTTAAGTTCTGCGGGGTTTAAATGCAAGTTGAGGGAAAGGAATTGTTTCACTTGTTTTGTCATTGCTGACTTGAATGCCATGTAAATTTATCCGAGAACGTCAGATCATGGTTATTATGGTCTAGAACTGGTTTCTGGGCAAAAGATTCCCAATACATTTTCACTGTTGCCCGAATGCTGCTAGATAGGCAGCAGGGCGTAACTGTGGGCAGTCTTGTTGCTGTCACTGATGCTCCTGAGGCAAGTTTGCCTTGAGGTGTCCTGTCAAAGGCTTCTGACGCGTCTCGTCTCAGAGACGAGAGGTGGGCTGGAGCAGAGGTGGTAAAGCCAGAGATGTAGTAGTGGGCATTGCGCTGTGGGGTGTTGGATCAGACTCGGTCCTGAGAACTTGCCAAACACGGCTTGACTGATGGTGTTGGACATGCTGTGTTTCAGGCTATCAAAGCACCAGATGAGGAGGGGAAAAAAAAATCACCTGAGACTTAAGGCTGTACACAGACAGGCTTCCTTCATCTTTGCTTAAATGTTCTGAATCAACAAACTGCTGGGGAAGTGGCCTGGATTATGTGTCCTGATCTGTAGTATAGGACTCAGTTGATACTTTTTGGTCTCACTTCTCCGTTGTCTAATATGAATTAATAATGTTTTCCTACTCACGAGGGCGTTGGGAAACTTACTTAGTCAATGCGTGCCAGGTGCTGCAATGGAAAACTGCTGAGGAATACAAAATATAATTATGATTTCTTTGTAGTAGCAAGAAAAAAAATCTACTAGACGGTTAATAGGAGAAAGCAAGTATAAAATAATTTCTCGGAGGAGAAAAATCTGTCATAGTACTTATTCATTGCATTTCAGGGGCAGATTTTACGTATTTAATTTGGAAGATGTTTCAGTGAACCATTTCTAAGCTTACTTATAGCAGTGTAAATAAAATTTGGATGTGCAAACTGAATTTTCTCAACCTGCTTACAGAGCAAATTATCGAGAAAGATGAAGGCCCATATTACACCCACCTCGGGACAGGACCAAGTGTTGCTGCTGTGAGAGAAATAATGGAGAACAGGTAAGGAAATGCATGAAATGTACAAAACCCAATACTTTTGACTGTTTAAACGTGAAAGAAGAGCAACTAGGAGAAATCGGGTGCTATGTTTTGCTTTGTTTTTCTAAAATGTTGCTCTACTCATTTGTAAAGCCTTTTCCTGTTCATCTGTGCGTGAGGTAAGCTCTCACATTCCAGTTCCAAATTTGTGTGTCTTTTCTGAGCTCCTGCACTTTGAGGGTTCAATTACACCAGGAGCAGTATGCTCTTAGGTGCTGCTGGACTCAGTAGGGATGACAAAGATTACCAGCTGGCAGGATTACGCTTCCTGGTGTCGTGCATACAAACAACCTGCTGCAAGTCGGACAGAAAGGTCACATCAGTGACCAAGCGCACTAGGATTTGCACGCAGATAACATTTTCTTTCCAAGTAATGTTTGGCAGAAGCTTACTCCTTTAGGAGCTATTTCAAAATGACTTTTGCAAGTAGGGTGTTACATTTAAAAGTATTTTGTGACATCTTAAATATTTTGGTTTTCTTCTATTCTCAGTAAAGCAAAGGGAAAATAAAGTTGTTGTTGTTGTAGAAAGTGTTTGCTGTTTTAAAGTGGTCTGCAGAGGCTTTAGTTTTACTCATGAACTTTCTTAATGCAGGTATGGAGCAAAAGGAAGCGCTGTAAGAATAGAGGTAGTGGTTTATACAGGAAAGGAAGGAAAAAGCTCTCAGGGGTGTCCGATTGCCAAGTGGGTAAGTTTTTATGTTACAGCACTAAAATTGTTTTGTGTGGCTTTTAAATATCGAATGATGTGTATAGTCTTGGAGCTTAAATATAACCTGGTCTTTAATGAAGGTCTGTTTTTCCATTTAATTTATCTACAAATCTGCCTGAATGATGAAGCTAAGGAAAACACTTTTTAAGCTGTGATGCTGTTTGCTGTGCTGTGGTTTGCGTGAGTTTGAAAGAGAAGTGCTTAATAGAGCTGGCAGAGATGACCAAATCAAGGGTAAGAAATTCTTGACAGTGTCTGGAATCTGGAGTGTCTAGTAAAGTAAGCTATTGCAAAGCTTGAAAGAAAAGAAGGGATGGTTGCTTGGGAGAGTTGGAAAACAATACAGTAATTAAAAAATATATATCTTCTGAATTCTATGAACATCTGAAGAAAAGAGCATGTGCTGGATAAGGAAGTTCAGTTTCATATACCATGGAGTTTGTTCCTCTCTTTGAGGCGCTGAACTCCCTATTTGGAAATGTAAATGTTAGGGTGACAGTGTCACCAAAGTCTTGTCTCACATTGCTTCAGAGGAGCCAGGAAATGAGGTAACAGCCAAGCTCCAGGAAAGAGCTTGGGAAGAATTGATCGTCCTTAATCTTTGCTGAAACCACCAAGGGAGGTAAAAAGTAGACTGGAAATCTTGTAACTAACTTTTGGAAGTAAAAAGAATTTGTTTGTTAAAATACATTCTTTTATTGTTGCTGTATTTAGGAGTTTCCGACTTAACTGAAAACCTGATGAAGTTAACTGTACAGTTGGCAGACTAGCATTGGTAACTACATGACAAAAATGATGATAATGTACGTGAACGGTACTGCATGTATGCTTACTGCTGACATGTTTGGAACAGTCCAAATGTGGTTTTCATACTCGGCACATAAACTATTATTCAGAAAGGACTCCCATATGTGCGTGTTGCTTCAGATAATACATAATAACAAATAGGCATCCAAGAAATAGAGAGGGTCAAACAGATTTCAGAAACAAAAAGAACGGAATTATTTTTCTTAGCGTTTCAGCTAAACAAAACCCTTCCATTTTAACACAGCTAAAAATCTTATCTTAGAAAAAGTTGTGAGCCTTTGAAAGGAAGAAGAGATTTAAAGCTAACTCTTCAAATTGATTTTTCTGTTGCCAGTATCAACATGCTGCCTTTTATATAAACCAGTGATAGGTTTTGTTGTGTGTCGGCGTGGCCATAGGTGTCCGACATGTGTGTGCAATATGAGAGCCAGGAAGCACTCAGCTGCATTTAGGAAAGGCTCCGTAAAGGTGCGGTGGACCTGCTGTTCAATTGGACTGTCACGTTTCTATATGTAAAGTGTTTACAGGAGTAAGTTCAATGTTAATTTAACTGAATTCCAAACTTGTGTTGTGCAGTGGTGACTTTCTGTGTGTAAACTCAAACAAAAAGAGCGTGAACACTTTTCTAAGTCTGCTGTTACTGCGTGACTGCTTAATACAAGAGAGGAAAGGAAATCGCTGAAATCTTTACAAGACGCTTCATCTTGTATAAGATTTGCCATTTTTTTGGTTGGTATTCTTCATGTGTGAGTTAACTTCTCATTGACAATACTAATTTGAATCCTTAGAACAGAGCATATTTGGCTTTTGGCTCTGACCAAAGAAACGTAATTGTGAAATTGGTTTGAAAGCATATGGAAAAAGTTTGCTCTGCTCTCTGATAATTGCAGTCACAAGGTTCTGTCAGCTGCACAGAGACTTTCACTTACTCGTGTACGCTGTACGTTGGGACAGGCTCATTTCTGCTTTGCAGATGGACACGCTATTGCCCTTAGGGCTCTTGAGAGACTTGCTGGCAAGAGCACCACGATGGAGCTCGGCTGAAGCAAATGTGACGAGAAAAAAACTGAATGTATCTATTGATCACATTTAGCTATTTTCTCCAACTAATTTCCCTATTTCCACGAGTTAAATTTGTCCTTTACCAGTTCCTTAGATACATTTTAGGATCAAAGGAGGCTTTGTAAAATGCTTGGGTCCGTACAGTCTTCTGTTAATGACAGTTTCATAATACTGATGTCCTCCAAAATTGTTTTTAACTTAAGTTGCTCCAAACATGTGCATGTTGTTTTAAACACTCACTGAGAGAGGCTCCACTGAGGACAGGCTGACCTTTTCTTCCTTATTTTTAGAGTACTATAAACCTGGAAAATCTGTGTAGGTGTTAATTGCATGATCAGAAAATAACCATTCCGCGATGCATGCTGGGGTGCACGTACTCTTCTTTCCTTTTTTGTTTGGATTGCTTTGGCATTTTTGTTTTGTCCGATCTTCATGTTTCTGTGTAACAAGTTAAAAGGAAGAAAAGAAAAGCTTTGTAGTACTTGAATTGCCAATGTGTCTTCCTGGGTTGGCCCATTCATATAACCACGTTACGGTGCATCCCCCACAAGCAGCCAGTGATCAGGATTCATATCAGTCCTATTGTTTCAGCAGCGCTTAGTTTGATGTGGTCTCTTTTTTCTGTTCTCAGTATGTCTGATGGGCAATAAAGATTACCTCACGTCACTTAAGTGAAATGGTTTATAAACCTGCTGTCTGTAAGCAGCCTCACTCCTGGCATAATCCCGCAGTGCTGAAATCAAAGACGATGTCGCTGACCTCAGAGGGCAGCGTCGGGTCTTAACGTTTCTGGAGTACACCGATTTCCTTTGGGTTCCTTCTGGTTTCTGTGGCCGTTGGCTTGGATCAGCTAAGCTATCATTGCTGGCTGTCTTCATTCAGAGACGCGATGTAATTTCTAAGGCTCCAGCTCTGAATAAAGACAGGAGATAAGAACTGATAAGAACAGCCGGGTCGGGGCAGAGGTCCTCCCCGCTGATATCCTGTCTCCAGCGCTGCCTGATAGCAGAAAGGTGTAAGAGCAGGGCACTGGGGCCCCAGAAGACTCACTCACTTTCCAGTCATTCCTAGCTCTGAGGTTCCCTAAGCTGGAGGCAGTGTCTTTGTGCTCAGCTGTCTTTCCTAAAAATGTTGCCTTTATTCCTCCTTTTCCTTCCTCTTCTTTTACGCTTGGTATTACACTGGTAAGCAAAATGTTTTCAGCCACGTGCTCTATTTCCAGTAATTCCTAGCAGTTGCTTTTCCTTTTTAACTCCATTGCAGAGCAGTGATTTGGCATTTCCTTAGCGCTTTCTGTCATTACTGCAGATTCTCATTTCTGCGTGCTAATGGCCAGCCTGCAGTCAGTCCCTGTCTCAAAGCGGAGTAGTTTTATCCACGTGCACTTAGTACGCACGCGATGGTGAATTTAGTCTGCCACTCGTGCTGCCCACTCAGCAGTGCGAACTCCTTCCTTTGTTTGCAGATTGTGCTTGTCTTCACTCCTCTGAATTACTTGCTGTCATCCACAACTGTTGTCGTCCTATTTACCCTCAACAAACATGCTGGAGAGCACGGGCTTGAACTCTGCACAGCTCCCATCAGAGACATAGCAGCCTTTGTCTTCTCACCAGTTACTCCTGGGTGGTCTTTCGCTTTTTCCCAAGACACACTGGTGTTTGTTTTTTTAAGGGACCTTACTGAGTGGCTTTTGGGGATCTAGAAGGACCTGCAGTATGACCGAGCTGTGACTCCTCTTCACAAACATTTGACTTCTCCCTGTGCGTCGCGGCTATCTGTGTGGTCACTGCTTCTGTCCTTCGGAGCTACAGATGTGCCCTGCCCAGATACCGGGCCAACGTTACCGTTAAATTGGCAGATGTCTCCTAGGCCCATCTGACAAGCTGCCGTACTCTGAGTTACCTTCATGCCTTCTGGTACCGGTGTACTACAAACCAGAACAGTGCCTGTCAGATCCAGCAGTTGGTTGGTCACCCGTGAGTTTCGGGGGTGGATGTTAGCTGATCTTGGCAAATTGTTACTGTCTTTGGGGAGGAGAGTGAGTGATGTTTTTCAATGGTTCCTGTTGTCCTATAACCACTTTTGGGGGGCTTTACCTTGAAAAGGTACACAGCTGAGGGTTTTTCTCCAGAGAAGTGTTCTGAAGTGTGCATCTTCCCAAACGCCTTTTTGTGAACACGGCAGAAGCGGGTTTTGCATCTCTGGCCTTATTTCCTCTGAGCGCTTTGTTATTTTTCCCCTGGATGATCTGTGAACCCTTCAGATTCTGATATCCTACTGGCAGCCCTAATTGTCTGAAAAATTTAGTATTATGGGATTTTTATGCCTTTGTCAAACTCTTCCAATTTTGTTTTGTACTTTCTGCCTCTTGGGATTTTATGTTTATAGCTTGACAGAGCTTTATGATCTCTTACTGTTGGTCATAGGTTATATAAATATTAAAAAAAACAGGAAGCAGATAAAAACGAAGCACATATAAATACTTATACAATATAAATCTGTTTAAATGACAGTCTTCTTTTAAAGACCTGGACTTAATGTTAGCCACTGAAATTAATCAAATTTTCAAAAAGTAATGCTTAGATAATTCACTGGTGCAACCAAGACTTCACAGATCATTGACCCGATAGGAATTTGTGCCTCAATGCTAAAACCTACAGTTTGTTGAGTGCTGAATGAGTTTTGGTATCGATTATGTCTTCTGCAGGTACAGAGATGATTATTTTTTCCAATTTGCTAGCTTTGCTTGAGAAAGTGATGGGAAATGGAAAAAGCAAGAAAAGTGAGAAGTTACTCCAGCTTCTAGGGTATATACGTGCACGTTAGTGCTGGAAGAGATAATTTATTAAAGAAAGTGAGGTGACAAACAAGCATGGCACTGTGCTTTGGGGTAGGTGATCGTTACCAACCAACCGGAGGACTGCTCTACCAGGAGGTCAGGCACCCGTGAGCAGCCTCCCAGATGCTTACGGCAGCGGGATGGGCAGGTCTGGCACAGCACAGCCCATAATAGCTGCCTGCGGGGTGGAGAAAGGCAGGGTGGACGCAGCCATTGACCACAGCTCTCAGGCTGCTGCCCTCCAGCCAGTCTGGGTGATGATCTCCATAGAAGTCTGGAAGGAAGTGAATTTTGGCACACGGGGGTGGTTGGCTGGGGTTTTAGTCATGTTTTCGGACACCATTATGTTAGAGCAGGACTTTGTTGCCATCTGTCGACACACACTGAAGTTAGTGCCTCCATATCCATGGTACCCCTTACACTGGTTTAGTGTTTGCAGGAACGCTTATCGGTTACACATAGAGATGATTTTGGATGAAAAATGTTCGTAATACCCAAAGTCAAGCTGTTCTCTAAGTGGTGCAATGCTTTGAGATTCAAAATGATTAGAAATTTGTACATGGCTTCTGAAGGAAACAGAGGTGTTCTCGTTTTCTTTAACATGAAACTCACCTATTAGAGTAAATGTCAAACAAAAAAGCCACGTGAAGATAAAGAAAATTAAGTATTATGAAAGACTAAACATTTAAGTTTCTGTTATCTCCACATCAAAACAAATAGCGATATCTGAACAAACAGGGGGTGTAGGTTCTCGTTTGTCATCCGTATCATGTAAAGCACTGTTTGCCATTGATGTGATGTAACAGAAGGGGAAGTTTGAGAGACTGCGGAGGGTAAGAGGGCACTGGGAGTCGAGACGTGAATTTTGGCCTCATTTCTGCAGCATTGGCTATGTGGTTATAGAAAAACAGCATCTGTATTGCTGTTTACTCATTTCTAAGCGTGCAGTACTGCTGCTAGTAGCAATTTGGAAGTGGTTTTGGCTGATAATTCTTGTGAAACACTGCAGTGATATTTCTGTAAAATTATATACGTAACTTAATAGCTTTATTGATGGTGACTGTTCTGTTTTAACTCACCTGATGTAGGCTGCTAGTACTATTGAGAAGAGAGAAGTTAGGAAAGTGGAATTGACTTGCATTTTAATATCTCTTAGACATGCCGGGAATAAAAGGATATATCACTTTGCAGTGAGAGAAAAGTCTGATGTCATTTATTGTGCATGTGTCTATGGGGGTGAATTTGGAAAACAGGGCAGACTCTTGGGCTGCAAACAAAAGCACTTCTCCTGCTTTCTCTGTTATACAGCCTCACCTACTCAAACTGCAGCGGCTTTTAGCAGCGTTGTATTCTGTGCTGGTATAGGTTATTCGGGAATTGTATCCTAGCAGAAGATTTAATCATATGTAGAAGGGACTCCAATAGGTGAACTTCCCCCAGAGGCAAAATCTACAGGTTAGGAAATGCAGAGGCAAGCTGTTGTGAATGAGTTGCCTATTTCAGGAAATTACTGTGAGCACTTAGGCTGCATTCTCACTTTAAAATCATCTGTTGCACGCTGCAAAGGAGACGCAGCTACTTTGCTGAAGAAATTCAGAATGGACTGGGCAGTTATTGCGGTGGAACCACGTGGTGATGAAATAAGTCTGAAAAGGGCCTTTTTCTTAGTTCTGTTCAGTTTCCATCCATTAATTTGTTGCATTTAACTCTCAGTTAAAGTTTTGTACTTATTTGCTAGTAGTATCTGGTTTATATCCTACCAAAGTTCACACGACTATTCTGGTACCCTAAATATGAAAGTAATTTCTCATCCATGTGGTAACTCAGCATCTGGTGTGCTGAGCTTCTGCAGTCTGATTCTTAGCAAGTTACACAAGTCATGTACGTGCTAATTTAGATAGACTGGCTTATGTTTAAGGACATCAAGTAATTTTTATTCACAGTGTAATTATTCCTTGTTCTAGAGCTCCTGCCAAGGGTTGAGACAGTTGCTTCAACAATCTAAAAGAAATAATTCAAGTAAGTAGAACTCAAGCACTTGGACAGCTGGAGCAGGTTTTGTTGGTAAACTTTATCTGTGCTGTTCAGTACATTCAGGAATTATTTGAAACAAGTGGGAAACACTGAGGTGACAAGTTGCCAACAAGAGTTGTTCGAGATAACAAAGAAAAGAGGGCCAGCTATCGTCAGCTACAGGAAGAACTTGGTGTCCAGAATGAATGGCCAGTAAAATGTTAGATAAGCCTTGCTGCTGATAAATGTGAAGCAATGCAAATAGCAGAGCGGAGTTTTATATATGCACTGACGGACCCCAGTCAGTGTTACTGCTTGGGGTAAAAGTACGTAAGACATCAGCTGTGGTGTTCAGTAGTGATGAAAACAGTCAAAGAAGCCAGTGAAAATTGCTGGGAGGGAATAAAGAAAACAAGAAGTATGGTCATGCCTCTGCGCGAATGCATGCTGCACGCCAATCTTAAATGCTGTCAGCAGTTCTGGTCCCCCAGCTCAGGAAAGCACAGCAAAACAAGGGACGGCTTCCCCGCCTGGCAGGTGGGAAAGGGAGAAAGCACACTTCTCTTGGTCTCTGTGGCATGGAGAGACGAATAGCTATCTATTCAGTCTCATCCTATATATTTTCTGTTAGGAAAATTGGGGTAATTTCTGCCTTTGTGGCTTGTAGAATCAGAGCTTTAGCTGTGGTACGTTGCCATAATTGCCGTTGATGGTCCTTTCTGTCCTAGCTGGCAGTTTGTGGCTCACTTTGTGGCTCACTTCTATTAGCTGCTTCTGCCACTTCAGAATAAAATATTCTGGTTAAGAAAAGAAATGAGTTGAATTGCTGTCTTTTTAAGTTGCACGCATAAGCAAGAACACATGGAGAGCCGTAATAACGCAGAACAGGCATGGTGCACCAAGTGAGGGTGGGGGGTGCCAGACTGCAGCGCAGGAGGAATGTACAAAATGAGGGATTGAAAAAGACAAAAAACAAACGAACATTCTGCCCAAACTGGCAGCCTACAAGGGTGATAGTTGTGTTGCCGTGTGTCCAAATACGTATGTGTATAAGCAAGCCGTTAGGCAGGAGGTGTTTGTCCCACTTCAGGTTTTCCTCTTATCCTAGGCGTGCTTATGTTAGTGACCAGGTGAAGGAGCAGGTCGCCTGGAACTTCATGCCCAGGTCAAGCACTGCAGGGGACTCTGTCAGGTGTGTGGCTTTCCTAAAGGGCTGTGTTGCAGCTGGAACAGATTTAGTTGTAAATGTAGGAATTTTTTGATGGATGCTCAGTACTGATGACAGTTACTGCTTGCTAAAATGAGCTCAGGGATAATCTGGGCCTGTATACGTGCAAAAAAGATGATTGTACCACATTTAAGTGTTACATAATACTTTACAAACTTACTACAGGTTTGTTTTTTATATTTTTATTTGTTATTATGTTATTTGTCTGTGTGAGTCACAGAGAAATGGTTGGTGGGGATTTGGGTGTGGAAAAATAATTACAGGGAAAAGTTTTTATTTTGCTGTCTTAAAAAGCTACCTTTAAAATCTGACCACTTAACAAGTGATTATTTTCTCCTTCCTTTTAAGTGCATTAGGGACCCAAATTAACCAAACTGAAGGATTTAATTGCTTACCTTACCATTTTTGACAACTACATCACAGAAATCATGGGTAAATCATGGGTAGTATCAACAACTATTGGAGATGAGATTTGCCAGCTGATTTGTGCATTGTTTACGGTCTGAGAAACGCGAAGTGACTGGCTCTGCTGCATGCTTAACTTAACGCTCAGCATCTGAGTGTGTCACAGGGAAACAATAAGTACACTGGGAACAGTCTACAAACTTCCAATAACACATCCATATATGTTTTAAATCATTGCATGAAGAATTGATTCGTAAGTGATGTTAGTATTGTATTCTCCGTGGCTGTGACAGTGCATGAATTGAGTTGCCTTACTGAGAAAGACCACTATGTCAAGCACGTGCCCAAAGAACAAAAGGTTCTTCAGAGTGCAGGCTGAGGCTTTGCATGCTACTCACATGATGACTTTAAGATGATGTTGTTGTTGCATAAATTTAAAACAAGCGGGATGTTTTCCACAGTGTGTGTGGGGGGGGGGGAGTAGTGGGTTAAAACACTGTGGTTTGGGGAACTTTAAGGGTTAAGAAGGTCTTGGAATCATCCCTGGTCATTTCAAGCTGCAGAAACTGGGCTGGAAATAAACATATTGGAGATATCTGAATTTAAGAATAATTCCAGAAATGATCAATCAAGTAAAACCTTATGAGGCCCATTACAAACAGTAAGAAATCTGCTCTGTTAACATATCAAAGTCTTGATAAGCAGTGCACAGCTTGTATTCACGTTTTGGGCTTTACCAGTTACTCAGATAAACACAAATTCAGGAAGAAAAGTAGATACAGTAATTTTTTCTTTAGCTTAATGTGTAACTACTTGCAGAGTTCAGAAACTAGTGGATACAATCTGGTACTGAAAAACAAACGACAAGCTGGAAATCAATGAAATTACATGAGCGTTAATGTAACCAATAAGTCACCAAGTCAAGGAGTGCAGTGGGGATGTTCCTCATGAGAAAAATTGTTAAATCCTCAGGAATTTACATGGGGTTTCTGTTGCCTGGATTTGTTCTATAGTTTTTCAGTTGTCTCCCTCAAATGTGCTTTTTTGTGTGTGAATTAAAGCTGAGTGTGGTGTTGCTGTGAATTTATTATTACTGCTTTGAGCAAGTCAGCTGCAACGTGAGCGGGCACCACCAGTTTACATGGGCAAAGCAGTCCGGCTGCAGCTCTGCCTGCACGCCGCTGGCCGTGAGCCCGGAGGAACTGCGATTGCTTGGTGTGAGTTGTGCTCTTGAGACAGGTGAGAGAAGTGCCTCATCCCCAGTTACCGAAGGACAGTACTGCAGCTGCGGTAGTCAGATGTGAGCATATGATGGAACATTTTAAGAGGTGCAGAAATAAAATTCAGGCAACTAATAAATCCCTTGGCCACCTTTGTGGCCTGAAAGACAATGGATTGTAAAATGTTCTGGGGCCCAGTAAGAGTATTGCAGTATCTGCTGCTTGCACAACAAAGCAAATTCCAGCTGGGGTTAACGCCAGGGTGGTGTGATGTTTGTTCAAAGCCAACTATGAATTACCTTCCTGTCCATTTGTCATTTTTCCTGGACCCTGTATTTCCAGTTTAGAGCTCTCTGAGAGCTCACAAAGGGCAACCTGATGTTGTACTGAGAAACTAAGAGAGGCCAGATTTCCTTGTTGAAGTTAGGAAGTCTAGAAAACCAAGCAAGAAAAAAGATTAAAAACATCACCCTTCATTCTGAGTAACAAAATCAAATTCCTCTTTCTGACTCAAAGGAACTGTGCTGCCTCAGGAATGCAAAACTCACACCAACATGAATAACCTGTATTGTGTATCAGCCTTAATAGGTTTTCTGTAAAGCTCACTCAAATGTAAATGAGTTGCATTATTTTTCTTTCTTTACAGAAAATACTGTACCGGTTGGTCAGTCACAACCAAGGCTCCTTTTGAGAAATGGTACCTCAGATGCAGTTACTTGTTTTCTCACTCGATTTAAGGCTGATGTTAAGGCTGCGTAATCAACTTTACAAGGGTGATGCTTTCTCCCTTGACACAAACTAACTTGAAGCTTGCTTCTTTCTTCTCAGCCTGAACAGATTTGCTCTGAAACTGTTAGTCTGATGAAGATCCTTTCATTTGCAGATTAATTGCGAGGGTACTTTGGTCCCCACTTTGAATTAATTCAAATAATGCAGATACTCACAGTTGATCAGGCTAGCGCTCACATTATTAATGATAGCTAGCTGCGAGCCTGGCAACAACGAAGCTTTGACATCAGTCTGATAGGGAATCTGCATGAAAATTCCACCTTTGGAGGTATCCAAGGAACAGGTGAAACTGTTGCCTTCCTGCTTCTATAGTCCATGATTAGTAACTTAGCTGGGGGGTTTCTGCTAATGGATGGGTTGTTGGGTGAAAAGCCAGGATGACTGGCTGCTCGCGGGGCTGCCAGAGCCCATCTACACCATACAGGCACTGTCTGCGTGGCGTACAGAAGAGCAACCCAGCAGTCCTCATCCTGTGTATGACCGAGCCGAGTTGGAGGACTTGGCCTCTAATGCCTGAGAGGTCCAGGTCCAGTACCTTTGTGGAAGCTTAACACTGAAGGCTTGGAACTTTTGTTGGAGCCCCATAGAGGCCATGGTGGGTAAAACATGTTTGCCAAATAGATAAACGTATTTTCAAAGCCTGTGTTTTAGTATTACCTGGTGTTAATGCATTTTTGGTCCTCTTACAATGCAGCGTTGTTTCAAATTATGCCAAAAACCAAAATATGTAGCACTTAGACTATCAAGTGTGTTTTTTTTTTCTTTAATTCCATGGTATATTGAAAGCCATTGTAGTGTTCTGTATCATGTTAGCCTTTGGTGTGTTGTTGCATGGATAACGTTGACAGAATGCTTTGTATATCACACGCAGTAAAGAAAATCAGCACTCTGCCAAGTACTGTAACGTAGGTCATTTAGGGACATGGTATGAAAAATCTCCTTGCTTCCTTCACTAAGAACACCATTTATTTTCATCACTTTCTTGTAATATTCTTTTCCAAGACAGGAACCATTTTATATGCTGATGTGTAACTGTGGTAACCATCTTAACACGAGGCTGTTTGCTTTGGGGTGTGCATTTTGTACCTGCATTCTGGGTTTTGGCAGCACATTTTCAGCAGTACTTTCAAGGTAACTATTAGCAGTGGATCTGTTACTTCGAGATGATTATTTACTCCTAGTGGTTATTTTCTTCTTAATCAGTCTTCGTTGTTTGTGTAGAACACCTAGGATATTCCTCCTGTAAAATGCGCTGTTTCTGCAGATAGAGAAGCAACGTGAAATCATGTTTTACATCAGAGACCACCGCGTGATGCTTTCCTGCTCCTGCTTGCTGACGGACACTTCAGGCAGCGATTTTTCATTCTCTTCCAGGCCTGACATGTCTCAGAAGAACAACACGTTATGTGTTTCCTACTGTAATCTGAGAATAAACAAAATGATTCTTCCAGGTGATACGAAGAAGTAGCGATGAGGAAAAGTTGCTGTGCTTGGTACGTCAGCGTGCAGGACACCACTGCCAAACCGCCGTCATAGTGATTCTCATACTGGCCTGGGAAGGGATCCCTCATCTCCTGGCTGACACGCTGTACAAAGAGCTGACGCAGAGCCTCAGAAAATACGGCTGTCCCACAAGCCGCAGATGTGCATTAAACGAAGAGTATGTCACTTTAATTGGAAATGATTCTTGCGTCACCCTTTGAATGTTGTTCTGTAATAAATAGCGTGAGAATTCACTGGTAGTGGGACTGACCAATACGGAAAAGCTTATTTAAAGTTACAAACCACTAGGTGTCATTTCCGGATAACATTTAGTTCCTGGCTTTTTCTAGAGACCAGGCTCCAAGGGGCAGTTGTACAAGGAAAGCCCAGGGAGGCGGGTGGCAACTTCTCCCCTGTCTTTGCACACCCTTTACACATGCAGGCATGGTAAGGAGCTGCCAGAATGTGACTTGTACTGTGCTCGTGAGCTGAGCTGGCTGGTCATGAGAGGAAGGTGTGCTGCCTTTCCTCCTGCACATGGGCACACAGCATGAGGCCTTTGAGAGATCTGAGGACTGTCTCTTCCTGGCAGTACACATCTGCCCAGCATCTCGACTCTGGCCAGGACAACTGCAAATGTGCTTTGTTTTCAATTCTATTAATAAAATGAGAGAAGCAGTGGTAGTACTGTCAGCTGCCTCATGTTCTTCAGCTAACGTTGCTGTCATTCTACATAGGTGTAAAATTAAAATACTCGATCTTTTTAAATAAATGAGAGATTGAACCTCATTGAAACTGAGGCTGTGGGGCAGAGCTGTCTTCGTGCTGATATTTTGTTGCCTACATTTAACCAATATCTAACAGCTGTGCAGTGACCTGAATCTAATGCTTATGTTCTTAAATGGTTAGGCCAAATAGGGTTGTTCCATTTTGGAAGTTGGATCAATGTGACGATAATGGCATTGTTGCACGTGATGTAGTTACTGCATTTATGGGTAACCCTCTATAGGAGTGGTATTTTCTTGTACTTCAAAAAATTTTACCCAGTTGGAGAAGTCAAAATCAAAGAAGCATGGATATATATTTACGTAGCTATAGCTCAGTGTTCTAGCAGTGGAACTCATGGGACTTCTGGGAGTCGGGACTGTTCATGGGGAACAAAAGTCTTCTACGCACACATATTTAATTAACAGAAAATACCCAGTTAAAGTGTGTTACTTTGCTATGTATTATAAAAGAAATAGCAAATGTCACTGATAATTAAAAAAACCAAGCTGCACTGTCAGCGATGTGACTTGTCTTTGTTTCTGTTCATAGTCGTACTTGTGCATGTCAAGGACTTGATCCAGAAACTTGCGGAGCATCATTCTCATTCGGCTGTTCATGGAGTATGTATTTCAATGGATGTAAATTTGCAAGAAGCAAAAACCCCAGGAAATTCAGGCTTCTCACTGATGACCCTAAACAAGTAAGACTTTATTTTTTTTATTTATTTTTGTTCCTCCAACTATTTATTCAGATGATTTTCAGAACTAGAAACGGGATCTGCAGGTATCCCCCACACATACGTATGCATTGCTGATCGTACGGGCATCCAACTAAATGTTTGTAGCTGTAGCATTTATAACTTCCACCACATGAAAGTGTTCTCTTACTATCTCCTTAAATACTCTGAAATTATCCTTAAATGCCTTTTTTTTTTTTTTTTTCATATTTAGCTCCACTGTGTAACTTGATATGAAATGTTGATTCTTTGTCATTATAAAATAAAGGGTTTTCTAAGCACCAAGACTGCACCTCAATAGATTCAGTCCTCTTGTCCTGTTACTGAAATGTTTGTGCCTTTTGCATTGATGTCTGACCAGCAGACAACCTGGAATCTGTCTGACATCGGGAATAAACTGTTACTTCCTCAGACAACATGTTTTTGAAACACTTAAGGGAATGAATTACAGTAAGATATGATGCATCCAACCGATACTCTTAATTGCTGATTATGAGTATTAGTGGTGACATAAAGCTCAGTGCAGAAAATATGATGATGGATTATGCCAAGTAATGGACCTCTAGAAAACAAAGTTATTTTGTGATGACGGAATAAATGTGGTATAAACTGATAACCACTGCCTGAGGGACATAGAGCAAAAAGATTCCTTGGGCTAACTCAAAAGTTCCCTTTGCTCTGACTGTATAACTCCTTTTCCCTGTGGAGCTCCCAGATAAATGAATTAGGTCTTCCCTAGCACATCTGACGTGCTTTGAAAGACACACATGGAGCAGTCTGTTACCTGGATCTCCTTCTGGGTTATCCTGCCATTAGTCTTTCTCAGCTCCTGAACTCCGCTGCTGCCAGATACAGAAAAGACCTCACTGCTTGAAGGCCAGGCAGTAGCAGAAGTGTTGTGCATTTTTAATGCGTAGGGTACACGTGTGTGTGCGCACAATGTTTCTTGGAAGAGTGATGTCAGTTTATTCCCTGGAGCTAAATACTCCTCCCAAGTCCTATTTTTTTCCACAAAAGACTGAATAAGCACATTCTGTGCTCATGTGCACAATGCAAAACCCTCATTCTCCTTTGACTTGCGCTGTCCGCTCACATGGTGGGTATTCACGAACTTCATTAGCACTTAAAGTGCTCATGGGACTTCTGCCTAAGCAGTCTAGGGCACACACACCGCCTCTCTCTCCTTGTTTCCCAGTGAATACTTGACTTCAGGCAGTACAAGCTGAAATTATCTCTCCTTGTCTAAAATGTCTTGAAGGAGTTTGTTTTATAAATTTTCAATTTACAGAAAACTGCGTATGTTTGGGTGTTCCTTCACTTTAGTAGTCCTGTTCCCTTCTTTGTCCCTTTCCGTTTTCTATTACCCTGTCTTAGTTTCTTCCCTGCTCAGCGTTGCACATGTAGCATCCTGTGCGTGTTTCCTCTGCAGGTTTCTAATGCTTTTAATAGCATTAGCTGGGAGATCAGCAAGATGGCAATCTTCATATGCACTGTCTAATGAAATATTAGTCTGCATCCTAATCTCTTAAAAGGCGGCTCAAATAGATTCTTCTCTGCTGGTCACACCATGTTCCGTGAAACCGCAGGCTGTGCTGGTGGCATCGCTTCCCCTGTGTCTGAAAGGCCACCTTGAGCTCCATTTGGTCAAGCACGACAGCGTTCATAGTGGCATCTAGTTAATGGTGCCCCACTAACAAGAGCTGCCTCGGGATGCCTGCTCGTTTAACCTGCAGGTTTTTGTAGGAGGATACTTCCCACCACAGTGTATTAGCAGTTGTCTGAGCGAGATTACGTAACCAGTAATGGGACGTTGTCTAGATGTGTGATCTGAAAGTGTATTGTCTTCTTTCCCCTTTTCTGTGAAGTTTTAAAATCTCCTTGGGGAGTGCAGCTGGGAGGGGATGAGGGCTGCAGAGCACACGGGGCCCCGGTATGGTGTTGGTCTGTGAGGAAAGCGTGCGCACCCTGGGCTGCTGCTGTGCAAAAGCCTCCAGCTTCAGGTGCCAGCGGTGCTTGGCTGGGCGCTTCAGTGTGCACGCTGTCAGTACATCTCCAAAAAGAGTACTTACTGGTGAATATTCGTTCTCTTCATTTGGTTTTGTCATTAATTTTTCTGTCGGATACTTGTAGCTAACTGGATATTGATGATTTTGCAGATGACATAAAGCTAGGAGATAGAGCACATTAAAAAGAAGATAGTTCGAAGTCCAGAAAGATTTGGATTGGTTGATCATTTGAGGCCCTGGATGGAGTGAGATGAGGTTAAGGGTGTAATTTACCTAGGTAAGAATAGTACATAGGACAGATAATGAAGGATGCCTTACTTCCAGTGCAGCTCAGAACATGTGGTAGCAATCAACAGTTAATGAACTGGCTGTAGTACAAGTTAAAAATACAGTATAGTTTCCTAATATTACATTGAAAAATGTGACAGTATATTTATGTGCATAAGTGTTTACAATATATGGTGACAAGTGTTTCTTGTAGAACAAAAGGAAGCAAGCTGCTGGTTTTTGCCACTACCCAGTGTGCAAAACTGAAGCTGCAGCTGGCTCCAAAAGCCTGGCCTTTGGAGGAAAACAAAGTAGGAGATACTGAATGAGTCTGTCGCCTTTTCTTTCCCAGGTTGCTGATGATTTTCCTGGAAAAGCAACAATTCAGGAAAAACAAGAATTTAGGGATTGTGTTTCTCTAGATAAGAGTTTGAATGTCACACTGCCACAGAAGCCCACCATGTGCCCATGGCTTTCCCCAGGGAGCTGAATATTACTTCCAAATCTAGTAGATATTTCTATGAAGTCCTGTGAATTTTTCACACCCAAAGAACAAAATACCAGATCTTCCTAAGGTTTCTGTTGCAGTTTTAGAAACATACCTCTCCCCCTGTGAGCTGAAATCAATGTTAAATACTGTTAGGAGTAACTCATCAAATTAAAAGACAAAGAAGTTGCAAACTTTATATTTTAGCAGGAATTTATCATTGTGACTTAAGACCCCGTAAACAAAACACTAAAAGAAGACATGAGTTTCCATCTCCACCCAGAATGTGGTATAGTTTTTTTCTTCTGGATGGTATTTCTCTATTTTCTGTGGAACGCACCTCTTTCCTGGATTGGCTGTGGATGAGAAGGAAACGATGCAAAAATAAATTCCTTGTGTATGGGGTTTCTCTGCCTTAGCACGCATCCTCTGTTGCTATTTGGTTGACTTGTATTTATTGCTTTTGGTATTTTAATAATGTAAAAATAGCCTTATTTATGTCCAGTGACAAAAGACAGTGGTACAGACGTCAGATTAATAAAATAAGGTAGAGGTGGACCTTATTAGCTTTGCTGACTTGAGTCAGACATCTCTAAACTGGATTAGATTCATTTAAAGTAAATTGCAGCTCTAAGCATTGTCTTTCTCTGCAGGAGGAACTTCTTGAAAATAATTTGCAAACTTTAGCTACTGATGTGGCTCCGGTTTATAAAAAGCTTGCTCCTGAAGCTTTCCAGAACCAGGTAGGTCTGTGACAGCCAACAAGTGTGGCTGTACCTCCAACAGGCAACCCCAAAGTACATTAACAGCTGGAAGCAGGAGATCTCACAGATGTGACGAATCGCACTGCTTACTTCGATTTGTTATATCATGTGATCGGTTTTAAAATCTTTATTCCAGCTGGTGATTAAGTTACACCCCCCAGATGCGCATTTATAAAAGTCTTACAAATAAAAACACTTTATTTGCAGAGACAGTTTGATCCTGGCTGAGCTGATAATCTTGTTGACAGCCAGTAATAAGTATTGCATGTTTGTGGGGAAATAGGTGCTTTCTGCTATCCTCACTGGCTGTATTTATTCAATCACAGGTGCATTTGCGGCTCGGGGGGTTCTACGTCACACACTTGCAGTCCTAAGTACCTGTAGTTTATTTCATTTTTAGGTGGAAAATGAACACATGGGCCCAGACTGTCGGCTTGGATCCAAGGACGGTAGGCCTTTCTCTGGGGTAACAGCTTGCATAGATTTCTGTGCCCATGCCCATAAGGACACACATAACATGCACAATGGAAGCACTGTGGTATGTACATAGGATTTTCTTTTTGTACTGTTTATTGTTGTGATTCCTCTGTGTCCTAAAATGTTTCTCGATTTAGTGGGTACATTTGCTTGAAGTTTTTTAAACAATTCTGAAATGAATTGCATGTTGCCATTTATAAATTCTCATGTTATTTGGATCTATTTACTATTAGTCTACAGAGGACATAAGTTCATCTTGTTACAGAGCAGATCAAGAAAGGTATGTGAGTGATCTTTCCTACAAAATACCAAAATTCTTTGAAGACACATGAGCCCTTTAGACAGGATTGTCCAAATGAACTAATTATTAATTTACCTCCCCCAGCCCGTCAAATTCACTTTCTCCTTGCACTGTGCACTTACAAGGATTCACACTGGTGAAGTTGCTCGTCAGAAAGTACATTGTATGATGTCGTGGAGTAGGTGGTGGGGTCAGGTGCCTGTTACAGTCCTTGAAATTAAATCTGAGTATCTCATTGTGAAAGGAAAACCCCCAGTTGTCGGTGTGTATTTTTTTTTGATGTGGTCATTGTACCAAGTACCTTGCTGGTTTGCTAGTGAGAAAATCAGCTGGGAATTACTCAGTTAAGCAGTCTTTTAGAAACCGAGACCCAAAGTCATGAAGAGGGACACAGTTGAAAGAAAATGAAATAAAACTGACGATGCTTGTGTAAATAGGAGTTTTGTTTCTTTAGTAGTTACAACATTGTAAATACTTCCTAAACAACTAGGATGACATCTTGTACATCGGTGAAGGTAACACTTGAGAATAATTTCTCAAACAAAGGATGTGTATACAGAAAAAAGAAATGCATCTAAAGTCTCTGCCCTCTTCTAAACTGATTTTTTAAGATTTGAAAATGGGAATTCAATTATTATGTTGCTGTGATTCAATAAAGCATTTAAATGTATACTTAACTGGTGTTTGTATGTAACGTCAAGAAGTGACTGGAAAGGTCGTTAATGTTAAATGTCTGCTTGTAGGCTGGGTAGGTGTCTGTTACTTTGAAGTACGGAAGCAGGCCTCAGAATTCAGCAGGAATGCCAGTCATGAATAGACTAATATTTTCTTCCCAATACTGAATGCTACTTATATGCAGATATTGTATAAGAAAATGCTGAAAGGATACTTTGCAAAATACTAGTGAGCTATTATTATGAGTAAGCTCACGTGTATGTGCGGTCACTTCAAAGCTTCTGAAGCGTGGTAATCCAGACCTTTTAAAGATCCCCAATTTGGAAATGAGACTTCCTGTTCACAGCAGACTGTGTGACACAGTTTTACATGAAACTTAATTTGGGTGTTTCCAAAATAATATTTTAAGTGCTACTTTGCCTCTTAATGTAAAGACAAAATGGAAACTGATCCCAGTGCTCATTCAGCCATATTGGATCCCATGAAGAATGCAGTTGTCCTCTTGCAAAAGTCCTAAGGCCAGCAGTTGGATGGGGGAATGATTAACTCTTGTGGGTTTTTGTGTGTGTGTGGTGGTGTTTTTTTGAGGAATGTACAGGGGAGTAGTTCTATGGATGTGTATTTATCTATAATCATCTGATGTTGTTTTGGTGATTAATTTTATAAGTCTTACAAAACATTATATAACCACTGCAACTGCTGAGAAGTTCACCTTTAAATGCGACCTTCATCAGATAGCTCAGTCATACAGATACCTGTTGCACGCTTCATATTCTCTTTATTTAATCTGTTGATTCCAATGTGCTTGAAACAAAGGGCTGTGTATACGTAGGTGGCAAATATTAACACTCAATTTATGTAACAACATTTAACAAGAAGGTGAACTGGAGTTCAGTTACCTAACGACCTATATACACGCTCCGCAGTGAGAAGGCTTACGTAAGTTGCTGTCTAGTACGCTCAGATACCTCGTTACAGTGATGCACCTTGGAAGCCTAAAGCAGAGAGTTTTGTTGTTCTGAGACAAGGATATAGGATATGCTGGGCTCTCCTCAATCTAGATCAACTTGTTGACGATCAAAATTAGGGTTGTTAAGTTTGGCTTGTAAACAAATAGGAAAACTAGTGGTAAGAACAAAAAGAAATTACCAGGTGTGACTCTAGCATCTGTCTGGTCACCTCCTGTGTCTCCACGTAGTTTCAGAAGCTACTCCACCTACCTACGTGGTTTAAAATAGGTTAGCATTTCTTACAGGTCACTGCTGGCAATGACAGAGACATTGGCATCTGACCTTGACATATTCTGTGTGCAAGTATTACACCTAACTGCGGTGACTGTCAGTTTTCATGTAGGTGTTTTCTGATCATGTGCTAATGAACAGAATGGGCATCACTTGCCCGGCTTTTTAAATCTCAAAGGCATGCAAGTTAATTTACTTTTTTTCCTCATTTCCTTTACTTGATTTTTTAATGACAATCACAACTTAGACTTTTCAAATTTGGACAAAACGTACTTGTCATCTTGCACATCGTTGGTGTTGGTAAGATTGCTTCTCTTCCTTCTTACCCAGACACAAAATGTTCATTTATAAAATATGAAGTTCCTCCAGACTAAAAAGGCTGAAATAAATACCTTACAAGGTGGTATTTATAAAATGCTGCCAGCTCTGTCACCACTAGTTATGGCGTGAGTGACACATTGTCATTTCTCCCTTCGGTTGTTGGTGAAGCACTTTCACCACAAATATGAAAGAAATACTGCACAGTGCACAGAAATTAAAGGAAAACCTGATTTAAAAAAATAATTATTTAAATCAGACACAGATAGGAGTTCAGCAAAGCACTAAATGAGCTTAAGGACAAGTAGGGAATTTATATTTAAAAGAATATTGCATCTACTCAGCTGCAAAGAACAGTTTCCTTTCTCTGTCCCTGCCAGAATTCAGAAAAGCATTCCTGTATTTTTCCAGATACGCAAGTTTTGACGGTAAAGTGCTTCTGAAAACAAATGTCTGTCGTTTTGTTAGCAGGGGAGCAGAAAAGGTTTTGGAATCATCTTTTGTAGATACAAGGTAGAAGAGTGCATTTTAAGTTAGAAAAAGCAAGATTTACCATGGGAGATTTGATTTGCTGAAAACCTCTCCTGGCTATCAAAATGTGAAAAGTTTGCAGAACTGCATTTTGATAGAAAAGCTGAAGACAAAAGTGAATGTTCCCCAGTTGTCTCTGTAATAGAATGAAAACCCGTGGCATTTCTACAGAGGTGTAAGCTAACATGTTCATCTGAAAGAAGCAAAAGTAGTATCTGCCTACGGATTGAATTTTTGAAGAACCCTGAAGTCAATAAATACCGTTTTTACTCAGATTCTTTTGTCATCTGTTAACGTTGTACAAGAGCCGTGGCTGTATGTTGCAGCGCTGTGTTAGGGTGCAGTGTTCCTTGTCGATGTGAAGCGAGACTCTAAATGAGCAGCATGTCAGTAAAGGCTTTATAATTATTTACGGATTCTGTGAAATGAAAGTATTTCTGTTTCTTCAGTGGCTTAGCTGCAAAGGATCACACTCTTCGTACCTGTGTGAATCCATTCAAATCACTGAAATAAGGGGTTTCACAACCGCTAGAACAAAATGGTTAGTGACGACCTTACTAGCTGTGTGCCGTGTGTATGGCTGCTGCTCACCGGGTGGGGCACTGCCCTTTTTGCTGGGCTGGAGGAAGGTGAGAGCAGCGGCGGAGCTGCCCCGTCTGTAGCAGGCACTGCGGAAGGAAGGGGAGGAAGATACATCTATGCTTCGCGGGCAGCTGCAATGTAAAACTATTGGCAGCAGTGCTAAGTAGTTAGTGGCAATAAGCGGTCCATCAACAAACTGTTCCCGATTTTTTTCCTTCTTACAATTTTTGTAAAGCTCCTCTGCTCTTCCCATAACTTACTGCATGTCTGTAGTTACAGCTCATCAAGTTACCACTGCATGTGTATGTCCAGACCTTTGCAATAAATGACAGAATGTCTGCTAATAGTTGAAGAGCGCATTTGAGGTCACGTCCACGACTTCTTTGTGAGCTCCAGAAGTACTTAGATGCTGAAGCTGGAGGTTCAGATTATAGCAAATCAGAGAAAGATGAACTCCACAGCACCTTAACGGGATTTTTGTTATTCTTTATATTGCGAAAATGGAGAAACACTGGAGGTTCACTAGTAATCCGTGAGTTCCCCGACAGTGGTTTGTGCACTGCACCCATGTTACAGCATGCGGCACGAGAACGGCACCTGGGGTGGGTGTGTCCAGGAGAAGGCGCTGGTAGCTGAACCTCCGTGGTCAAAAGGAAAAATGTCTGGGACTCCCTTCTCGGCCTTGCAGACTTATGCAAGCTCATTCAGGTTATAACAGGCCGACAAAACAGCACTGTTGCTCAGCTGCAAGAGAAAAGAAAGCCAAGTCGTTTGTATTTGTAAGGATACACAGTGATGCACAGCATCTCGGAGTCCCACGTGGCACCTCCTCTCCGTTGCATCTGCCAAGGGACGACGAGCATAGGAAATCCGATTTCATCCTTCAAGGCCAGAAATGCTGTTTGTCTGCTTTGCTGCATCTTGAATTCAAAACATCTGTTCTTACGTCGTGGTGCAAAAGGCTACATCTTGTGCGGTTCAGGAGGCCGAAGGCAGATGAAGGTGTCCCAGAATAATTCATTCACAGTTGCGTGGCTGCAGATGCGCAGGGCACGTCACTGAGCTCATGGGTGCGTTTCAGTGAAAAGGGGGGAGAAATGTTTTGTGAATATGCGAGTTTTACCATGACATCACTAAACCCAGAACAGGCAACGGTTTGATCACCAGGCACGCAGAAACCTCAACAAACCACCTGGCCGATGTTTTTTTTGGCTTTCCGGCATCCTGGATGATTTAGCTGCATGTTCTGGAAAAAACAGGGAGTGTAGCAGGATTTGTAGTTTCACTGCAAAAGGGGTTTAACAGAGCCCGTGATTTTCTCATGTTCAGTTTTAATTCTGGTCCATTTGCACACAGTATCACAGCCAATGGAAGAGGCCGCTTTTAGCTTGTCAGCTGCAGCTTATGTTTAAGTTTCCTCATGGAATATTTTGCACAAATTTCAGTATTAGAGGGGCTTTTGAAAGGGATCTTTCACATTTGGTGGATTTCTCTGCTTCAGCTGTAAATTGCCAGCTCATCTGTAGGGCCTTAATTCATTTAAATTTAAAATCTAACTTTAAAACTGTTTTCCTGGTAACATTAGCTTTTCAGTTATCCACTTGCAGTTGGATTCTTCTTTTTATAACGGAATATATTATGGGGGAACAATGACCCTGAGAAATAATATATATTAACTTTTCTGTTACAGTATTTAGGCTTTAGGTGTATTAAGGGTATTTAGGTATTCATTTTTTTTCTGGAGAATTTAGGATTTTCTTCATTCTTGTCTCATTTGAGTATTTAATATGTTGTGTACTAGAGGTGACTGTACCTTCCACATAGTTCTGCCAGAGTCCTGCAGCCGTTATCTTCTTCAGTTTCCTCCAAAGAGTTCTTTGACTTCCTTGTTTTAAAGAGGATGTTGCTTTTGTGATACTGTCAAACACTCATTTCTGCCTGCAGTTAAGCTCTCTTTCACCTGATAGGAGTTTAGTTTTGTTTTCTGTCTGCTCATATGCTTCCCCCTGGGTCAAGCATTGCAAAAATACAGAGCTAATCTATCCTTGCCTAATTAGAAGTCAGGTGAAAAGATGATTAAAAGTAACACATTTTTAAGAGCAAATCTCTTTATGGGAAATAAATCTAATAACTGTACAAGAGAAGATTTCTATGAACATATCTGATGGAATGCCTGGAAATGCAGCACTGTAAATTGGGTGAGGGGTTTGATTTTCAAAATAGCAAGATTGAATCTTTGAGCTTTAGGCCTTTTTTCAGAGTAGCATATGGGTCCAGACAGAGGTTGGGCAGAATATTTTTAACAGCTAGTGAGAATCATGCAGTGTCTAATGAAAACAAACGGGAGCTAGGTGCCTCCACGCTTATTTCTGTTTTTGTTTTTGATTTAGAAGGGGAGGATGTGCTGAGCCCTATGTAATTGTGCTCTCTGTATGTCCTACTCTCTCTCCCCTTCCTGAATAATTTGGAATCTGCTGGCGTATTTCAACCAGATTCCACTGAACTCCGCAGAAACTTGTCTTGGAGCCTTTAACCTCTTGTTCCAAGCCTGGTGAAAGCCCACTGCAGAGCGGGGGAGACAGACCCAGGTCAGCTCCAGCTGCAGCTCCCGGTTAATCCACGCGCACCGGAGGCGCCGAGCTTCAGCCGGGCCCCGCTTCCCGCGGGCTGGTGCCCAGCGGAGGTGGCAGCAAGGTGTGATGGGGCGGGGATAATGGAGCTGGGACTGGGCACGTGGGAGCGTGGGGATGGACAAGTCCGTAGGAAACCAGGCGTCCTTTGCTGCTCGTGGAACAACTTGCTTTTTCTAAATCTTCCTCGTAGTCCAAAGGCTGCCCGGTGCAGGTAAGTGCGCATGGAGCAAGCACAGCAGTAAATGCTACTCGTCAGCTTCTACTTGCCCTTCCACCTTTTCTTCTGAAGAGCCCTTCTCTTGATCCTTTTACAGTGCCACCTGAAAAGCTCTTCTCTTTTGTCTCTGCCCCTCAAATTCTCTCCTCTTGCTGCTCTGCAACTGTCAAGCTTTGCATATAGCTATTTACAAAGCCCTAACCACCACCTTATTTATTTAGGATTTTTAGTTTGTGATTCCGTAATTCTGTTATTCTGGAAATAAATCTGTGGTGCTTTTATGTGAAAGCTATGCTACAAACCAAATGTTTGTTTTTCCTAAATGATATTATTATTATTCTCCCCCAGAATGTTAGGCATGGTGACAAGATTCTGGAAAACTGAATTAGCGGGTGATACGCATCAAATTCGACCTACACAATGGTGGAAAGAGAATGCCCTCATTTAGGGAGTATCATCTCCTCCTTGGATGGTGCTCGGATTCCTTTGTGCGTGTAGTTAGCAACTCCCCATGAAATAGAAGCTTAACCGTGCCATGGTATTAATGCATGGCTTTCCAGTAATGCGGTATATTGTGAGAAACAGCGTTCTCCTCTGAATTTCATGAATGAAGCTTCATGTGTGGTTTATTTGAACACTTGCTCAAATGTGTAAAACTGTCGCCATCCCTTGGAAAGCACAGAATGAAACCAGTTAGATGTGGTTTGCTCCTCTGTTTTTAAGAATGTTTTGTGTGTGTCTGTGGTTTTTGTTTTGTTCTGTGGTTTTTTTTTTTGTCCCTAGGAAACAAGCATGTGTTTTTAGCTCTTCTTTTAAGGTGAAGGTTTAATATTAATAACAGCTGGAACCCTAGACGTGCTGGAAGTCATAAGTACTGCGAAGGTTCAGCAGTGATTTGGAATAACTAATAAGAAAACTGTTGCAATAACTTTGGATATTTATTCACGTTTCTTATCAAACTGGATCTAGCCAGCCTTCTCCTCTTGGCAGCACATAATTTAATGAGAGAAAGTAGGTCGATGGCATGCGAGAAACCAAATATTTGTTGGGTCTCGTGACTTCATTACAGCAGGCAGAGCTGGGGAGGGGCATTCACTTAAGCGTATGGATACACAGATTCAGAGTTAGAGCTGAGATTCACTGAAAATACAGAGCAATGCAGGTAACTTCATTTGCCAGACAACAACAAAATAGTTCCACGTCTTACAGACTTCTTGTTGAATCCATGTTTTTTGTTTGTTTGTTTTCATATTTAGCCTTTAAAAATGAACCTGAACATCAAGTACGTATTAAAAAAATACTTAGGAATTTCCAGTATCCTTACAGCTCAGCCTATTTGATGCGTGTGGCATGTGTTTGTGGATAGTGTGAGCTGGCACAAAGCTGAATTTCTGCTGTCCAAAACACATGCCTTCACCTTATTCTTCAGGTACCAGTAATTCTTCTGCATCACCATAAATCAAAGAAATTGCGTGTCAGATGTCGACATTTGAAAACCTTTAGCACTGAGACTATAAAATACAAGAAACCAATGAAGTTCAAGATAAATGCTTAAATATTTAAATAACGCTTGTGTTCTGCTTGTATTTGTAAATGGTCCTGTTCCTCCCAGGTGTGTACTTTAACGAAGGAAGATAACCGGAGAGTGGGGGTGATTCCAAGTGACGAACAGCTCCATGTGTTACCTCTCTACAAAATCTCACAAACAGATGAATTTGGCACCGAGGAAGGATTGGAAGCTAAGATAAAAGCCGGAGCCATACAGGTGCTCACAGCATTTCCCAGAGAAGTACGGATGTTAGCTGAGCCTCTTAGAGCTACGAAGAAAAAGAAACCTGACACAAGGAGGACCCCAACTGAAAAGCAGCCATTAATGGACAAAAAATATTCGACACCAGTAAAGCTGAAAACCGAAGCACCAGAAAATCTGAGCAACACGTTGCATTGTTTAGGTGAGTGGTGCTCATTAAATTCTGCTGGTCTTGTCTGACACTGTTGTGTCCTACCCATCTGAGGGGAAGGAAAAGCTCCTCAGTACTCCTTTTTATAACATACTCCCCTACCCTGCGTTTTAGGAGCTAATGAACAAGACAGTGTAGTCAGCATTCTCTCTTGGCACAGAAGAAGACAGGTGATAACGCAATAATAAGTTTGTGGTGGTGTTTTCGTAATCGTAAGTAATGCTAATGCACCAATGAAATGTTTTCAGGTTCCTGTATTCTGATAAATAACGGTAATAAGAGCATCGTGAAATGGTAGGAATGTTTATTTAAACAATGGGGTTTATTTTATATCATTTTAAAGTACAAGAACCATTGCCTGCTTTGTATGAGAGACAATGGCTTTCTGACAACCTGAGTTGATGGTAATTTCCTTCTACTCCTTAGTGACACAGATATTGCAGCAGAGCAAGAGACTTGACCCCCCCCCCAGAAAAAAAAAAAAAAAAAAAAAAAAAAAGGCAAGGTTTTAACAAATAAAACAGTACTGAAGCGTAGCCTGTCTGGCTCTGGGCAAGAAAAGGGGGGATTTAGCCAGCCTGCTGAAATTTTGAATGTTAATTCACGAGGGAAATGCAGGTACATGTGATAATGTGATAGATTTCACTTGAGGAACAAAAATTAAATGTGGATATATTCTGGGGAAGAAAAAAACACTGCAAATGAGAATCTGTTTGACACATCTGTAATTTGTACTCATCATCCTGAGTACATTTCTCTCACATGAGACAGGGCAACAAATAAAACTTCGCCTATAGCAGGATGAAATAAGAAAAGAATTATTACACTACTAGGAAATCAGCCATTGAGTTAATCTGCATGTAAGTTTGGGAGACAGTCCAGGCTCTGAAACAAATATAAAAGGACTCCTCAGGCTGAGGACAACGTCCAACAATAACTCCAAAGCAGTGATTAATAACTTCCATCGTGCTGCGGGTGGACTGCAAGTCCTGGAAGGATTAGAGGACTCTGGCTTGGGAAGGAATTCTGAAATGGTTTGATCTCACTGTGAAGTTGTTCTGAAACACTGAAATAGTGAGGAACTGTCTACCTGAGCGTGACCTTGTCATTAAAAACAGGCATGGCTTCTGAATTTGAAAGCCATGCCTTTAACAAGCCGTATGCTATCCAGAGTTTTCCTGTGCACTTTGGAAATGTGAGACTTTATAATTATTCCCTTAAACGTGCAAGAATAATAAAATAACTGCATAAACCCGTCAACTTAAATGATTGATCTTGACTTGAAATAATTAGGTAACACAGTCTAAAAGAGCTGCTGCTAACAATAACTCAGTGATGAAGAAATACTCTTTAGAGTGAGAAAGTTTTTCAAAGATGAAAAGAGTTGAGTAAAACCATTTTCTTTCTGTCGTAAAGGCTCAGCCTCTGTCGTGCAGATTTTGACAGTGGAATTCCCTCAAGGTTCTGCAAGTGAAACATGTTGAGTTTATGCCGTTCTTTCTGACTCAAAAAAGCTGTCAACACAGTAAGCCCAAATCTGCAGATGGCACATTGCTGCAGCTGGCCAAGATTAGTAACTCAAAGCATTTATGCACGTTGTGTTTCCTGTAGTCACACAGCACAGTGGCTGAATGTCACCATAACGGCCTCTGCCCTGCCCCTTGCCAAAACCACAGAGATCCATGGATTATGAATTTAGAAAATTATGGTATTAACCTGTACGTACTGCTTTCTGCTGTAATAAGGGATCGGTCCTTGGTTGGTTCTTTCAGTTTTGCCAGTTGTAGGTATGATTTTAGTCCTGAGAAATGAATAATGTTAATCTGGCAAAGATTACGAGACTCAGCATCAAAACAAAATGAAATGGCCTGTGGAAGAGAGGAGTTGAAATTAGGCTATCCTGTAGCCATCGTTCCTGACGGTAAACTGGAGGAAACAATTATTTAAATGGGTATCCTTTCACGTAAATCATGGCCATCAGCTCTGCTCATACCATTTAAACATAAGGACCAGAAAGGTTTGTGTAATAGGTAATGGAAACAAAGTACAGAGAAACTTACTAGGGGGAGAGAAGAACAATACCAACTCTATAGTTTTAGGTAAGCAGTGAGTAAAGAGAGTTCTGCTACAGCTACCTTAAGCATGTCAGATACCGCTGTTAAATTTTCTACTAATACAAGAATAAAACGCTAGCTTATGTGTACTGGAAAGGAAAAAATACTGATAAATGGTATCTATAATGTGCTCAATTTACTGATGAGGACAAGAGTTTAGAGCATTGGTTTTGCTTTTTAAATATTAAAAAGAATATGGAGAATGTGCAATTAGATAAGCATGGTATATTCAGTCAGGTTTTAGGCCATGTGAGGCTAACACTCTTTGGAGTAGACTGGGGGGATTCTGAAGGAGTCACAAGGCTGACTACTTGGTAGCGTCCATTGTTTGTGATCTTTTGTAAGAGACTTTGACCATCATTTCAAAGCCATTACCGTATCTCCAGCTGGAAAGCCCGTAAACCTTGAGAGACTCCTCTAACCTGCCACGTCTGCATCGTATGGAGAGCTGGAAACTGCAAAGTCAGGACTGTCTGCTGGTTTTACCTAGCAGCAGAGATGATGGTGAGGAGGACCTTTACGGTGCTGAAGACAGCTTAGGTCTGCTTGGTAGAGTAGGCATATGTGATGACTTGGCTAGATTCCTAACGGAGCCAAGCGTTTAGTAGAAACACTATGTATTAAATAGGGTGCATTTGTCACACACCTCTTGTCAACACCACGCAGCACAACTCTTAATTTTTACATTTGTGCTAATGCTGAGAGCCATTGAAATCCTAAATCGTTACACAATACATATTAAAGATTTAAAAATAAAATAAAAAAAAGGCATCTTTATATAGTTTCATCATAAGGCCCATTATTCTGGACAAATAAACTTTAGAGATGGAAATGTTATTTTTCCTCTCCATAAATACTGGCAATTCCTCTTGGCCTGTATTGGATAGAAGCGGAGACGAACCACCAGCCCGGAGCCAGTCTCTGGGCTGATTTCCTTCTACCCATATACTTGAATTTAGCTCTGTTTCTGTAATGTTTTGCTCCTAATCAAAACATTGACCCTGACTTTTGTTCAATATTAATTTCAGAGGAATGTGCGCCTCCGTACATTACCAGAACACAGAGTTTTGTGTCTTTCTAACATGTATATACCCTATACAGAAAACGTTGATTTCAACTTAAAGCTGTTAAATACAATTTCAGCATAGTTTTTTTTCTTAATTAAATGGAATGCTTTGAGTTTGTTTTCATAAAAAGGTCGTTAACAGAATGCACGCACTTTCCTTATGTCACCCCTCAGTTTCAGTATTTGTATGCTGAATGTATTGTGTCTGTAGTTTATCCCACTTTGCTTTTTTTCCTCATTCCTGAGAGCATGTTGAAAGAATGGTTTTTAATCCATCACTATTTATAAATTAATAGAAGAGAGAATAGTTCTTCTATATTCGGTAAAGCAGTTAGACGTTCTGTGTATTTATGGAACAAAGAAACACTGACAGAGACGGTCCTTTGTGAGAAAATGGAAGAACTCTGTGTTGTATTAGTTTGCCAGCAAACAGATGTAAAGCAGTTTTAGGGCATCATGCAAAGTCCAACAAAGTCAACGGAATTATTTCCCATTACTCTTACGGACTCTGGATGAAACTTAGTTGTGACCAGAACAAGTCATTTGGGGAGAGAGCAGTTTTGTTCTACAAATGAGCACAACCGCAGTGTGCCAGGACTAGAAACTGGGAGCTGACATAAACTGAACAAGTAATCCCCCAGAAGATTTGAAATACCTAGTGTTTGCCAATGAGGTGCGAGACAGAGCAAGTCACACGTAGCAGTTTGAATTTACCTGGAGTATGTCGCCAGATATTTTTTAATTCCGAGCAGCTACTTGCTGATGCACAAATTGTACTTTGTTTCTGCAAGGGACAGGATCTGGAAACACGCTTTTTCCTTCTGCCATAATTTGGGGTAAGGTGATAAAGAATTTTGGTTGTTTCACAGGCTTAATTTCAGACAGACTAAATTTTGGCAGTTACCTAAAAACCTTTTTACGCAGTGCTTCCTGCTGGACCATGCAGTCAGGCAGCTGCTGGGCAGCACTTGTGTAGAACTGGGCTGTCTGAGTGCTTATTTGATCTGCTTTGTCATCCCTCCGTGAAATGCCTTTCTGTGTTATATACCAGCAGTCTGACGAGAAAAGATTAAGGCGGTACTTCAGCAAGGTAGTTATGTATGCAGTTTGTCATACAGACACTCCTAGAAAGTTAAAAATTACCATGTTGAAAAATGTGTAGTCATCGTATCTGTCCTACTAGAAAGCAGGTATGGAAATACCATCAAAGGTATGTTTTCTTAACTGAGGAAAAGTAACTTACGCTTTGGTGTGCATTTTTTTTAGGGAACAAAACAGATGCTTTAAAACCTGGAATAAAAATGGAGACTTCCGATCACCTCTATGCCATGAAACATACTTCAAACACTACTAAAAATTGCTCCTTATTAAAACAGTATACGGCTTCCCCCCCTTTCAAGGTGGATAGTTTACATCCTTATTCATCGTTAGCACATAAGCCTGGCCTAACAGCAGTGACTAATATTCAACAAGATTTTTCAGTTCCCTACGGGTATTTTGAATGCAGTAGTAAGCAACCTCACGTGACACCTTATATTAATTGTAAGAACTTTGATGTGTCGGTCAAAGATTATACTGGAATTTTGCTGAATGATAAGATGAACGGTGTGCCACCAATTCTTCCAGAGGTCACTGCTCCAGGCCCCCCAGCCCATAAAGACCCCCCGCCCAGTATACTTGAACAGCAGCCAGACAAGCAGAGTTGTCAGCCTCAGTTAGACAATTCTCCTTCTTCGCAGATGATCAGCTCTTGCGATCTGTCAGTACCGCAGAGCTCTCCAGCAAGGGACGCAGTTGGAAACGAAGCCGACTGTTCCCACGGGTGCCCAATGGAGAAGGGCGGCTCCCTTCGAGAACAGATGTGTGATTTTGACTGTGCTGACGAAAAGCAAAACAGTGCACTGGGACAACCGACTGATTCTGAAGAAAAAGCTGAGGAACTGTGGTCAGACAGCGAGCACAATTTTTTGGATGATGACATTGGCGGTGTTGCTGTGGCACCTTCTCACGGTTCTATCTTAATTGAATGTGCAAGACGCGAACTCCATGCTACCACGCCTATTAAAAAACCCAACCGCAATCATCCCACACGGATTTCCTTAGTTTTCTACCAACACAAAAATTTAAATGAGCCAAAACATGGGTTAGCCATGTGGGAAGCAAAGATGGCTGAGAGGGCAAAAGAAAAAGAAAAAGAAGCAGAACGATTAGGAACAGAGAATACCGAACTGAACTCCAGCAGCAGGAAAACCAAGCAAACCAGTGAAAACAGAGAGATTTTTTACGAAGACAATGAGTTCAACCAAATCCCATCACGCAGAGCATTAACAGTAACTAAAGATAACGTAATAACAGTATCTTCTTATGCCCTTACACGAGTTGCAGGGCCTTACAACCATTGGGCATAGGTTTTAGTATCGAATGCCTCCTCTTGGTGCAGCATTACACAGTGTTTCTTTAAGGTGCTGTTAAAGAACAAGTCTCGTGTCGTTTACTATTTGCTCATCTCAACCATTTTAAGGCTGAGGTAAAAAAAAAAAAAAAAAAAAAAAATGTGGGGGGGATTTCTTCTTAAACTGTGACTTTAACATTTGGTGGTGCTCAAGCACATTTTAAGCAAAAAAAAAAAAGTTGTATAGTTTTAATACATTCTAAAAAAGATTTTGTTTAGGTTATTAACCTTGATTGAAATCATTCAGTTTATTACCTTTAGGAATTTATATTTTGGTGCTTTAAATCAAGTCTGTTTACTACAGAAATCATTTATAGGGATTTTAACAGGTTCACATTTTATGGTGTTAAATCAAGTTATTACAGTAATAGCTCTACACAGCTCTTGGTGCTTAACCACATCAAACAGTTAAAATAAATAAGCTGAATTATTACTTCATGGTGCCATTGCTTTAACAACTTCCAACCATTGCTATAGAGTCCAAATTACAGATAAATCTTTTAGAAAACCAATGATTTTTTTTTTCTCCAGATTTGTCATTATGTATGAAATGAAGTTATTGGCAATGATGGGTGGAAGTTGTTTTTAAGCTGTATATATATATTTTAAAAGCACTTTCTATTTTTAAAATTAACTTGAAATAGTATAGTATAAGGATCATATTGTCTAAGGTTTGTGCATACTCTACAGAAGAAATCATTTTATTCTTGCTGTGTAGAGTTCCATATTGTTACAGCTGCAGTATGTATGCTAATAGCATGTGATTGTTTTTAGACTTGCCCTTTTTCATGGAAGATTTTGTTACATATAAACAGCAGTTATGAAATACGGACACATTATTTGAAAGAGAGTGTACAAACATGGAATTAGGAGACATCAATATGTGCGTTGCTATTGGGGAGTTAAGATTTTTATTGTTTTTTTTAAGGCAGCATATGTTATGATTTCTTTGAGCAATAAGCGCGTAAGTCATTCGTTCGGAGCATTCTAAGTTAACATGACAACCAAATGTTCCTCATGCCTCAGGGGTAGGATTGTTTTGGGATTAAAAATACCCCCTAGAGTTGCCTTATTCTATTCTGAAACAAAAAAATATTAATTTGAGGAAAATACAAAGGAAGCGTTGGAAAAGAACAAAATTTCTAATATTTAAGAGCAAATTTTTCCTTAAGAAGAACCCGTCTATAACGTTCACCAGCTAAGTTCAGTTTTTTACAAAAATGCTTTGTAAATTTTTAAGTGATTTCTACATTTCATGTAGAAAGGGTTGTATTCTTCCTTCCAAACATATGAAATTTATGTTCTCCATTTTTGTTGAAAAAGTGACATATCATGAAATTAGTACTCGCTGGACCGGAGGAAAAACAGACACTCCATTGCTTTTAAATGCTGTAGCATCCCACTCTTCTTTCTGATTCTCCTCTCCTATGTATTTCCTTTTTAACCTTATTTATTTAAACAAATTACCAAATGACAACGTTAGCTAAGGACTGACCTCATCCTGCAACTTCCTCCACGAGAACAGTTCTGCGTAGCCATACCTGCCCAGTCAGAGCCAGGAGCGCCGCTCAAGCCAGGACTCCTGTCGTGACTGAGAGCTGCAGGATCAGGCCCCAGAGACGAAGCTGTACCTTAATTCTGCCTCGGAGTCCTCCCCGGCTGGGTAACCCGTAGGCGTAACGAGGTTAGAGTTTTCCAGTGTGAAAATATACTAATAATATACTTGATAATATTATAATGTAGTGGTGCTGTAACAGAGGAATATGAATTATCTAGATCTGCTTTATTTAAAACCTAGACAAGGTGCTTTTTCCTTGAAAAGTTGAACTGTAAATGCTCTATCTACAGTTTTGGTACGAAAAGTACAGAAATGGTATTTTTAACACATAGTGCCAGTTAGGACCTTGGTGCTACAAATACTTCAGTGCGGCCGTTGATCAAAGAGACTGTTCTCCTGTACAAATGGATACACACCTAGTGCTTGCGGGAGCAAGGTCTGAAGTAGCAATCACCATGTAATGACCTTGGGTTCAATTCCACAGATTCCTGTCGAAATTAACGAAAATGTTGATGGCAGAGGATGGCCGAATTGAACCCATTCTTTGTATCTTACCTATTTTAAGTAAAATTTGTAAAAACCGGGTATGCTGCAAATCTTAGTTCAAAGCTTAATATTAGTTCAAATAGAGGATATGAAGGGATTGTAAATAATAATAAAACAAAAACAATATTATGCCATCATTTTGTACCAGCAGTTTTATGCTTCTTGACTACGTAATATACAGTATACATCAAATCATTATGGTATTTTGTGTGCCTTAGATTTCCATTTTGAAACTTGTATATTTTTGGTGAGCCTAAGACTAGTAAGAACTCCAGCTGTTCCTACAGTAAGTAGTACTGTACGTTCTCTAGCTATTCCATTCATGTATTTGCTATCTGAAAACCCTTGTCCAACACCACGATCGATCGTTTGCAGAAAAGATGAGTTTTATCGGTTTCACTGACAGTGCTGATAGCTTTGGGTTGTGTAATACAAATTGAAAATATCATTCAGCACTCCTGTATGAGTAACAAGTTTTCTACGCAAAGTCATGTTAGAGCCATCTGTACCTTTAGAAGTGTTCAGATCGTTACAGTGGATCAGTTTCACTTGAATCTTCCCCTGTAAATGTCCAGACTTTACTTCTGTGTGGTTAGAAACTTCAAGGTGAAAATGTTCTATTTGAAAACCAGCAGCTTCCCTCAAAGAAGTGAGAAACTGAAAGGTGGATCTGAAAGCATACCTCCACACATAGCCCCTGGCACGTCACTGCTCCAGTGACTGCAGCAGTGGACTTTCAGCAAGTGCGGGTCTACCTTATTTGGAAAGGCAATTTTAAGAGAAAAGCTTATCTTAACATAAGAGTAATGCTATTAACTGATAGGTGCTAAAGCTCAGAGCTACTACTTTATTAAGATTACTTATATGAGAAAATATATCGTCTGTACAATAGGTGCTCTTTCCTTGGCTGTCCATAATGTAACTACTTTCTCAGTGTGTACCTAGCAGGCAGGTACCGCCTCTGGTTCCTGCTGTGGCACGCGGCAGGTTGTGATTTGGGAAGCTAATATTTCCTATTGCTGTACTGCGGTATAGAAAATACAGCCTCTTACTGTTTTTACAACTGTGTGCTATTTATGGTAACATTTCCGAATATTTATCAGTCTTGTACACAAATTACGTGTTTTTTTTTGAGTAAGGTTATCATTTTATAACAGTAGTTGTCTCTTAAGATTTGTACATCTGTGGGTGCATTGCTTTCCTTTGCAGCCCACACCACCACTTGCGTAGTTTGCTTTTATCCCTTAACAAAGGCCTTCGGGGATGGCCAGATCACGAACTGGATGCAAAGTTAAGGTAGCTGGCCAGGTCAGACCCATACATTTTATTTGGTTTCCAGCAGCTGGCATTGTACTCAGTGGAAAAAAAAAATGGATTCAGGTATGGGCTGGTGGTGGGATGTGGTTGTCTTTTGATCCTTTTTCCCGGCTCTCTAGCAAAAACTGTCATGACCCAACACGGGACACCTTTGATTTTCCGGAAGAGATGTCTCTCACCCCTTTCTCCACTGGGTCGGGCACCACCGCTCCTCCTTCACCGTGAAGGAGGGAAAACGTAGCGCCTTCTGCAGGAGCCAGGTCTGGGAGTCCCTGAGCCCCCTTGGAGTTCCTGCAGCTGGGCCCAATTACAAACTGAATTTTACTCGTAGAATTTCTCCATGTTACTGTTTCTAACCGGCTATCTTGTATTACAGAAAGTAGCAAAAATTATTTCCATAAATATTTCAGTCACAAGATCCAAAAAGCTTTGAAAGAACTTACAACTACTTGTGACCTTCTGGCTCTAACAGTTGCATGCAGTTCTGTTTTTTGTGAGAACTTTCTAAGCTAACTCTTCTGCTTAGGAATAACTGCTGTTAAAAGTCTTCATCTTACCTGACAGCAGCTCTCTACACTTAGAACAGGAAATAATTGTAGTACCTTACACAACGTTTCACCGTAAGCATGGGTAAATGACACATTCGGTAGTACTAAAGATTTGTAACATACAGCCATTTGTGTTTTTTTTAAAGATGTTTGTAGTACGTTGCAGTATTACACTAAATTTGGTGGGTTAAATTTGGGTCCTGTTTACATTGCTGCAGCCCTGTTGACTGCAATGTGCTCATTTATCAGGCTTTTATGCAATTTTCCTATTTAACTGGATGGATATGGATACAGTTGACCAAAGCCCATGCTGACTCAGACCCTTGCAACGATACCACAATTAACAGTCTTGCAGGGACGTACGCAGAAAGATTTGGGATCCACGTACTTTTGGTGAAGTGCAGAGGTTCCATTGGTTGTAGCACAAGAAGTGATGAGTGCTGTAGAGAGACCTAACGCCTTCACGTCGAGTTTCAGGCATACAGGCAGGTCTCCCTCAGACCTGATTCAGGCTTATGTTGACAGGTTGTTTTTTTGTGATTTTTTTTCTTATTTGATCATTTGTTCAATGACAAATTTTAATCGAAACGTGCTAACAAACTGCATCTTCACGATTTTAAATTTAAAATGTAAGGTTCAATCTTGCTCTTTCACTTCCTGTGAAATTTCTGTCTGTGAAATTAGCTCATTTATCAATCAGTCATCAGCTTTATAATTTATAACTATATGATTATGCCTTTTTTTTCCCCATGGAAATCCTGTAACTTTTAGTTCATAGAAGTTCATAGAACCATTACGGTTGTAAAAGACTTTTAAGATCATCTGGTCCAACCAGCCCCCTACCACCAGTGTCACCACTAAACCCTGTCCCTCAGTACCAGGTCCAACCTTTTTTTGAACACTCCCGGGGACGGTGACGCCACCGCTTCCCGAACAACCTGTTCCAATGCCTGACTGCTCTTTTTGAGAAGAAATGTCTCCTTATTTCTAACCCATAGGAAATAACCATATCCTCAGATAGTATGAAAAGCTAAACTGCATGGCTGCTTCACACTTCCTGTACGTAAGAGCAGTTGTATTCAAAGTAAGGTCTTTGTGATGTATCTTCCATAAAACTGTTGATGTTGTATTTCTCATGTGTGAAAAGCATCTGTCCAGCTGTGCCCCATGAAACTTTCTGTCATCTGATCTTAAATAATTAGTTGGAGGCAAGGAACAGTCCAATCACATGGAGAAACACAGTCTGGCTTTTTTACTTCCATCAGGTGGTGATCTGACTTTCAGGAGAAAGCGCAGAGAAATATCTTTCTGTAAAATTAAACTGCAGAGAAAGTTTCCATTGAGGATTGTGACAGCACGGTGCTGCGCTGCCCTGTCTGCGTGACAGCGCTGTTTCTAACCAGGAAGGATGTGCCGCTGTGTCACGCAGCTGTGGATACACGTACAAATGCAGCGGCTTCCACAGTTCCTCCGGGGACGGTCATCTTTCCCTTGTTGGCTTTCTTAAGGAACAACAAAACCAGAGGGTGAGAGAGTTGGTCACTCTTTAATCTGCGTAGACAGTCACAGGCAAAGCTGTGAGGGGTACAGCAGACTTCAGAAACAGCCTTCTCATGTACACGTGTGGTGGTTGCTAGGGTGCTTCTTTATACTGACACTTTTTGGTGTATGTAATTTTAAATACAAAAACTTTTTGAAGTCCATGATACATTTTTGCTCTTCTTTAATTAGAGTGGCCAGTGTCAAAAGTCCTGAGGACGTGGCTACTCAGTAGAACAGCACAGAAACCGGCTCTAGTTTCTTCTGGACTTCCCTGATACTTCGTTTTCACAAGTTGTGTAAATGGTGCTTCACTACGTTGCTGCAAAAAATGTAGAGATTTATACTTGAGGTTTTTTCAGAGAGCACGGATTTCTAATCCTGGTATCTGATCAGGCAGGCACCCGTATGCATATAGGTCACTTATGTTTTCTAAAGTGTTTGAAAATTGGTTTAATATTTATTTTATTATTGCCCTGCTAAAACACTTTTGGTCATGTCAAAAATGAGGAGTGAGCTAAATTGTTTGCTTAACATTGTCCTTTACATACTTGCTTCCTAAATTCAGACAACTTAATTCTCAACATGCTGCTGTGTTATCTCTGAAGAACGTTAAATTTGACTAGTGTCGATGAGGAGGAGGTGTTGCTTTCTGCTCTATACAGATGCCACCAAATACTATAGGCAGCTCTCTCATTCCTTAGTCTCCTTGTGGATCATCTGTTGTGGTTAGCTGTTTTCACACTCGGCACTAGATCGCATTCTCACCTGCTGCTGAATGCTGGAAACGCTCACAACTGCTCCAGAAGTTCTTCCTGTCTCTCCGCAGACCTCCTTCAGTGCTCAGCAGTAGGAGCAGAGATGTCAGCCTGCCCGTGAACACTCCCCACAGCTGTCGCTACTTTCTGTGTAGATCAGCCAGTCTTCATCATCTCAGGAACATCGTATGAATTTATTCTCTTTGTGACTGTCCCAAGATCTGTTTCTTTGTCACCTCTTATTCTATATAAGGCAGTTCTCATTTTTTCATTCTTTCTTTCTCTTTTTTGAATTCATGTTCTCTCATATGGAACCCATAATATTGGATATTTTTTCATTTCTAAGAAAGAAGGACATTTCTTCATCATCTTTCTTCGTCAGTATTTTCTTGCTTTTTAAAATATTTTTTCCAGTTAACTCTCAGATCTCTTGCTGTGATTGTTAGAGTCTGTTCTTCTGTCTGCAAGTAGCTAAACAAAAGACCCTTTGCTCACAGTTGAAGACTCCTGTTGCTAGCATCTCTGTGGAGTGCCTTCTTTTCTCTTGAGTTACTCTACCAGCTCTGCTCAGATTTTGACATGACAAATGCTGCAGACCCTGCATAATTACAGGAGCAGGAGTATTGCTTTACATCTTCTGGTTATGTTCCCGTGCAGAGATCAGTTCTCGTCCTGGTGAGAAACCTTAGTGTTGTGCAAGTTCATGCCTTAACTGACAGGACTGCTTGGAAAAAAAGAGCGGAACAATGGATTTCTTGGGTTCTTCCTCTGCAGCAGCAAGTGGAACTGCTTGAGCCTGAGCAGAAAACAATAGTAACTGCCTTTTATAAAAGGGTACAGGAGCGTTGGCATTGTTTTTTCTCTTTCTGAGACGCAAAGGCTTTAGGATCCTTTTTCCAATCCAGTTCCCCAGTTCACCCCAACATTGTTTACAGTGCTTAACCACATACTTGTAACTTCAGCTTTTAAAGATATAAGATGCTTCTCGATGCTGTATCCTGAATTCTTCTACAACAGCAACTTGTCTCTTTTCTACTGGACCATTTATATGCCATTTTCCACAGGTAGTTATATTCAAATGCTAGAATCTTCCAACAGTGTACTTGCAGTGAATGCAAGACTGGGGTGCTAAACGACTTAGGTGAAGGTGACTTGCTCTGTTTGGTGTGACGGTGCTGTTTGTGACGCTTTGCACACCTTACCAGCTTTCCTCATAAAATGAGAGGACACAGGTTGTAGGCCTCAAAGAACGACGTGTAAGGAGAGATTTGTCAGCTAACCTGCAGAGTTACCAGTTTCAGCAGATGAACTGTATTCCAAAGAAGTGCTGTTGCAGTGGAGCAAGGGAACTGCTAGTTTGATGTTCGGTATTGCGATTGTTGCGACAGAACATTTTAATGCTGTTGTGGAAAGTTTTGTGATCAGATCAATATTTTACATGTATGTCTGTATTTTTATTATATTGTAATGGAAAAGGGTCTAGGGTTTGGGAGTCTTCTTAAAATAAGAATGAAGGCCCTGATTCTCATTTATACTGATGTCCTTTGCATCCCATTAGAAGGATAAAGGGGCTGTAAATGGATGCCCGCTGAGCTTACATCGTTTGGAGCATCCCATTAATACCGATAACGGTATGAAAGATCGTTAGTATAAATTGCAATTCTTACCAAAGGACTGATGTGTACAACCATCAGGAATCCATTTCATGATAACCCTATTTTGCGCATACTGGCCAGTAACAACCAGATTGTTCTTAGCTTAGAAAAACAGATTGAAAAGAAATTCCTCCACCTTGTTTTGTCACCGGCTTTAGGTACTCATTTCTGTTGGCTGTCCTTTTCCCAACCTTGTCTACAAGGAGAACGTGGTAGATCTGTACCTCAAGATAATGACCTGGCCAGAAATCTCATGGAGTTGTCAGTAATGCTGTTTCCAAACACAGGTAGTTTTTCATAAAATATTTCCTTGCTTTTATCATTACTTGAACCCTTTTACTTGATTGCATAAAATGGGGTTGTGAGAACCTACTGAATTCCATTCAGTGTTGCCACACCAGGGTGGGTTCTGAGAGACGAAGCTGAAAGCCGACATTTCTGACTGCCCTGGCCGTGGTGATACTCAGCAGTGAAACTGCTGGCACTGCCCTGCATGCCTGAGTCATGCGAAGCTTCCCTCGCTGCCTATGGAAGCTTTTGGTAAGCATCAAGTGCCGCCCCCCCTACCCTCACAGCATTGCAGTTAAATGTTTGTCTTTCAAAAAGATTCGAGGAAAAAATAGAGGTATTTTCATTCGTAAATTTCTGAAGTACAGTGATACTGCAGAACCTAAGGAGAACTGGTTTCATACGAACTTTGTGAATGCCAGACTGTGATCCATGCAACGCAAAAGGCAGCATCTGAACTTCGTGAATCTCTTGTCCTCAAAAATAACTGCAGGCAGGAAAAGCAAATCCAATATCCCAATATGACCAAAAGAAATCCAGTTCTAACCAACACAAAAACTTAAGACATTTCACCCTTTAACAATTAATTATTCTAAAATAATTTGCTCAGTTTAAAAGAGACAGCTCCTCATAATGTGACAGTATTGTACCAGGTCATAAATGCTGTTCAAAATTTGCTACCGTAAAAACATAAAATTTTAAGGACATGCTGTACTAAAATGATAAGGCTAATGAATTCTTTCCTACTTTAAAAAAAAAAAGATTGACAGTATGCCAAAAAAAGGCTATTTTCTTTCTTTCCTTCTCTGTTTCTTCCTCTCTCTTTCCTTGTTTATCTTTCTTTCTTTGGGATGCATTTGATATTTATTTTTTAACTTTGAGGTTTTGGATTATTTCCAGTTACCAACCTACTGTATTTAGATCTGAAACATAACTTTAAACAAAAAAAAAAGCAGATGATGATGTACAGGGAGAAAAAATTCAGAAAGAAAAAGCACTTCATTATGTCACAGTATTTACAGGAGAAAGTATAAAAATCACTTCTTTTCTCAAAAAAAATTTGGGGCCTGATTCTTTCCTAGTATAACTGAGCATAGCTTCATGAGATCAGTGGAGCTGTGAGGAGTTGGACTAGCTGAGAAACTGAACCTTAAAATCTTCTTTGCAGACAAGGGAACCCTTACCAGCAGTACTTGAAGACTTGTGAGTTGTGACTGCATGTTACTTGAAAGATCTAATTAAGCTATGTTTTTTGGTGCAAGCAGTTGTTGTACATGATTTCATGTTTATGTAGCAAGATGCATTGAAATGTTGATACTAGTATTGAAACATACATGTAAAAATTGTTGTTGTGGAAATTGTCTGTTCTGTTCTATTTTTCTTGTGTGTCTCATCTGTTTAGAACGTAAACTTTCATTTTTTTATTGTCCTAACTGAATAAGGCTAAATGAATACTGTAATTGAAAATATATTTTAAATCTTGTCATGAGTTTTTAAAAAGACTATTACAAATTGTATCATTCCTGATTACACAGAACTTTGTGGGTGGTTTTAAATAAATTTTATACTTCTATTTTGCACTTAGTCGTCTAATTTTTCTTTCCTGCATTTTTCACGTGAATCTTCTTGTAAAATGGTTTGAGGGGGGAAAAATAAGTTGTTTTCCCAATACATACCCAGACAAAGTCATACTGAGGTAACTAAAGATTGAGAATTAAGGCCTGAAGAGCCTATGCAATAAAATTTAAAGCAAAGTTAAGTTTCCCCTTTGTAATACAGAATATAACATTACATAAATGTAGAACAACTTATTATTTACCATTTAAAACCATTACGTGGCTTTACATTTTAGGGAAAGAACAGCAATAACAAAAAAAATGGTTCTAAAGCTAGCCTCGTCTTGCAGCATTTCTGCGACTGCAGAACCTCAGCAAAGATGTGAAAATGGGAAGCAGTTACTCTAAAACATACACTATTCTTTCGATTCTGTATACTATGTTTATATTGTTTACCCAATAGTCAGTAGAACAAGTCAAAAAGACAATGGAAAATTCTAAACTTAATCTTCGGACTGAAAACACAGATTGTGAACAGTTGTACCGTGCCTTGTTTTTCTACCGGCCTTGTCTGGCAGAGGAGGGTTATGTGGGAGTCTTTACCGTGACTGAATTCCCATCCAGTAGAGAGAGTGCTGTTTATATCTGCTTCAGCTCAGAGTCTACAGATTTTCCTCAAGACAAAACCAACCTTGGCTCTAGTGTGCTTTACTACGTACATGGCATGTGAGTGCACAACAATGCTAGGGAGAAAGCCTGTTTTTATAATCTGAAGAAAAGGAAGAAAACTCTCTGAATGTTCACATTTGCTTCTTTTCCTTCTCTAGTAAATGCAAGAGCAAGAAGTGTCCATTAAAACAATCTTCCAGATAACCGGCATCTCCTAGAAGGCAGAAGAATGCTGCTATCCGTGGGCTACAGTAATTCCCTAGCAATATAAAATGCATCACGTAATGTGGTGCATCTAGTCCCTGGGAGCTGCACGTGGTAACCCTCCAGGAAGGCCTTTACCTGCCATGCAATTTGCTGCTCCTTTAGAGGATAATCATTAATGGGCCTTTACAGCAACACATCTCCCAGACTGCCCCAGGCGTGCTCTGAACAGTACTAAGATCCTCCGAGCGGTAGGCGTCCCACGGTTTGATAGCAGTCAGCAACCTGCAGCACAGGTGTTAGGGAAGCACGTGGGCTTCGAAAGGCGCTGAGAGACTGAGGAGCAGACCCAAGAACGTCCCTGTTGACGGAGAGGCAGCGATGTGGAGCAGCCATCTCCAGCTCCTTCTCAGGTACTGCCAGCCACCCGCATCTTGTCCCCTCCTGGCATTGCACTGCCCACGCTGCTGCCAGTCAGAGCCACCTCGGACTTAGGGGAACAAAGCCAAACGAAAGTTACCAGCCCTGGCATCTCCGAAAGGCTGCCGAATATCAGTGTGTTTTGTAGGGCTCAATGACTGGAGGAGGTTTCAGTGCTTTCTCCTATTCTAGATTTCTTATATAAACTATACAGGTAATAAAAGATTGACACAGTATAGTTGGTTTTAATTCTTAAGATGTTATGACCTCAAATTACAATACCTATTGAAAGCAGTATTCATTGCTAACTACAGTTTAAACTTAAGATTACTTTTTTTTCCCTACTACTATGGTTATGCTGTTCTGCAATAGGCCAGTACCCCAAAAAGCCCACAGAACGGCAGGGCATTATGCTGCGGCTTGATTGCTGCGAGGTAATGCTCATGCTGATTGCTGTTGTTACATGCTGTTGTATACTGTTACTTTGTATCTTCTACAGTGGAATTAATCATTATATAGGGCGGTCTGTGGATTCTCTAGATCAACATAAGCATCAAATTCAAAAGTAATTTTAAAGAAAATGAGATGGTGCTTCCATTAGTAGTGTTTCGGTTCAGGAAATAGCCCAGATTGTCTAAAATAAAATAATTACCAGGGATACACGTTTGTGTTTTTAATCTAAGTCACACAGAGATAGTATTTAAAATGTGGAAATTTAAACGCAGCTATTTCCAAAACCATTGGATGGAGCACGACTCAAAGTGGCCTCTATTTCCCTGTTCAGTCTGTTTACTTCTGGATTCTCTTGCTTTTATAGCTTACACCAGTTATGCAAAATTCTTATCAGCTGAACTCTTGAAAATGGCAATGTCTTTTTCCACATGGCCAAAAATGACTCATAATCCCCACGGTATCACGCGCATGTCTCCATTCATATGTAACAGAACTGGGCAACGCTGCTCCCGCTAGCTCTTGTGAATTAGCCCGGAATTCCTGCAGGGGACATCATGACCTAGCCTTACTTGTCAGCACAGAACAGTAGGAGCCTTGCCTCCTCCTGTGGCATAACAAGTCAGCAGTTCAGCTTGTTGTCACCGCTTGGCTTTACACTGAGACTTTGTTTTTTGCACAGCCATGACTTTCACTTCCTCCGCTTGAAGAATCCCTTCAGGAAAATGAGGCGTTAATCCCCTGCTTCATCAAGCAAGCGCTTCTGTGGTAGAGTCTAACTCACCTCCACTAAGGCAGAAAGCCTGGTGAGGCTCCAGCTGGGGCACAGCTGCTATCAATTTTACAGGGTGAGGTCCATTGGACTGTTGCAAATTCCCTTGCTGTGCGAGGCTCAGAGGCTGTCAGCGGCTCAGGTGTGCCGCTGCTTAACCACTGCACTGGCTGTGGCTCAGGCAGAGATGTGGTTGGGGTGGAAGGCAGATTGCTTGCCCGCCCAGAGGGCACACCAACAAGCCTTGCAAGTGTCAGAGGCTTTGGATCACCCCAAAGAGTACAGGCAAGTGTTCCCTTTGTATGTACTTCCTACTGGCTGAGCAAATACGTATTGACTAGAGCTTCTAAGTCCCTCCTTTGTCCCCTCTGCTGAAGGAGGCACTCCTTGGGGCTGTTGCTGCACGCAGTTCAGAGGATGTTCCCTGTCCTTCCTGTAAGCTGCAGCCTGCATGGGCCACAGCGAGTCAAATCTCTGAATCTGAGCGCTGGGAACTACACCTGTGTGTCCTGCAAAATGCAAGAACCTTTAGTCTTGAGATGGAGATGTAAGTGGTGTGAGCAGGCAAGGTACAAAAATACAGTGAATCAAGAACAATCCCCAAGTAGTTTCACTGCACCAAACCTCTGCACGTAATACCAATTGAAATAGCTGTGTCGTGCTCTGTGAAATGTTCTAGGACTCAGCCCTCCAGTACACAGAGCCGAGCTGCAGAAGGACCAGCCTCTTGTCAAATACATATACATTAATTGCAGGAGATAGTTACAAGTGCATCCAGTCTCCCAGCCATACGCTACAGACAAGAAATGTGGTAGAAAAACAGTATGTAGTGGATAGACAGATGGTGCTGCCCTTTCTCTGTACTTTAAGACTGCTTTTTTGTTTTTTTTTAACTCAGAATGGTAAATGTTCAAATTAAAATCTCTGAACAAATCATTCAGCACAGTCCTTACATAAAACATTCCAGCATTGGGACCTTTCTCAGACTCGGATCTCCAACGACTTTGGCAATATCAATAAATCTCAATGACTTTCACCAAGAGGTAAGATTATCTCCTGTGAGCTCCCCAGAAGCATGATCTTAAGTTACTTTATTGAATCACTACCAATTCCCTTAGACAGTGAACTTTACCAGTTAAATAAATTGTTTGTGACAGTCCCTGTGTTTCTGGTGCATCTTAGCTCCAAAATAATTAAAATTTGTCTTATTTATGTTACAGAATCTACACTAATTCATGCTTTGTCAGAAGTCTATTCTCAACCCGTTTTATTTTGTCCCAGTATAGTAGACCATAAAAGCCTTTTCCTCCTCACCTTGAGACGCTTTTGAAGAAAAAAAAAAAAGGTAAATTTGTTATTTGCAATCTGCTAAACCCACTGAGGTTGATCTAACTCTGTGATGTCCCTCTGTGTTTCTGAGGGGTAATGCCTCTACAGAAACGCTGCTGTCAAATACTTTGTATAGCAGTATACAACAGACATACAATAGTGAATATATCACGTGTCTGGGGAAATGTCAAGCATCGGTACATATGAGATCCCAAGGAAAAACTACAATAAAATGTTTTGTGCCAGAAAAAAACTGTTAATCTGCTCAGAAGGTTATATTCTGCACTCGATTCCTGTAATTCAAGCATCAAAAAAGCCACTATCTTAACTGTTGTTATCATCAGGTATTTCTGGATATCTGGGAAGGTAAAAATAAGTTTAAATCTGAGTGGTCCCGAGGTACAAAGAGCAGGTTCCAGTAGTAACACGTATGTATCAGAAAGTTCATTCAGGCATTGAGCAGGATACAAAGAAACGTATTTCCAACATGAAGGAAAAAAACATAATATAATGATGTTTTGCTGTCAGAGTTCTTACATCATCAAAATGGAGTGGAATAACCACCTCCCTGTAACTGGCAAAGGTTTTGCCTTGTCTGGAGAGAGACGATATGGCCTGTTACTTAGCATTATTAGTTTGCTGTCTTGTAGCTTCGTGTTTGGTATGGAACAGGGAATTTCTGTGTCCTCTCAGTTGTACAGGTTGTTAAAATTATTTTTATTACGTTATAATTTCCCCCCAGTTAATTCTCCTACATACATACCGGTTCAAGCTTTTTGTTGGTTTTTGTTGGTTTGTTTGTTTCTCCAACTGAAGATAAGCCTTACACGTTGCCTTGCACCTTTTTCTCTCACAGCCTGTACCTAAGATGCCCAAACCAGTTTTGTTCTACGTGATGCAGGAAAATATCACGGTACCCCTGATGCTGCTGTATAGAGACGATTGGCTGATAAGTGCTTATTTTTTGTATGAGGGACGCTATTTAACGGCTGTTCAGCCACACCGTATTTATTACAGAATCATAGAATATCCCGAGTTGAAGGAACCCGTGAGGATCATCGAGTTCATAGCGTGGAACTCTGTGTAGTGTCAATAACGGATAGTGATTTATTACGGAGCAGTACTGAAGCAGTCTGCGGTACTGTCGATAGTGCCTCTGAAGCATGTTTTTTTTTATCATGTCCTTACAAACAACCTTACCCCCATGCTCACATTTTCAAAAGAAGGATAATGTTACGGGTTTCTTGTTGCTTTTTATTTCAAAAATAGGACTTCTACTTTTCCAAGGCTTTCAGGTGGAACTTACTTCTAAAGCTAATGACAGTTATTTGCAGCTGATACCCAGTCATTCCTTCTAGATTGCAAAACCTCTGCACCAAACAATTTGGTCTGTGGTAAGTTTATAATACAGCCGCTGTTACGAAATACCTCAGGGGCACTTTGAAGGCAGTAAAGATTTATTTAATGACAAATGTAATTGTTTTTCTGCTTCTTCTACACCTTGGGGATCTGAAGTTGGAGTCATTAGTCAGCTTCACTAAGGGCAAATGTTTGTATCACTAAAATCAATTACAGGACTTTTCTTTCTTCTTTTCAGCTGAAGGTGAGCTACTGCACCAAACAGCAAATACAGTACGGCAAATGTTGATCAATATCAACAGCAGGGTGGGTGTAAAATGTACATCATATGCAAGAACAGTACAATTACATAATCCTTGGGCCAATGGAGAAAGTCTCTAGCCCAAAGCAAGCCATACACTTGCTTTTTTAATACCCAGTACGCTCATTAGAGAGCTGCGACATCCACTCCCAGATCCGTACTCTGGTTACGCTCACTACCAAGATCAGCCTGCTGCTACGTGCTACTTTGGTATTTATGCTTTTTGGTGTATTAGTTGTTCTTTCTACGGTGCTGAATCAGTAAAGCTGCCTGCTGTTGTGATAGCTTTAAGTTTTAGCTCTACGTTTTAAACCTTTTGAAATTTGTATTTCATTAAGTACCAAACAAACCTCTGTTCAAAGGGGATACATATGTAGTTTTCATTCCAGAAAAACTCTAGATAATAAAGAACATGTACACCACCACAGATGCTGCCACAGACCTTCCTCATGGCTTTCCCAGACGAAGCTAGGCAGCTGAGTACTAAAGGCCAGAGATCTGAAATGCTATTTGCACTGTGAGACTTTATTATGTAGCATTTCCTGATACCAAAGTTATTTTCTTTGTTCTTTCCCATTCATGGTTAAATGTTCTGATTGTGCCAACATCTTTTCTCACCACAACATCCCCATCTTGTTTATAACAATTCCCTTTACCATCAAGAATGCTAGAGGCTGCATACACTTTGTTTTTGTTGTTGTTGTTGTTTTGTTTTGTGTTTGTTTGTTGTCTTCTAACTTCTCTCTTTTTCTCAACTTGCCCAATTATTTTAAGCTAACTTGTAGAAATGTCATACCTGTCAGAATTCTACCTTTATCAATTCTGGCTGAAATTGTCCAATGTACTTGAAAGATATTTAGGGCTTGGAGAAAAGAAGATGGAACATGGCACATTCACTTAAGCCTACAGTGTTTTCTTCGTTTGTTAACAAAAAAAAAAAAAAAGTGCTTACATTTTCTCACTGTTTTCCATTTTAACTGGTCCTTGTCACAACAGCATGGCTGATCTTGAAGATACAGAAACCTGAAGAAGTCAAAAGGACTAATTAGTATTTTCTAAAGGGCGATACCAACATTTGCCTGCTAATGGTGGCAATATACGTATGGAAAGGAGGAAGGACCTGAAGTCATGTTCTACCCGAGGGTTTCCGACGAACTTGTAAGGATTTCTGAGATCATCACGAAGAGTTACGCATCGTCTGGTTAAAAAGGCCCCAGGCCAATGGACTGAAGAATAGAGCTACTTCATAAAATTCAGACATTTACTGACAATTTTCTCCCTTAATAATTTTTGCCACTGTCCTTTCCATTTCAGTCATGGGAGACCTGTCACCTTTTTAGCCTCTAAATCCTACTTTGAGGTCAAAGAGTACAGATTCTTAGTCAAAAAACTGAGTTTGATGTAGTTATGCCAGTAAGAGACATGACTAAGATACAAAATGCATAGAAAATTAAAAGATGAAGGAATATCCTTATCAGTGGAAAACATCTAAACCCTCATCTAAGTTGCACTGTACTTTAAAGTTCCAAGGCAGCTCTGTCTGTGTATAGTATCGAACACCGAATGCTGACAGGAATTTATCACCACGTGGCAGTTGCCTGCTTTTTTTTCTCGTTACCCTTCTATACCATAACGTAGCCCACTGCAAGTTGCCCTTACAGGAAGGTCTGCTTGATGTTTTTGCCTCTAAAGTAGATTTTATTCCATCACTAAAATTTACTTTTGATGACAGCAAATAAAACACCTCAGAAATCTCAGTTTGATTTACAGACTGTGTCCTGCTGACTTTAAACACTGAGTAATATCCTGCACGTTTTTTTCACCTCAAAGGGAACTTGGGTGACAGAAAGTATTTAAGGGGTAGAAGGATCTTTATGAAGATGGATGAAACATCCCTGCTGCCCTTGAACTACTTACTCTAATGGTTTCTGGCAGCAATTTCTGTTTCAAAGCGCCTG
>CM021770.1:4017491-4030686 GCA_011076525.1 Nettapus auritus | reverse complement strand
CCGGCGGCGGGGCCGGGGGGCGCGTGCGCAGCGGGGGCGGGCGGGAGGCGGCGAGGGCCGGGCGTGATGGCGGCGGGGCGGGCAGGTACCGGCGGGGGGAGCGGGGGGCACCGGGGGGGGGTGAGGAGGAGGAAGGGGGGGAGGAAGGGGGCACGGCGGGGCTTTTGTGGAGCTGCGCGGGGGGGCCCGGCGGCCGTGCGCGCCCCCGGCTCAGCCCGTTTGCCCCGGCAGGTCGCAGGAGGTAGGCGGTGCCCGCGCCGCGCCGTGCCGGCCGCCATGGCGCAGTTCGGCGGACAGAAGAACCCCCCCTGGGCGACGCAGTTCACGGCCACGGCGGTGTCGCAGCCAGGTCAGTGCCGCCGGCCCGGCTCCTCCGCGGGGGCCCCCTCACGGCGTGCCCGGGTCCCGGCCCCGGCACCACGAGCTCCTCACAGCCCCCAGCAGGGGCCTCGTGCACCGCTCGGGACCGCTCGCGGAGCTCACGCATCCCGGTAACCACAACCACAGGCATCGCCCTGCTCGCAGAGGCTGCCTCTCCCTGTACCGAGAGCTCTTCCTTGGCCGCAGCTTCGGGATCTTCCGAGTCCAGCCGGCCGCGTTGTGCTCCGCGTTGTTTTATAGCGGCGGAGGTTCAGAGCCAGGCATGCGAGCCTTGCTGTGTGCCCAGTTTCGGGGCTTCCTTCTCCAATCCCTGCCTGCCTTTTTCTCCTTTTGTGTGCAAACTCTTCCGAAATGTTGATGTGGAAGGGCTTCAAAAAGAACCTGTGGTGCTTCGAGGAGTCAGGATAGAGTTCTGTGGTTTTTGTGCGGCTGTGCTCCGAGTCTCGCTCTGGTTTGATAGAGAGTTGCTGTCCTGCCTCCTTTGTCGGGAGTTGTACTTCCCGGGCGCCGAGCAGGAGCCGGGAACGCCTGCCATCCTTTCGAGGTGCGTGTCTGGACAAACAAACAGACGTCTTTCTCCTGACTCAGTTGTCCTTCTGACTTGATTCATCTCATTTGTCCTTTGGGGACGGGTCCAGCCCGAGGGCATATGCCCAGAGACCTGCCTCCTCCCCACCCGCGGCGTTTCCCAATTCTCAGCCCCGACATGCCTTCGCCTTCTCTTCCACGTGTGTTTGCTCCCCGGTTAGCTCTCCACAGCTCTCTGCCTGAACCATTGCTGTCCCCCCGTGCGGTTTTCCCCGTTTCTCGGAGTATCTCACACTTCCCTCATGCTAGCGGTACCTTCATCCTTCTGTACGAAGTTGCTGAGAGACCAACTTGGCTTGGTTCTGCCGCCTGACGTGGTGGCAGCTGGGGGCAGCCACGGAGGGATGGCAGCCCCACGCTCTCGGGAGGCCGGCACACCGCGAGTGGTGGCACACGAGCGGCCCGAGGGCCTGCTCCATCCCGGCCCGGGCGAAGGCTGCAAAAAACCTGCTGAAGGGGAGGAGCTGGCAGCCATCTTAGACCTCGCGGAGCAGGGACCAGAAGGGAGCCCTGGAGGAGAGGTGGATGTGGTGGGGGCGCTAGAAGCACGCCCCGAAGTCTGCCCCCTGCTCCTGTTCCTCCAGCTTGGCCTTTGGTTAGCCTGCTGCTCAGCCTCCTTAAATTAAACCGAGTGCGGAACTTAATGGGGGTAGGACTAGTTGGTGTCAGGAGAGAGATGTTTCACCTACTCAACGAGGACAGTGTCTCCAGGGCTTCTTAGCTGCTCATCCATTCTGGCAGCACCTGATGTGAACGTAAGGGCCGTTAAAGACAGCACTTGCACACTTTTGCCTTCTTCCCGCAGTATTTCCATCACTTTTCCTGTTCCTGGTATGCCTTTTCCCACTGCAGTATCTTCTCTCCAGAACTACTTGAAAGCATTTAGCTCCTTACATCCTTCTCCACAGTCCCTTCCTGTTCCTGCTGCAATGTGCAGTGTCCGTGTCCTCCTTCTTCCTCGCCTGTAGTACTAACGAATGCCAGGCCCTGGGGTTCTGCTGCCCAGCTCCTGTCGCAGTACCCACGTACACACTTGGTTCCCTGCTTTCTTTATCGAAGGAGCTGGCTTACAATAGGGAGCACAGGAAACCTCTCTGAGAAACGTGTGCTGAGAGCTGAAGAACTTGAGCTGCAGCTGAGCAGTCCTCCCTCCCGCAGCCTTCGCCGGGAAGGTGCGCTTGTCCCGCCGGGTTGCTTGCCTGACGGAGGGAGAAGCTGTCGGTGTTGAGGCGTGCTCACCGTGTAGGGCTTCTCACCTGTGGCTGAGCTCAAGAAGTGGTGCAGACTGTAAACTTACCCTTGGAAATCTCAGTGTACCTAAACAGATTAAAAAAATACACCAAATTGTAATATATTTTCAGAGGATTGACAAAAGGCGTTAAGTATATTTATGCTTGCCAGCTGTTTTATCTCTTCCTTCTCCAAAGCATCACGGTGCTTATGTATGGGGGAAAGATCTTGATTTTCATAGCACAAGCGACGTGATGAGTAGCTTTTTCCTAAACTGCAGTCAAAAGTGGTGACCGGTGTAATTTTAAAGCCTCATTTGATCACTGCAAAAAAGATAATTCCAGGATTTTTTTTATCATAGCGCTGACTAAAATGCTGGCTTGGCCATTCCTGGTGAAGTCACCGTACGTGTTAAGGTTTTTTAATTAAGATGCCTTACGCTAAGGTAGTTGTAGAGTTACGTGCCATGTAATGAAGGGTTCCTGGGATCGTTTTGGGGCTGCTTACTAATTACTGTCTGCGCCTCTGGTAGTAGAAGAGAAACAGGTAATTCCAGGTCCAGCAAATACCTGAGTATGAAGAGACTCCTGCTTGCGTTACAGAGAAATGGTTGCTGTTGTCTCACGGTTTTGTGCATCACATGACTGACAAAAGAATGAAGTCCCTGTTACGCTGGTTGAGTATAAATCAGACCTACTGCAGAGACTTGAAAGTGAGAGCATTTAAAAATTGGAACTTCCTAGGTAGCACAGACTGCTTCTTTAAGTGCACTTTGTCCTTTTGGCTTGGCTTGATGATGTGCAGATCCCTCAAGTGCCTGCACAGGGGAATACCTTCCTGTGCTCTCAGCAGCACAGTGCTTAGCGGGTGCCCTCTTCAAGAGATTCCTGCTTGCAGCGTGAAACCCGTTTTCATGGAACCGTAGTCAAGGGGAAGTCCTAGCGGTGCTGCTCTGCGTTGGGGCTGACGAGCTGTCTTCTTTGCCACATCCAGACCTAATTGTGATAAAGCGGAGAACGGCGCAGCTGATGAAAACACAAGTCCCTGCAGCTCAGCTGTGCTCTCGCTGTTGCTGGTGGCCCCTCGGAGATGACTGAGGAACGTGTAAGAGGAAGACAAGCCTGCAGTGCATCTGGGAGCCGCTAAGAAATAGCAGCTGATGCACAGTTTGCTGGCTTGCTCTAAATAGATGTCTTGTGGTGAATACACTGAGCCTAGTTTCTATTGTGTGCCAGTTGAGGGATTTTTTTGGAGCAGGTTGTATGGAGTTGATATTGCAAGGGTGTTAAGCTTGAAGAAAAAAAAAAAGTCAATTCCTATGAATTTTGAGAGGTGTCCAAAGCCCTGGATAGGCTACTCCTTTATTGTAATACATAAATATGTATTAATTGCCTCTGGAATTCAGAAGCAGCAAGAGGAACTGTTAAATATCATCCTTTTTTTTATTAGTTGTCTGCTGCAACAAATTTTTGTGACCCAGGAGGATGCTTGAGCTGCAGCCTAGGACTCCAGCCTGTATCCGAGCCCTGTCAGACTGACGTGCGGTATTTGGTGCAAGTTGTTTAGGCCCCCTTTGAAGGGATATCTCCATCGCTGTTCTTACTGCGTGGTGAATCCTAAGAAGCTATTGTTGCTGCAGATGTGTGCTGCCAGTAATAATAATAACAACAGGCAGTCTTGTAGGTGACACAGTACTCAGCTGATACTGAGAGCTCGTCGAGCGGCAGTAGTGGTAGAAAAAATGATTTTTTCTTAACGGAGAAAATGGGCTAAGAGCCGTAGGGTGGGCTGGCAATTGCATGAAGGGAGGATTATTGGTTATGCTGGAAGGGAAGTTGTCAGGATGGAAACCAAAGAGCAGAGTAACCCAAGGTCTGGTTTTGGGAGCGAGCATGTTAGTATTTTTCTGGGTATCCTTGGTACAAAAAGTAGGAGAGGGCTCATGAAACTCGCTTGCCGCTTTCATCCCTCTGTGCTGGTGCAGAACAGAACACGAGGCTGAATGACAGCGACGAGCATAGTCAAACAGAGGCAATAGCATTAGGCGAACTTGTGGAATTCGCCAGTAGGAATTTCTGTTCAGCGTTAGACCCAAGAGGAAAGACTAATGCATTTGTGATTCGCCTCGAATGAGCCAGCAAAGTAATGCGGCCAGGAAAAGTGAAGGCTGTCCCAGGATACAGCAGCAAAGCATTTAGATGAGACTTCGGGTTCTGCGGGAGGTGTGTTACCTAAGGCACTGGTGAGGGTCCAGGTGAGCCTGCTGCCGGATGGTCAGAAATTCATCTTCAGATTGGAACCGGTGGGGGGAGAAGCAGCGGGTGAGGATCAAGGCGATGGAGGGCCTGTCATGGGAGAAGCCTCAGGTTTGGCTTGCTTGGCTTCTAAAACAAAGTGAACGTTGGAAATTTCCAGGGGAAAAAGTCTCACAAGGCACTGGAAATACTGTAATACCGCTGTACTGTAGAGTGCTTGATTTCACTATTAAAATAGTATGACTGCCTGCAATACGACAGCTTTGACCCAGGTCATAGCACTGGTTGTTACTTCTATCGTTGCTTACGGAGTTCTTGCGGGTTTCATTCCAAACTGTAAGATGATCAGTGCCATCAACTTGTTTAGCTGTAAAGATCTTTACTCTGCTGCAAAGAGCAGTGTGGTGGAGGGGATTACCTCATTGAGAACGGGTTGGTTACAGTTCGTGTGTTTTATGGTGTTCACTAAGAACAAAGCAAGCTTACTGCATCCATGGGTCAGGGGTGGAAGCTTCGTTTTGGATCGGGAAGAACGGTGTGGAGCACAAACTCCACAGGAAGATTACAGTAAATCTGTTCTTAATTTCATTGTGTGTCTTTAATAACTCTGGAAAAGAAAGGAGCCCTGTTCAGCTTGAATGTTCTTCAGTTCTGAAGGTGGCTGGCTGGCCTGTTTTTGCTGGCAACATGCTTCTGCACCGAGTTTCTCTTTAGTTTCATTGGAACATGTGAAGTAGACTGATAGCCTGATGAAGTGATACTTGATCGTGCAGCTGCAAGTAACTTACTTGAAAGCCCCCTGCCAAAGATGGAGCAGGTTTCCAGATAGGTTTGCAGTTCTTTACTGAGACTTACTTTGTGCAGTGTTTTCTGTCCCTCAGAGTTCCTTAAGTAAGGCTTAATCATTCTTTGTTCAGAAGCACCGCATGCATAAGAGGCAAACCATGTGGGTAGCTGCTGCCCGTGACATGCTTAATCTTCAGCAGTGAATTGAAAGGTGATGTGACAATAAAATACACTATTTTTTCTTTCCAGACAGTCTGTGCAGCATAAAGCCTTCCCAGTAAGAGCTGGGGACGGCTTGACTTGGTCCCTTTATACGTGCAGACTAATTGCACTCCCTGTTGTTACAAGGCTGTTCCTCCAGCACCCACATCTACAAAACCCAGCTCACTCCGGGACAAAGGCAGTACTGAGTGAAGCTAAGCCATGTGCATTTCCAGAGCAGTGTGCACTCCATAGGCCTCAGTTCATAGCTGTTGTGAAGGTTGCCCAGAGTGAAACGCTAATTGATTTACGGAACAGAGCAGGGATCTTCGTCAGGCTCATCCAAAACGTCAAATACACGCACTGCGTCTTTTCTTGAATGTATGTGTTGGGAGGCAGGGATGGCAGTTACTGGAGCTTTGAAGTCCTGTGCAACTCGAGAGAAGGAAATACAAGTCTCTGTGCCTCTGCTGGGGCATGCTATTTATGAACTTAGAAAAGAAGCTAGTGAGGTGGGGTCCTTTATCCTGAATTTTTCAGTTGGATTTGCCTACATCAGGAGCTTGACTCAGGAGTGAAGCATCACGTACTGCGTAATATCACATCCTGGATAACCGGGAGGAAGTTCCTCTGTTTAAAGCTGCTCTTGGTGCTTACGCGCGCGTTCTCGTTTCAGCTGCTCTTGGCGTGCAGCAGCCGTCACTGCTTGGAGCCTCTCCTACCATATACACCCAGCAGACGGCCCTGGCAGCAGCAGGCCTCACTACCCAGACCCCGACCAACTATCAGCTGACTCAGACAGCTGCCTTACAGCAGCAAGCTGCAGCTGCTGCAGCTGCATTACAGCAGGTAACGACAAGGAGCGTTTGGTCTTCTCTGTGGGAACTTGAAAAACATAAAACAGGGGCCCTGTAAAGCAAGTGCGTAAGAGAAAAGCAAGCGGGCAATACTCACCGTGGTTTTATAACCCTGTGTAGAAAAATAGTGGGATTCAGTGTAGAAAAATAGTGGGATTGTAGGCCTACAGCTCTCGTTAGCTAATCAGTGAAGGTGGGAATTATGGCTATGGAGCTGCTATGGGGAAAAAGGGCTTTAGCTGCACCTAAGGTGACTATCTCACGTTCCAAATATCCCCAGTCACCACACGTAACTTGATAGCGTTTGCATGATTTCATGCTGTGCCCTAGATACTATAGGTGTCAGGCATAACAAAATCTGCTCTAGCTAGGAGGAGTGCTTCAGAGTCCAGTCTGAAGAATATTTGTTTTAAAAGTAGTACATGTTAATACTGTTTGATGTTTTGTATTGTTAAATGTGCGTAGTTTTTATCTAAAACATGCTTAGCAGCTAGCTTGTATTTGGTGTTTTGGGGCAATAATGCTTTCTGTTTATGAGATATTTTGCTTTTATCTGTTTCAGCAATATTCACAGCCTCAGCAGACTCTCTATAGTGTACAGCAACAGGTTTGTCTGATTCTTACTGTGTACATCACAATTTCTAAAAACACTGTTGGTTATGTGCCTTGTAGGATTTGTCTACAAAATCGTCCTTATATGGGAAGTTGTTAAACTAATATTTTTTTGTAGTGAAAGAGAGCTTGAAGTTTACAAACTTGGAGAGATGTATCGAGAATGGAAGCCTGTCTACCTTCATGCAAAAAGGAAATCAAAAGTCTATATGCTATTATTCCATGTGTACACAATTCCTTCTAAACTTTGCTCTAATCAGGGCCGTGTATTTTAACTGCTGGAAAGATGCTGTCCAAAAAAAGTTCCCTTTTACATATTCTATGGTCTTTGAATTTACAGGATTTTGAGAAAGGATATGGAAATTAGAGGCATAAGTTTCTCCAGCTGCCAAACCTTTTTTTGATATCCCTAGTGACTTTCAGTTGCAAGAAAACAGCATTTCTGCTTACTGAATAAATGTAGGTTACACAATCTTAAAATTAACCAAATGAGCGCAACTTAATGAATAAGCAAACTACTGAGATGACCAAACCCCAAAGGACTATTCACTGCCTCACATTAAACAAAAAAACTCTTACTTGTAAAGAGGAGGTAAAATTGTACAATTTCCTTAACCATATAAAATTAATTTATAACTTTATTTATTTTAAGTTGCAGCAACCTCAGCAGACCATTTTAACGCAGGTTAGTTTGGTTTTATTGTTTGGTCTTCATCCCCAAACACAGATAATGCGAGAGGGCAAATTTGTGACTTCCTGAGCGTTTTAATCTGTAACAAGAACTAATACGAACGGACGTTTTATTGGTACAGGATTATTTTATCCAGATGTTAAAATATGCTTAGCCTTGGTTTCAAAAATGGAATGACAACCGCTTTTCCTTAATCTTGAAGGAAGTGTGTGTAGAGCACTTTTTCTGGGGTTTGAACTTCAAGCGTTCAGTTGTTTTGCAGTAAGTAGCAAGAAAAATCTCCTTTAAAAAGGAATTTGACTTTGTGCTAACACTGCTGCAGTACGGATATGTAGAGGTTTAAAAAGAATCTCGCTGAGCTTGACAAGCTTAAACTGCGAAACCATTCAACACGCTGCGAGCTGCTCTCGTACCGTTCACTTCCAAAAATATGCTTTGAAAAGAATTGAGGTAGAAATAGCTGACTTAATTTCGCTATTTTACTGTGTAAAGCTTATATTTTGCCTCCTTATTCTGATTTAATAAGAAGGCAAGCACATGAACTGGAGTTAGAGAAGGGTTCTTGTTAGCCTCAGCCCTTACTAACTCTTGTAACAGTACAGTGGGGATACAAATGGAGAAAACTCTAAGCTTATTCCGAACAGAGTTGGGAATTTATCTCCTCTTCAGCCCAGTAACCCCCAGTTACCTGTAAACAATAAGGAAGTCTTACTTTTTTTCTAGAAAATGCCCATATGTGGGGAAAAGTGACTTTCTCTAAAAAGAAAAGGATAAACAAAGCCAATCTTCATTCAAAATAGCAAAGAAATATATATATTTTTTAAAAAAGCACAAACAACAACAACAACAAAACCCTTCCACATTCTCAAAATCTCCATTCAGAATAATTGCTTTAGAGACCTTATCAGCTCGTCTCTCCACGGGTGAAAGATGTGTTCCTTGCAGGTATGTCAGCTGGTTGTAAGATTTATAGTTTGTTTTATTTTGCTTACAGCCAGCTGTTGCGCTACCTACCAGTCTTAGCCTATCTACTCCTCAACCAGCAGCCCAGATAACAGTTTCTTACCCAGCACCCCGCTCAAGTCAGCAGCAAACGCAGCCACAAAAGCAGCGCGTCTTCACCGGGGTGGTTACTAAGCTACATGATACCTTTGGTTTTGTGGACGAAGATGTCTTTTTTCAACTTAGGTAAGGTGTAAATAGTTGTCTGCAGATGTGTTCTGTGATTCCCTCCCTAGAGAAAAGGTTTAGGTGACTGCATTGTAACTGTGTGTCTCCGCTGGTAGTCCCTGCAGTTACAATTTCTCTGTCAGCACTGAAAATCAGACGGAGGGTAAGTTAGTAGGTGTGGGTTCCTTCTGGAATTTTGAATTTTCTTAATGCAAAACCCGAAGTTAAGAGATGTGGAAGGTAGTAAGCTCTTTGTAATATGAAATGGCAGAGTTTGTGTGATTAAATGCATGTATTTTGCTATCGGCCTATCTCACCTCAATATCGTTTAGGGAACTTCTGTGTTAGGGCCAAAGGCAGGTATAAAATCCCTTTGCACTCCAAACCGAAGGTAGATGCTCTTCCTATAAGCTTTTTTTAGTGAACTTTGCTTTTGCACAACTTTAAACATAGCTTGCAACTGTAAAATAGCTTCAGTAGCTAAATAAAGCTCTCTCAATGCATTTTTTGTAATGTTTGCAGTGCTGTTAAAGGAAAGACACCTCAGGTGGGTGACAGAGTTTTGGTAGAAGCTACTTACAATCCTAATATGCCATTCAAATGGAACGCACAGAGGATCCAGACGCTTCCAAATCAGGTATATGGAGTTTACCCGGTCTTGCTTGTTACTGACTGCTTCTGGTTGAAGCTCCTTCACAGCTCCTTTTCTTTTCCGCTGTTAGAACCAGACACAGGCTCAGCCGTTACTCAAGACACCTCCGGCAGTTCTTCAGCCCATTGCGCAGCAGACGGCGTTCGGTGTTCAGGCCCAGCCGCAGCCACAGTCCTTGTTGCAAGCACAGATATCGGCAGCTTCAATCACGCCTTTGCTTCAGACACAGCCTCAGCCATTGCTGCAGCAGCCGCAGCAGAAAGGTGCTCCTTTAGTGTACCACCTCCTTTCTGTGCCTAGTCTGACTGAATTAACAGGTGAAGTAATGAGGAAAGGATCCCATGGAAGGGCAGGGTCATTATTTTTCAGTTTTAGCAGGCATCTTTTCTGCAGGCATGTGCAAGGCCTGTTGCCTGCACTAGCTCAGGAGTCACCTGGTTAGTGACATTCCTGTGGACTCTTGCCATTCCTATGAAGTTCTCATAACCTGGAAGTAAATTGCATGTAGGTTTTATTTAGGTGCTTTTACAGACAATTTGTAGAGTTGAAAGAAATAATTACAGTGTAGCTCTCCATAATTTGGAATGTTCAACAAAATTAGGTTTTGCATAGTTGTATTCTTAAAACTGTTATTTCTGTATTTGTTTTTGTTTTATTTAGTCAGCCAAGTTGACATTTGCAAGAACAAATATTGACAGATGTAACAAATCTGAAACAAAGACCGTTGTCATGTCAATTGAACTTTGGGTGGCTGACAAATCAGTAATAGACGTGATGATAAGACTCAGTTAAGACATTGTCTTCTCACCCGCAATAAAAGCAAGGGGAGAAGATCACATAAGCAGAACTGTTTTGGATAAATGCTTATTAAATCTAATTCAGTCCTAGATGTTCATCAGTCTTTGGCAATGTTTGCCATATTTACAAACAGTCATTTAAGTGTGCGCTGTCTTGAGAGCAGAAATATGTTTTGGGGACTTAGTGCAGCAGGATAATAAGAGTAATTTTTACAAGAAGCTAATTATTCTACCTATGAATAGAATCAAGAAGAAGCTTTACATTTTATTTCTGTGAGCATGTAGCATATATATGTCTTAAAACCTTTACTTTTCCAAAAGAGGGTTTTGTTGTTTACTTAAGTAACTTCGGTGTGCTTAGATTTGGGTTAGCTTCCATGTTAAAAAGATGCTTTCAAACCAATTTCAGTTTTTAAAATCGTTGAGTCTCAGTTTGTATCAGCGAAGAAGAGCATAGGTCTCTTGTTTCTTGGGGAGGACATTAATCAGTAGACTTACTGACTCGAGTTATTTTAGAAAATGTACACAAGGGAAACAGCTGTAAAGCAGCGGTGTTTTTGGTGACTGGGAGTAGGCAGTTGTCCCCTGTTACGTGTTGATGCCGTACATTTTTGTTCCAGGTGGTTTGTTACAGCCTCCTGTTCGTCTAGTCTCACAGCCTCAACCAGCTCGAAGACTAGACCCCCCATCCAGATTTTCTGGGAGGAATGACAGAGGAGGAGACCCTATGCCGAATCGAAAAGATGACAGGAGGTACGCTGTTGAGAACAGGTCTTTGTGGAATGCTTTGATTACAATCTAGTCTAACAGAGCTGAGCTTCTTGCACCGGACTGAGTCAGTGATACCCACAAGTGTTTTTACCATGACATGTTGGTGAACACTTCTTTTCTGTCTGAAATGAAAGAATTGCATTATCAGTCTCTCCTGTAAAGAATGCACTGAAACAAACAGTGAGGAATTTCTCCTTTCTGTTCTGTGAGCCATGTCTGAGAAGTCTAGCTTCTGTTGTACCAGAAAGCTTTGTGTGTTAGCAGCGTGCAAGAATATTTATATCTTGTCTGCGTGTTTTTTTAAGTCGTGAAAGAGAACGAGAGAGACGTAGGTCTCGGGAAAGATCACCCCAGAGAAAACGCTCCAGAGAGAGATCACCTCGACGAGAGAGGGAGAGGTCACCTCGAAGACCACGACGTGTTGTTCCTCGTTACACAGTTCAGTTTTCCAAGTTTTCGTTGGACTGGTATGTTTACAGAACCAAACTTTTACTTAAAGATCTCACTTAATAGTGGGCACGAACGACTGTGAATGTTAAATGATGATCATAACTTTAAAGGAAGTTCAAGTATGTAATGGCTGAGAACCTTGTATCTGAAACTTTCTAGGCTCTGTTCGTTTTGTGTACTACTGCAAAATGCTTTTATAATGCTGCTTAATAAATATTCCCTAATTTGTAGACACCTTAATTAGAAGAATGTTTAGTAGTTACGTGTTTGTAATCCTTAATACGTGACCTTTTAAATATATTACTCTGTTGTTTATTTCAGTCGTAGCTGTGATATGATGGAGCTGAGGAGGCGTTACCAGAACTTGTATATCCCAAGTGATTTCTTTGATGCTCAGTTCACATGGGTGGATGCTTTCCCCATGTCTAGACCGTTTCAGCTGGGAAACTACTGTAATTTCTACGTAATGCACAGAGAAGTAGATCCTATAGATAAAAACGCTGCTGTCCTTGATCCACCTGATGCTGATCATCTGTACAGTGCAAAGGTTTGTACAGTTTCCAGTATTACAACTCTTCATTAGAATTTTTTTGCCAATAGAGTAAAAAGTTGAGTATAACTGAACTGTTTTTTTTGTTTTTTTAATGATCTGAACAAAATTCAGTATTTTAATCCTTTGAGTAAAGAGCAGGTAGGTAGAGCTTAGTAGAATCATGATAGAAATTCAGTTTTTCCTGTTACTAGGGCTGTCCTGTGGCTTGTTTTTACTGAGATCTATTTTCCATTCTCTGCACCCAGGAAAGAAAGACATCTCCCGCAGGATCTCTGAATGTGTTTCTTAGGCAATTCACTCTGAACACTTAATGGAGGGTTGTTTTCCTTTGTGTCCTTTCTGGGCAGTTGGTGCTATTCCACTTAGTGATGTTTTCTCTCTTACTCCTTTCAGATTCATTTCAGTCTTTAGCATTTGATGGCAAGTAGATTGAGCAGGATTATAGGAATCTCAAAAACTGTTGCACAAGGGGCCATAGTGATGTGTAAAGGACCTGAGGGTCAAAAAGAATCTTCCTAAAACCCTTCTGTGTGTTAGCCCTTCCATTAAAATAGGTCTGAGATTTCTAAGTCAATCTGTTCTAGAAGTGTTTAATGTTAAAGATAAATTTAGAAACAAAACTGCCTTTAACCCTTGTATTTTTGGAAGAGTTACTTTACTGTCTATAAAAAGTCTGAAGCCTTGGCTCAAATATCAGATGTACTGTGGTGGGTTTTTTTTCATTCTACTGATGCAGAGCAAGAACTCTGTTTCAGAAAGATGAGCTTTAAAATATATTCAGTATCTTCAGAAATAGCATCCAGTTTCATAATATTAAGCTGTTTAGATTATAAAGTAAGCTTGTTAGATTTGGCAGGGCCAATGGGATGCTAAGAAGATGCAGATGAGTGTCGGCCGGCTCTCTTGTGATTGTGACAAAATGGAAGAAGTCGGTTACGGGAACCAGAAATGTACTCAGTGTGCTTCTTGGCTATTTGGTACACAGCGGTAACAGGCAAAGCAGAGTAGCAATTCTGCATGTTGCTTTTATATGCTTTCAGTTGGTTTGTCTCTTTGTAAAATCGCACATTGCATGCATATCAAGCGGTGAGGGAGTGAAAGAGCTCCTTGGCAGACACTTCAAGCCTCAGTTCTGCAATTTCCTTTTAGCTTATTCTGATTTTTTTTGTGACGTTAAGAGAAGTATTGGTATATATGTGTT
>CM021770.1:3967491-4014991 GCA_011076525.1 Nettapus auritus | reverse complement strand
TCTAATTGTGCGATTTGAAATTGAACAAACGCTAGTCTGAAACATCTGAATTTCAGGCCATGTGGCTGATCAACATCTTGGAATAAGGGAAAGTCTGACTGAACAAAGAGTAACTTGGGGGATTTAAAATCCGGGGGAAGATCACACACTGTGTGGTTAATGGAGACCAGCAGTGTCTTTGTAACCCCGATATTCTTTGTGGTGTTGCTTTTCACCCTTTTGTGTTCCACAGATCTGGCTTGTATTGGCTGAGTGGCACTGATCATTTAAAAAGTGGTAGAATGTGTGTGTGAACTTGTCTAAACAATAACTTTAGGAGAAGACTGTCTGAAACAGTTGTGACCTTGCACAGATCAGCAACAGAATTTTAAAAATGACTAAAATACCTTCAAGCTTTCTGAATGATAATTTTTAAATTTTATTTGTCAGGATGAAGAGGAAAAGGATGATGGAGAAGCTAAGGAGATCTCTACGCCTACACACTGGTCTAAACTGGATCCCAAAACAATGAAGGTAACTACGTTTTTAAACTTGTTTCCATCACACGCTTTCTTTTTTAAAGCAGGACCTGAAATACAGCTGTCTTTCCCTTAACTGAGGAATAAAATAGTAGAGTTTTATATTCCTTGTTGATTTTGTAGGTATTATGTACGACATCGCAGTATGAGAATGCGGCTTCTGATTTTAATAGGTGAATACAGATAAATGAAGCTGTTGTGAACTTCTGAACTTTGTACAATTAAAATGAATCACATACGATACTGTTTAACTGGAAAATGAAAGTCTTGCGGTCGTTATATTAAAAATATATTAAAAATGTGGGGGCTAAAATACTTTAATGTTAGTTTAAAAAGGCAATAACGGTATAAAAATGTAATAAACAGTTTCTGCAAAAGAAGTAATAGCCTTAATACTGCCAAATCTTTTCCCTGCCTCTCTGAAGGCCCTCAAAAAAGAGTTCTTTGAGGAGATCACGACTTTAAATGTGGTGTGTTTTATACTAGTAAATACTGGCGTTGTACAGTACAGCTTTAAAAACTGCAGTTGAGTTTTCAGTGATCTTTAATTTTTACTTCAGTTTCTGCTAATCGTATGTTTTGCGATGTCGCTGGTTGATACCACTTACAGAGCTTTTATTTACCAGGTAAATGACCTTCGAAAAGAATTAGAAAGTCGAACCCTTAGCTCGAAAGGACTGAAATCTCAGTTGATAGCCCGACTGACGAAGCAGCTGAAAGTAGAGGAACAAAAAGAAGAGCAAAAGGAGCTAGAGAAGTCTGAGAAAGAAGAGGAAGAGGAGGAGGATAGGAAATCTGAAGATGACAAAGAGGTTAGGTTTTGGACGTGCTTGGTTTAAATGTACATAAATACATAAATTATTGTATATAAAAATTGGTGTAAATATATAAGTTTAAAAAGTATAGGATGATGCCTTGCTGAGATGTTGTAGTTCTCAGATCACTCCTGGGAACTCATGCTGTAACTTGAACTACTGAATTGGAACAAAATCTTGGCAAGCTTGAATTCCTGTATCAGCAAAGTCAGCTGAAATGTGCAGCTCTGTTAAGGGTGTTTGAGTTATGTTGGACCTTAAGTGTAAGGAAAAAAAATCCCAAACTCCCCAGCAAAAATATGCTCACTTGTGAACAGGTGAGCACATCTAACAAGATCTTAACTTCTTAAACTTAAATGGAAAGTAGCTGCTTAATTGTGTTGGCTTGACGTGCAAGCCTTAAGGGATTTGTGTTGCAGTGTTTATTTTGATCTGTAAATGTGTTGGTATCTCAGAGGGTCTAATTTCTTCACGAGGCTAGTGGTTTGCTTGGGTTCGTGTTTTTCTGTATAACGAAACCTTACTTTTCACATTTGGATAAAATTCTTGTGCATTGAGGTTTCCCACTGTTGCAGTTGATAGTTTTGGTACTATTTAGTCTGTGTTGATATTTCATGAGGGTGAACAAGATCTGTGCAATAACACCAAAGCCCAACAATAGAAAAGAGGCCTAAATGCACAGAAACATTCTCCATACTTGCTTCTAAACCTGCCTTTTTGTGTATTCCTAGCTGCAGACCAGTATGGGATAATGGGAAATTTTAGTTTTGTCTGTGTAAACATTTTGTTTATTGGAGCAGAGGCCATGCACTTGCTAATTCTTTCAGCTGCTGCCTTCTCACATAGCTTGGAGGAGGAAAACTGTCTTGGAGTTCCTTGCCAAATCTATCCTTTTAAGATTAGGAGTAGGCAGGTTTGATCGTGTTTGCTTTTCAGTAAGCTTAATCTCTGCTGTGGCTTCCATATTGATAAGAACGTAATATTCCTGTCGTGGCAATTAATAAGCTGCTTGGTATTTTACCTTTTTTTTTTTTTTTTTAACACCACCACTCACCCGTTTTTTTTAAATCTGTATCAGTTGTATCTATAGATGACATTTCTTGTAACCAACATTTCTGGGTGAGTAGTTACCTGCCAGTTGTTGAAGCAGTATTGGATATCTTTGGGACGATGATGGTAGAAACCTTGACTGTTCTTATGTAAGAAATAAACTACAGTAGGGCTTCCCCTACAGCTCTAAACACCCAGACAAACAAAATTCTTGTCCAGAACGTTTATTCCTTTAGTAGCTTGTATACTACTAGGCTGAAACTTTTGAGTATTTTGAAACTTCAGAATATGCTGCATGTTGTTTTGTTTTGCCTATTTAGGAAGAGGAAAGAAAACGTCAAGAAGAAATGGAACGTCAGCGGCGGGAGAGACGATACATCTTGCCTGATGAACCAGCAATCATTGTGCATCCGAACTGGGCAGCAAAGAGTGGGAAGTTTGACTGTAGCATTATGTCGCTCAGTGTTCTTCTGGACTACAGATTAGAGGATAATAAAGAACATTCCTTTGAGGTAATTTAGCCGCGCTATCTTACTAAAGCTACTTTTTAGTGAGCTTTTTTTGCATTGAAGAAAAAGCTGATGCCTAGCAATTGAATATAAAAGTTCATAGTTAGTAAATGTAGTCATTCTTGCTTCTTTTTAATTCTACGCTAACTGCAATATTCTTAAATGCTGCAAGTTATGATAGCACGACCCAAGAAAACAATGTAAAATGGGTTAATTTCTTTGTGCAATATCTAGAAAAAGTAGTCCAGTGTTTGGTACAGGGTTTACAAAAGCAATGTAGTCACTGTGTGATATCTAGAAGAAATTAGTATATTTTCAGATACGGAGCTGAATTTATAACTTACACAGCTAGTTCAGGTCCTAAACTACCATAGTACAGGAAAGAAGGATGTATAAAGTTGTTTAAAGCTTTCAAATTCAAAGCAAATGGTAAGAAGTCTATCACTGCATAAAACTAACATGGTGAGAGCTTGGTAAGACAACACCTGATGGCTTCTTTTAGTCATAAATGTACAAATTCTTAATATGCATTTTTAAAACTCATTTTCAGATCTCTTTTTGTTCTTCTTTACCTACAGGTTTCATTGTTTGCAGAACTCTTCAATGAAATGCTTCAGAGGGATTTTGGTGTCAGAATTTACAAAGCGCTGGTTTCTCTCCCAGAGAGGGAGGACAAAAAAGACAAAAAAGGCAAAAAAGATGAACGAAAAGAGAAAAAGGAAGAAAAAGAGGAAGAAAACGATGAACCAAAACCTAAGAGGAGAAAATCTGGAGACGATAAAGATAAAAAAGAAGATAGAGACGAAAAGAAGGTCTGCAGCTAACTGATATATCAGCTAGTGTTTCTATCATAATCAGTCATGTAAAAATTTGACTGGTGTATTTGAGTATTATTGTAACCCCCCCCTCCCCAGTTCATCTTTATCCCTTAAATTTGCGTGTGTCTGTGTTTTTATGTGACTAAATATAGTGGCATCCCTGCCCATGGCAGGTGGGTGGAACTAGATGATCTTTAAGGTCACTTCCAGCCCAGACCATTCTGTGATCCCATGAAATAATAAGCATACTGAAATTTTGCGTGAGTGCCAGTGTGAGGCTTTTACTTTCCTGTTTTTTTTAGTTCTGAATGGACTAATTTATAGGAACTTTTACAGAGGGAAGATAAAAGGAAAGATGATTGTAAAGATGAAGAAGAGACAGAAGATGACAATAATCAAGAAGAATATGATCCAATGGAGGCAGAAGATGCTGAAGATGAAGACGAAGGTATCTTGAATTAGGGATTTTGTGGCTTCCAGATAAGCTTCTTTTATTGCCACTACATATACCAGCTTCTTTCAAGCTGGTGGACGCACTGGAACTAGAAAATGTAAAATTGCGTTATTACACTAATTTGATTTCAGTAATTCTGACCAGATCTACTTAAAATGTAAGTGTCTTTCTGTTAGGCGTTTTATTAACATCGTCTATATATGAACTGTAGCTGCGGTACTCAAAGTAAGGCATGCATATAGAAGTGGTTTTATTTTTTTCAGAATGCAGACCACTCGCAACTCCCATTGAAGTCAGTAGGAGATGTGAGTATTCGGCACCTCTGAAAAACCAAGCCACTTTGAAGTGCCTAACTTTTCCTATTCGTCAGTTCTAAAATGTCATCCTGTTTTTGTTAGGCTGCACTGCAGTATGGGATTCTTTACGTGACGCCCTAAGGAGCTGATTTCTGTTTGGGTGGAGTTCTGTTTGCCTGAGTTAAATGGGGAAAGGGACTATTAACTTTCCTGTCTGCTAGGAGCAGCAATAGTCTTTTTTCCTGGCTCAGAGATTCGGGAAGGTGTAAGGCACCTGGACACTTCTTGGTTTGTACTTCTGTGGGGTTTTGTCCTCTTAGGTAGAGTTTTTGCTAGAGATGTAGTTCTGAATTTGCAGTCCCAGCACTCTCTAAGAAGTGTTTTCAGTTGTATTGTTGTCAGAGTATTGCACCAGCCTTAAAAAATTTGGTGCTAATCTCTTATTTCCGAAATGACTTTTAATTGCTCATAACCTGACCCTGGAGAGTGTGCCCTGGGCTTCTCTGTTCTGTAAAGTGCTGCTGCTTCCCATAATCTGTCCTTGTGCCGTTCCCAGTCAGGTTTGGTGAGAACAATCTAACGTACCATGGAGGTGCAGCAGAAACCTCGTGGTTCTCAGAAATGTGTTGGCAAACTTAGATAAATGTTGTGATAATGTAGGGCTTTTTTCAAAGCTTTCCTCACAAGAAAGGTGAGCGGTTTCTTAAAGCTGAATTTGGCACATGATTCTGTGACCAGAAAGTTGTATGTAAGGTACAGAGCTGCGTGCCATATGTCCCTGCAGTTGTCACATTCCTCTTTCTCGTTTATCTTTAGTTTTACTGTACCGTCTACCTTATAAGGAAAAAAAGTGCAGTTTGTGCTTCATATCTAACAAGTGATACGAACCATAACTTTGATCTAAAGTAGAGGGTCATATACACCAGTAATATCTCACTCACACTTGAGAATAAACACAGGGTTTTCATTATATAGTTGGTGCAGTTTTTATAATGTATTGTAAAACACTTGCGAGCAAACAGTACTGATTTTGGTAGGAATAACCAGAGCTGAATGCAGACTCTGCCAAGCCTAATTAAGAAGAATTGTGGTAATTTCTGACACCCCACTTAAGTAGATGGTGGTGTTGGCACAACTTATTTTGGCCTAGTGTTTCTTTCAGCTCTTCTATCCTGTGTGTGAGATAAATAAGAATTTACGGGATAAAATTGACAAAAGTCTTATGTTAAAATCAGATCAGAGAAACGACATTTAACAGGTCTCATGTAATTGTCATTTGTTCTTTGTTTTTGAGGGAAATTATTTTCAGGTGTTAGGGGGCTTACGTGAACTTCTTAATGAACGTGTATATTTGAGATCATGTTTATGAAATCATTTTCTGTGGGTGTGTTAAATTTTGTTTGTGTCTTATAGACCGGGATGAAGAGGAAATGAACAAACGGGAGGACAGAAGAGAGGGAAATAGGCATTGCAAAGAGAGGTCGTCTAAAGATAAAGTAATTAATACTTTTCTTAACAACTACATAGAGCCTCGTTAGAGATGTCTTAATGAAAGCTTACGTTTGTTTTCACTATAAGACCTATTTGCACTCCTTGTTTCCTTCAGCACTTCTAGAGTGAAACATTATGCATATATAAAAGGCAACATGTGTCAGCTTTGGGTAAGGTGCATACAAGCTACTTTTATTTTCGTTTTAAAGATTGCTAACTGAAAACTCTTGGCAAAACTTTCTTACATGAATCTGATTCTGATTTGTCTGAAAAGTCTGAGGACTAATGCTGTATGCAGACCTAAGAGCCGGATGACTATTTTATCCATGGCTTTCAGGTGCTGCATTCATAAATACCAAAAGCAGAAGCTTAGCTTGATTAATAAACTGGCTTTTAAATTGTAAAGCCTGGAATCATTATGTAAATTTTTACATTTCCCTGCAGGAAAATGGATGCCATCATTAGCTGTGTTTCAGTATCTCCCTGAAGGAAAATGGATGCTTTATATGGCATGAGGACAGTAGCTAGCCTCCATAGTTCCTATTAAGGAACAGCATAAGTTAGATTTGTTGTGCTTGAATTTTCTTTATAAATGCTAGAGTAAAACAAGCATCTGATCCTTTTTTTTCAAGGAGTATGAGGAGATGTAGGAACAAAAATAAATAATGGCAAACACAGACTGCAGAACTGCTTTAGCTGTGAGAGCTGGGTGCTCATTCATTATATGTTTATGGGGATTTTGTTTTGAAAATAGATGTTCAGTAAAATATTTGACTAAGGAGAGAAGGGATTTTTCCTATTACACTTGTGTTTATTTTGTGTATTTTTGACATACTAGCTTCAACAAATGGAAACGGTGTCTACCAGGTGTTACTGTGCATCCTGCTGCAAATCTTCCCCATAACTGAAAGATTATTCATCCTCAATAGCTTGCTAATGTTCTCTCTGAGTTCAGCAGGTAAATGCTAGCTGTATTAGGGGCTTTACCGAAAGTGATGATAAAATGAACATAGGAAGACATTGGTTAACTGAAAAGTTTACTTTTTTTGTAGTAGAGGAACAGAAGGTGGTATTTTTAACTTCCTAATGATCCCATAATTAATTTCCTGTAGGAGAAGGACAAGACACAAATGGTAACTGTTAATAGGGACCTTCTGATGGCCTTCGTTTATTTCGATCAAAGCCATTGTGGATACCTTCTGGAGAAGGACATGGAGGAGATACTGTACACTCTTGGACTACACCTATCACGTGCTCAGGTTTTGTATTGTTCAATATTACAGGAATGCTAGAGAGGGGAGAAATGTAGTTCAGCTTCTAAAGGCTATTGCTGTTTTTTTTGCAGCCATTTTGTATTTCAATGCAATATTAATTTGATAATTTGTGAGCTGTTTTAGAATGATGAGGTAAAAATTTCTAGCTTTTAACATGCCCATATTGCACATGTAGCTTTTGTCTCGTGTTTTTTTTTTTTTTTTTTCCTAGCTTTTTTAAATTTTAATCCCTAGTATGTTAAAAACCAAAAATCTGCAAGTTTTTAGTAGGTTTTTCAAGGTAAAACATTCTCGTTCAGGTAATATAATTTCTGTGTTTAAGTAATACCGAACTTCTTTCCATGGTTGCGTTTTAGGTCAAGAAGCTCCTTAATAAAGTAGTACTTAGAGAATCCTGCTTTTACAGAAGACTAACAGATACTTCTAAAGATGAGGAAAACCAAGAAGAATCGGAAGAGCTCCAGGAAGATATGTTAGGTAGTATTTTTGTATTGCACAGAGTTTGCGCAGAAAGAGTTCTCTGGAATGGTACGAGAGCTCAGATGTTTGCTTTCTCACAGTAACGAGTTCAGATCTGCAGAGAACCTGCCAATTTTGAAAAGTAAACCTTGGGCAGTTCATAAATCTCAGTATTTCTGCCTTCCAGACCTTGGTGCTTTTACAGGATGAATCTTAGTATCTTGGAACGGGAAGGAGGAGGTTGATGTTAACACTTCTTGTTTGCAGCAGCTCTGCAGTCGGGAGGATCAGTGCTATAGGTAGTAGAACTGAGTGATTTTTTGAATACAAATTACTGCAGAAAGGAAGAATACAGGAATGTCATGAAACAGCATGATCTTTCGGGGGGCTGTGACTGGGTAAGGAGGGAGAAGAGAAATGAGGAGTAGACAAACCAGACTTGAATCTAAACGTTATTGTTTTCCATACATATGAAGAGACCGTATTATGATCATAATGTTAAAGGTGTGGCTTTTGAGTTAGTCTGAGATGTTGCTTTTAAACTAATGTAGGAAGCTTTTAATGTTAGTCATTGGAACTGTAGGTGACTGAAAATGTTAGTGACTATTTATTAATACTACTTAATCTAATTTAGGAAACAGATTACTGTTGCCATCACCTACAATAAAGCAAGAATCAAAAGCTGTAGAAGAAAACGTTGGCCTTATTGTATACAATGGCGCTATGGTGGATGTTGGGAGCCTCTTACAGAAGCTGGAGAAGAGTGAAAGAGTGCGGGCGGAGATAGAACAAAAGCTTCAGTTACTAGAAGAAAAAACAGGTGTGACACTGGTTTGAAGGTGGTGTTTACATGGATGCAAGATGCTAAGACTTTTTTAGTAGATAACTAATTTGTGATCTAGATTGCTTGGGTGGTTGCATGCTATAAACTTGTATTTTCTACTTCCCATTCCCTTTGAACCTGCACACCAACAGCAGTTGAAATACCATTGTCACCATGCTGAAATCCTCTGACTTTTCATTCAGATTGAATATAAGACTCTCAAATGTAGTTAGAATGGAGTATTGTCAAATGGTAACACAGCGCGGTCTTTAATGTTCTTTCAAATTAATAGTTAGGTGCTGGCATGTAATGGAATATTAGGATGCAAAGTACATGGTGTTAGAAGTGACTGACTTTTTTTCTTTAAGATGAGGACGAGAAGACCATACTGCATCTGGAGAATTCTAACAAAAGTCTGTCTACGGAGCTCAAAGAAGTCAAAAAGGACCTTGGTCAGCTGCAAGAGAACTTGAAAATCTCGGATGATAAAAATTTGCAGTTTGAGGGTCAGCTGAATAAGACAATCAAAAATTTAGCTACTGTTATGGATGAAATACAGAGTGTTCTTAAACAGGTTAGATGTTTCTTGCTTCATTTCTGATTGTCTGTTAGCTTTCTGTAGACTTAATGATACCTTTAAAAAAAAAAAAAAACTCTGAATAGTGAGTATGAGGCTCAAAGAGACACTGATTACTTAAAGAAAACAAATACAATGCCTTTTTTTCTTGAAACGCAAGCTTCTGACTTAAATTTAAAAGTACATAAAAAATTGTAAATCTACACGTTTACACAGTCTACATGTATTTTTGAAAAGGCGATATTACATCTACAAAAGCTCAAACACACAAAGAAGTATGCCAAATGTTTGTGACCTTTTCTCTTGTGTGATACAAGTGATAAGTCGCTGTAGCTTATTAAACTGGTAATAGCTTACAGCCATCTAACTGCCATCCATATCATTAAACAGTCCTGTGCTTCACTGTGTGTTGTAGACCTGCTAATCCCTGGGAGCTGCATAACTCTAATACAAGTATTTTATGTTAGAGCTGTTACATGTTACCGTAATCCTATGGATCTTGCAGAAACTGTTTTCATTTGCTTTTTAAAAAGGAAAAAAAAAAAAGCCTAGACTATAAAGTGAGGCTTCTGGGGATGGTTTTGTACTTCTTTTTACAATGGTTTAAGTCACATTTAATTTCTTCTCAGTTTCTCAGGAAGATGCTGGAATTGGTTTAACTAAACTGAGTAAGATACTAGTTCCTATGGTATTAAAAATGAAAGCCAAGCAGTATTTTTGTCTTGCACTACTTCATAGTTCACATGAAAAATAACATTTCCAGCACTCACAGTCTTCTCCCTTTTCTTCTTTTAAAGGATATTGTGAAAAGCGAAGATAGAGATCAGAAATCCAAAGAAAATGGAGCTAACGTATGATAAAACTGCTGCTGTTTCGAAGAACGGTGTTACATAATGTAATATAAATCATGATACCAGAATGTATGGGAAGTGATGCATGTTTGATTTTAGTAGTATAAATATCTTAGTTCCAAAAGATGTATAAAGTTTTATGAATGTGAATGTTTGCTTCTGAAGATTGCTTGTAATTCTTAGCATTCAATTTGAGACACTCCTCGAGTGAAAATAATTTTGCATTGCAAAATGTTTTAGGATGAACTTTGTTACAGCTTTAACCCTAATAAAGTTCATCAACGTAATGAACAGTAGCAAGTATTTAATTACCAAATGTTTTTCATTAAAGTCTAGTGAAATCAAAATTTTCATTATTTATAGAATTGCCATTTTTAGGTTTTTATTTCTATTTCAGTCTAATTAGTCTTTTTAAATTCAAATATAAATCACAAACTAGCATGCTGCTTAATTTTGCAAGTAAAGATTTTTTTTAAAAGCTTCTCAGATTTTTTTTTTAACTTGTCACAACTTTCTTTTCCCTTCCACCTGTAATTTTCTAAAAGCTGCTTGTAATAAAGCTTCCTGAGATACAGTAGTTGAGAGTTGCATATGAGTTAAGAAAGCAATAGAAACCTACCGCAATACTGGTAGAGTTGTGAGATTTATATGAAAATATATGGGCCTGTTTTAAATGTATGTCATTTGTGTTTCCTTAATTGTTCTTATCTTTGGATTAATATATATGCTCCTTTTTAACAAGTGCAGTGTATTAATATGTATGGTTGGATACCAGGCCAGTAGATGTCAGAATAATGCCTTACATGGACAAAATGCTACCATTGTAAGTCACCTTTAATTAAATTTGGACTTCTTTCCTAGTATGTGTAATTACTTCAAATACTCCAGTCCAACAAAGTAATAGATACACAAGTATCAATACTGTTTTAATTATGAAGGAGCAGGACAATTTTTGTTGGAAGAGGGTAAGACTGCCTTTCTTTGTGTTCATGGATAACCAGAGATCTAAGCTTAAAACTTAATGCGACATCGTTTGTGAAAGGCAACTTACTTCCATGAGATGAAGCACAAACAACGGTATTTTGGTGCAACTTCCAGGAAAGTTAAGGGTTTGGAAGGTTGGGAAAGGAATCTTCTCTTACAGAGATGGTTAATTTTAGTAGACTTTTTTTTTAAGCCTAGATGTCCTAGGTAACTAAATACCTGTTAGGAGAGTCCAAGTGCCATAATATGTATGAACAACCTACATGAAAGCTCACGTGGCTTTAGTGAGAAACACCTTAAAATGCCTGAATTGATGCTCAAAAGAGTCTAAGGTGGTGCTCTTATTTCCTTCCTTGGCTCTTCTGAAGACAGACACATCTTTCTTCATTAAAATAACACACATAAATTTCCCTTTCGTTCATCACAGTTGAGTCACTGTGTAATACCGTAACTGTTCACACTAAAGTAGGAGTTAGCATAAAAACACTACTTATTCCATACAAGTACATGGAGAACACATGCTTTATGAATTCAGAGGTAACATCTCATTAGAGTGAGTGAGGATGGTCATAAATGAATCCTATGAAAAGCATCATCTGGGGTATACAGATGGTGTAAAGTGAAATTCTTTTGTAATCGAATTATATTTTTCACCTTTACCTTTGTACAGACTGACAGCATGTATATGTCGAGCGCCATTTAAAATAGTAAGGAAAGGACTGACTTTGAAATATCTTTTTCATGAGGAATTTTCAGCTGTACATGTGAACACGCAAGAGATGAATTTTAGAATATAAGATAACTTTGTAGGTTCACTGTGAAACTTCTCTTGGAATCTCTTCGTGTTTTTTTTTTTTTTTTTTTAACCTTAAACAGCTGATATTAAAGCAGTTGTCACAAAAGCAGGCCTCATCTTGTGTTTGAGTTGAGCGGCCCTGTGACATAATTGCTAGTGATACAGATTTTTATAGTATTTAAGAAAAATAATTGCTGGAGTTAGTGTAACCTTGCTCTATATTGCTCTGATGTACCCGTGTTTTAAATACAATGTACAGTCTGCATTTATATTGGAAGGAAAATGAAAGGTTAAAAAATAAAGGGGGAAAAAAATGAAAAATTTTACAACCTACACAGGGCTTGACCAGTCTCCTCAAGGACAAATAATCTGAGGAAAAACAGCTTCACAGCATGTAAAGTCACTTCATCAAATGGCACAAAGTTCTGTATATACGTTGTGTCGGTTCTGGTCATCAGCTAAAGCTTCTCCGTAATATTTTAGGAATGCAAGCAGTTTTTAATAATAATAAACTAATAGAGTATCAATAGTGGGGGTTTGGAGAAGCAATCTTCTATCAGTTTTAATTTATGAACAGTGTTTTTGCATTTTTCACATCTCGTGGGCTTTCCACTGCTGTGCCTTTCCCTGGGTATCAGCTGCTGACAAAAGGCAGCTAAAAGAGCTGAAGCAAGGTCTTGTTGGCTCTCTCAGTGCTGAAGCACCCAATTTGTTTGTAGTTTTAAAACGATCTTAGGGGCTCTGTGCAGAGTAGCAAATCTAGGAGTGCCTTGTTCTGTAGAGAAATCACTGCTACAACAAGCCAGTAAATAAAATGGAATCTGTTTATAGACTTTTTTCCCCTTTTGTATTGCTCTAGGACGATGAAATTAATGAGTTGAACCTTTACAGCACCACACTCAGACCAGTGGATGCCAGTGAATAAGGATAGGAAGAAAGTTCCATGTGATACATCTGCGTGCAACAGATTGGAGTAGGCTCTAATAATGCCCCTTTGCTTGATCTGGTAATAAAAAAGGTCGAGGTGCATAGCTTCAGTGCTACGTAGCAACAGCGGCAAAAAGACCAATAGCGAATTTTTGCCAAAGCTTTCTGGAGAGCTGAGTGTTGCATGGGAGATAACGGAGCTGCATCCAGCACCACTGCATGTTCTACCGTGACGGAGACATGTTTTACTGACTCACCCAGTGCTTGATGTATCGTGGCCGTAGCTCCTGGGCACTGCTGCAGAACCACTTCCCCGTTGTTGCCTGGTTTTCCCCGCGTCCCTTCGTTCGGCCTGTGGAGCAGAAGTTAGAATGCGGTCTGGTGACCATGGGCTTCCACAGATGAAGCATTTACAATTGAGTCATTTCAGAATGTAACTTTATAAAGCTGAGTCCGCGAACATAATACATGGTCAGTGTTCAGGCTGAAATAACTGCTTTGGGAGAGATAAAGGCTTTCAGTCCATCTTTCTGCTGAGTAACGTACTGTGTTGAGCATCTGTTTGGATTTATGTACCACGGTTAACTTTCACTGATAATTTTACCAGGAATGTGCACAAAATGTGTTTTTTCCTCTTGCTTCTGTAATCTTTGTGTACCCAGGTCAGGTTTTAAAATCTTGAGTGCATTTGTTCAGTGCAGTTTATATTTAAAAATATATTTCGTTTTTAGTGACTGAGTCTCATGGCCAGTGATAGATTGCAAAATGTGGAGGTAGCGCGGTCAATGCACTTCCAGAAAGCAGGAATGGTTCAAATAGAAATTCAGCTGGAACTTGTATATTGCCATGTAGTACAACAATAAAAACAGCATCAATAATAAATACTCTACTTGGCTATCAAAACTGCCAGTGTTTTCCCAACAAACTTACATTTCTGTGTATTGTGTCTCATTAGATGTGTTGCATTAGAAATTAATTACATTTATTTCGTATTAATACAATAGGAATAGTAATATAACGTGCTTTTAAGCAAAACTGTGTTTTGTTCATCCACTCCGTAACCAGGACGTTATGATAGGGAATACAAATTCAGATTTCTGGAACACACCAACCACTGAAGGTTGTACATTTCATAGTGTTTCAGCTGTGGTTAGCCTTGCTTTTGAATTTCCAGATGCTCGATAACCTGAATTTACTTTGAAATCTTGCAACACTCCACAATTCTGTGCTGCTTCCGATTTCTTGTATCTGTTGTTGTTTCAAGTGTTCTGTTTAACAAGTAGCTTCTAACAGATACGAAGATTCACGTCATTTACCCTACAGTAAATGTAAGAACTGGTATCTGTTCAGTGTGATTCAGTAATCCTGCAAGCTATTGTATGTAGCCCGCTTTCAGTCTGGTTCCTATTATTATTTTCTTAACAATGACAGAGCAAGGTAGCGCTGTTGAGTGGAGTTGTTTGTTCCATGTTGGCCTTTTGCTTTTTTTGGTGCTGGGTTATGAGGTTAAGCTGCTGGAGTTTTTCCTCTAGTTCATGCAGTGCTTCACCATTATACTCATATTAATATGTTCTATTTAGGAATAATAATCTTCCCTTCCATATCTGATTATTTTCCCTCAGTCTGTTGTGGGCACGTATGAAAGGATCCTGCTGGCTGAATCGTTCACGTTTCATCATGAAACTGGGGAGAAGGGAAGAGTGGAGAGGAGGAGCAGTACAGAGAATCTCTGCCTGAACTCTCCCCACTCTTAAGAACTGTTTTTAGAGTAGTAGTTTGCTTTATTAGTTGCTTGCAACTTTTTCAGTGGTATACAAAAGGATTTGTTTGAGTGTGTGTTAGGTTTTCCCCATGTATTTCACTTAATGGCTTTTGGTCTTCCTGACAGTCATCTGGTTACCTTCCTGTTTTGTCATGCAAGGCTGGAGAGCAATTGGCCTTCATTTCTGATCTCTTTAGCAGGGCTGGATGGTGGCCAACAGATTTGCAAATAAAGGTAGAAATTGCTGCCACGTGTCATAGAAATGAACAGTGGGAGAGAAAAGTACTTTGTGCTGCTGGTCTCAGAAAAGACGCGTCTCTCAGACCAACCTGACTTAGTGTAAAACAGACCAGTGCAGAGCAGAAGCAGGCAATTGTCACTGCGTGCTAAGAAAACCAGCTGGTCTCCTGATACCTTGTTCTACCAAAGAGCTAGTCAAGCAAATTAAGTACTTTTGTTAAGTGCATTATGTCAAACATAAGGTATTAATCAAGACATTCATGTTCCAAGTTGCAAAATCCTGGGGAAGGATTTCCAAACAGGTTGAGAGTATCCTTAAATCATTTGTCCACAGAGAGGAACACAGTTGTATCTCTGATAAAAGAAGCCTTGTATAATGGGAAAGGGATGAAAATGAGTAGTTGCTTACTAATACTGGACTTGGTTTTCTGCTGCAGCGTCTTCCCTGAAATCAAGCTAATTACCTCATTGTTGTTGAGGGCTGGGGGTCAAGAAGTATCTTTTCATTATACTGATGAGAGGAAAAATAAGTGACTTTTAGTTCTGGGGGACATAACGGTGGTAGCATGTCTACAAATCCTCTGGTTATCCATGGGATCTAGTAATATGCTTGCAAGGAATGTGTAGCCAGCATTTTCAGTCTTGATTTGGGATATAACGATGGACAGCACAACGGGGGACTTGTGGGAATGACACACTGGATAATAATTGAGCCACTGACAGAAGCAGAAACTGTAGCGTTGACTTTGGTGGCAGGGGCTCAGAATAGGTAGGGTTGATAAGAAAGAGATGGCAGTGCAGGTATTCTCAGCAGTTAATTCATTCAGATACTTTGCTTGAAGTTTAAGAAAAGAAAAATGAGTCCATTTTATGCACTTTTTCCAGTGAAGACGCTTTGAAGACTATTCTAATGCGACCTGCAAGTTAACAACGCACCAGAATCGCCCTCAATCCGATACAAAATCTCCCTGAGCACAGATTCCAAAGCGAGCAGTGCTCTTACCTTGTCTGCTAAGGATTTTCCACAGTAGATGAGAAGATGCACGGTGAAGCTTTGCACAGCAGGAACAAACAGTGTGTTTAACCCAAATTCTGTGCGGAGCAAGGCCTGCTGCCCTTTTGGGGGGTGCCTCCGCTGCCTCCTTTGCTGGGGCCTCGCTCCATGAAAGCGTAACCTGAGCCATGGCAAGAGCTGATCCTGGGGGAGGAAAACACTGCGGTGGGATGGGGAGGGAGTCTTTTGTCTCGGTGGGATTTTAGTGCAAAATTGAGGCAGTTCCCTTCAGCCCGGAGTGGAGTTTTCCAGAGGAAGAGTGCCCCATGCAGGAGCAGCAGGGACGGTTGCGCACACGGGCAATCAGCGTTTAGGGAAAATGTGATAGGAGCCAGGCTGGTTGAGGGGTTTTGTTGCAGACAGTGGTGTTTTTGGAGGAGGTGACTGTCCAGGGAGCGATACTCTAATCGGCTGGAAGGTGCATTCATAACCAGCGGAAGACTCATTCAGTTTCATTCACCGTGAACGTTTTCAGACAAAGAATGATGCCTAGAAAAAAACTCTGAAGCTGGATGTTATGGATTGAATCAGCACAAAGATTGATGTGAAAAATAGCTACAGAGCGTGCTGCCGCTGGAGCAGGTAAAGGCGTAGGGCGCTCAGCACCGTGCGCCCCGCAGCTCGGTGGGGTGATGGCTGCCAGGCAGGGAAGGCGTTTTGTTACCTACTGTGGAGATGATGCTCTGATCTCAGCAGCTGCTTTTAGCCTTCATTCCTCTGGAAATGCTGACCAAAAAGAAGCTCCAAGGGGTCTTTAAGAGCTTTTCTAAAAATAGGGAAAAGTGAAACTGATGGAAGAGCTACGAAGAAATCAGGCTTGGGCACATTCATGTTGCTATGTAATTATTCACGGGAAAAATGCAGTGAAGAGTTGTGCAGAAGAGCATATTGCAGCAGTAAGTGCCTCGGCTCCCCCTTCTGTTTAATGTATCAGCTTCAGGGATACACAGAACATGCTATCATAGCTGGCAGCGGGAACAATGACGAAGCAATCTGGGGGGAAAAAAGTGTATTTTCAAGATCATACTGGTGAAAATTGTATTTATTCATCATTACTATTTAGTACCTGCAATTAGCTCATATTCAATTAATTTTGCTAGTAACCTTTTCAGCCTAATGAGGCCAGGCTGCAATCAAGGGCTTTGAATATACATGAAAATACAGCTGCTAGATTAGTGAGTGCTCTTAATGCAAGGTTATGAATTATGCTCTGAAATGTGGCAGTTGCATTAACTACATCTCTGCTCTCGGCACTAAATGCTGCCTCACAGCTCCTCATTTTTTACTTGAGCCATTGGTGTGGCCAGTGAAGCTTCTGTACATTTTGCAATTTTCCTTGTGGATTTGTAGTGGTTAATTAGGAATGTTCTCTACTGAAGGTGATTATAGGAGACAGCAGGTTGTAATTACCAAGAAACACCCCGATAAGTGATGAATGGGCAGCCTAGCTCTTGCGTCGTGTCAGCTCAGGTGCCTGCATTAACCTTTTGATCCGAACCACTTGCCCCAAACTAAAGGACTGTAAGCATCAGCAGCCAAACCAGAAATGTGGCAAAGACTTAGTAGAAGATGCTGAAATGAAGACTTGCGGCTGTTCAGCCCCGTAGTAACTACTAGGTACTTGAAGTGCAACCGAAGCCTGGCTTAGTTGGATTTCCACAGGTAGGAATTTTCATAGCTGTTGTTTTTGAGAGGTTTATTGTTATGCTTCCCTGAGGGTAGCTCGGTAATCCTCTGTGTCAGGGGATGAATTTTAAAGTTAGAAGTACACGTTACCTCGGGCAGAACTGGATCTGATTAGGTAACAGAAGCTTTGCGTTGGAGTAGCAGTCCAAATGAAACAGCAGTTTTGAATTCTTTCTCCAAGCCTGAACTTTGTCACCTTTTGGAAGACTGAAGAATGACCTTCCAAAATTTTCAATGTAAAAATGTGTGGTGCCTGGCCTGTGTTGTCCTTGGCCAGCTCAACCTGTTTATGCTTCTCTTAATGGTGGCTTTAGCTTAAATCACATAGATTTTTATTCCCCCTCCTTCCTGGTATTTACGCTGCTTTCCCAAGAGTTTGCAGAGAATAGCTCTTTTCTGTCTCAGCCCTGATTTCTGGCTCTTCGATCTCTCCACGCAGTCTCATTTCCCTGGGCACTCTGGTCACTTTCTGCACCTGCTCCGGTGAGAGCTTTGTTCCTCCTGGTCGTGGGTAGCCTCCTGACCTCCTCACTGTTAACCCAGCTAGGGTGTCATAAGCAAGAGCAGCATTTTATTACTAGTCTCTATCTAAAAAGTCATCATACTTCTAAATATGTTGGAGGTTATTCCCTCTTGCTATAGTTTTATTTTACTTGTGACTATTGATATGTTGTTACTCGCTAGTCTCCTGAAAATGATTTAGAGACTTCCATTCTTTTGGTTTTTCATCCTCTTGCTTTCCAGTGACCTCTTTTCTCATGCATAGGGTGGCTGGCTGAATCCAAAATTATTTCAGTAAATGAATTACAAAATTCCCCTAATGTTTTATCTCACACTGCAGGAATACCCAAAGGGGTTCTAACAAGTTGGAGCTCTCTTACTGTTTCTTTTATCAAATACCTTTGAAGAAGCCTCTTTGTGAATTTCTCTCTTTCAAACATTTGATGTTGAAGGGATTCCTTCCTTCCTTCCCTCCCTCCCTTCTGAAACCAATTTGCAATTTTGGTGTCTTTATTTAGGTAATTTTGTGATAAAAACTGATGTACTCTGTGTCTCTTCTTCCACCCCTCATGATAACGGCCATGTTCTGCTCTGAAGGCTTTTCTCTCTGGAAGGCTTTTCTCCCAGTCCCCATATGTGTATCTGCTCTCAAGCCATTATTTGCAGTAAAGTGCAGTTCAAGGCACGTTGGTTTCTCATGCTCCACGACATGGCTGGGATGTTTTTTTCCTTCTCTCTTGAATCCACAACCAGTTGTTCGCTGTCCAGTAAAGGAGAAGCAAGGGGCATGCAGCACTGCAGTGGTCATTTGGCCAAGTCACGTTTCACTGAAGCATTATCCTCGGGAATTACGGGTGTGAGGGTCTTGCCGTGCTGCAGGCACTGATGCACTCTGTTTTTCAAGCCCTGAGCATTCAGGAGGCTTCCTCGCTGCTGTAACTCCAGGAACTTTCCTGGCTACTGCTGGTCACCAGAAGCCTCGGGTGTCCCTCTGGTCTTAGTTTTGTTCCTTTTCCCTGCGGTTCAAATAAAGTTCTCTCTAGAGGAACGCCCTGGGAGTTGGACATGTTGGCTTTACAGACAGACTGAGCCAAAAGGGGAAACTCCAGCCCCAAAAGCTTCTCAGGAATGGCAAACCGCCCTGCCGTATTTGTTCCCCCACGGCGGGTGGAGGGAAAATCACGGCAATTCAACTCTCCCTCGGAGGGTTAAGTAGGGGGGCTCGTTTTAACCCCCTCGTCCTCCCGATCTGATAGCTGAGCGGTCCGGGTGGCAATGCTAACACCCCTGAGGGCCCATCTCCGGTGCTCGTTCAGTCTGTTGTTAACCAAATGAGGGGCAAAACGCCCCCCCCCGCCCCCTTCCTGGGCAGCCCCGGGGTGCTGGAGAGGAGCAGGACGGGTAGAAGCTGGGATGCGGCTGGCACAGCTCGGTCTGAGGAGCATCGCTCCAGGGCCTTTGAAGGAGAAGCTGGGGGGGTCAGCCCAGGAGGACGCATTGCTGTAGCTGTTGGCTTCCCCTTGGTCGTAACCAGCTCGTTTCTGTCTTCCCAGACTTCTTCCATGTGCTGAGCTGCCTGCTTCCCTTTCTGAGGTTTCTTCCCAACAGGTAGAGGCAAACAGCAGAAAATTCAGGTTTTTTCCTGTGTTTGTTTAAGCTTCAGAGGCCTGAAATTGCTGCTGTCCCCCGCAGGGCTGCGAGTTGCTCGCTAGGAATGCTAAAACGAGCCCTGCAGCTTCCCAGGCGGGCTGAGGCTGGCACTGGCCTGCAGGATGTGGGCTGGGGCCTTCCTGGGGTCACCCAGGATCTCACCTGGAGAACATCCTACTGAACGCAGGATGCTTTTCTGTCAAGTGCTAAGGTTTGTCCGTTCTTGCTGCAGGTACTGAGTGAACTGGAATGAGATAGGAACATAAAACAAGTCCTCGCCCAGCTGTTTGTGAACTCGATGGAGTTACCTGATAGCATAGCTCCTAACACCTCCTCCCTCCCCTGGAAATACTCCCCAGAACTGAGGGAGAAGTGAAGCACTCGGAAACCTAAAAAGCACAAAGGAGGACAAAGATTCTCGCTTTATTTCCACTTCAGTACCTTGAATTTGTTCACAGCAATTCATGTCAGTGTCAGCATCACTCTGCTGCAGGGTCTAAAGAAACTACAGCTGAACTCGTGGCTGTGTGAGCAGCAGATCCTGTTTTGCCACAGGAAAACCTGGTCTCGGTGAGGACAGCGGCTCTGCCAGAGGCTGGGATGTGCTGCTTGGGATTCCTCTCTTCTGGAGCCCCTTTCTTCCAGGGACTCTCATCCTGCCTCACCAGTGGGGATGTAGGTTTGCAAGTCAAAGCAGAATAGCTTTGTACTTCAATGGAGGTGGCTTCTGTGAAGTGTAACTCTCAGTATGTGGTCGCGCTTCAGGCTGTTCAGGGTTCTTTTTAAGTTTGTTCCTTTTTTATTTTCTTCAGGCTTGAAAAAGAGTGGATGAAGAGAAATGTTTGTTTTTGCACTGCCGCATGTAGGCTGTCAGAAAACGAGCAGTTTAGTTGCGTTTTTAACTTTTATTCTCAAGTAACGTCTCTGATTCAGAACTTACTAACTTGTATGTTCTGTTGTAACTGGGTTCTCCTGGATATCGCAGCTGTTCCAGTGGTGACTGCCCAACACATCTTTGGGATAAAAAAAGGGAAGAAAACATTTGTACTTCTCCAAGGACAACTTTTTATCTACTTTAGCTGTCTTCGGCTTACTGAATCAATTCTCTCAGTGTAAATCTCACGTTATTTCGTAACGTTTAGCACCTACTTGTAGCTGGCATTGAGCCCTTACCACTGACTTCAAATGAAGTGATACCTCTGACTGTTTCCAGGAGTTTTAGTAAGTTATCAGTCCTGTATTACAAAAGACTTCTCTCGGTGTTTTGCACTGAACCCAACTGCTATATTTGAACTACTGCTTGAACTCCCAGCAGCAAGGCACTACAATGCTCTTCAAAAGCCTGATGGATTTACCACGTCTGCTCAGGTTGAATTTCCTGTAAAGTAATCTGCAAAAACGTGTGTGCATATTTTCCCCTGTTTCATTGAATATTCTCTAGCTGCAGTGTTTAACCAGTACCATTGAACAGGAGTGTGTTTTTTACATATAGTAAACTCCATTTCAATTGACTCTTTTTTCTAAACGTTCCCTCTAATAAGACCAGTTGTGCAGAGCTTTGTATGTACTGTGTATTTCTCGGTGCTAGAAGTTCTCAGCAGAGTAAACTTATTTGTCTTTTGAGGGAGAAAGCAAAATTCAAGAACAGACTGAGCTGTGCTGAGCTGTCTCTTTGCATTCTCGCACTTTGAATCCTCAACAGCAGATCTGAACTTTCTTAGTGAGGATGAGGGTATCTGAAGAGCTCATTTGCTATTATTTTAATATCACGCAGTTATTAACATGAACTGCATTTATTAGTCTGATATAGGTATTGATATGGTTTCAAAATCAGGGACTTCATGCAGTTTAGCTTTTCTGTACTGCCTTCTTGCTTTAGCACGAGTCCACTTCACCACCAGAGAGCACCAGCTCTAACAACAGGCACGTGCAGATGGAGTTGGGTTGTGGCAAAAGAAAGGTTATGAAAACAGTGGCTCTTTGAAGGCTGAGGAGAAATCCAATCGGTTTTCCATTCAGATGCTGTTTCGCATGGCCTCGTTGACGTGATGTAAGGGCAACCATCCCCTTTCTTCCTTAACCTGGTGTAACCCAAGAAAACTTCACAGCTAGCAGAGGTCAAAGGCGCTGTTGCGTTGGGTTACAGAAAACAGGGTGGTCATAGTGGGTGATGAGAGCCGCTGTGGGAGGCACAGGCACCAGCGTCCAGTTAAGCTGGATGTCTGGACTGTTACCTCGCTCCTGGGAGCCTCTCCCGCCCCCTGCCCAGAGCAGGGACAGCTGTAGGGTCGCACCAGGTTGCTCAGGGCTTTGTCCAGCCACATCTTGGAAACTTCCCAGGACTGGAGACTGCACAGCCTCTCTGGGCAACCTGCTCCGCTGCTGGGCTGTCCTGAAGGGTGAAAAGGGTTTCCTTACGGCCGGGCTGAACCTCTCTCATTCCAGCTGGTGCCTGCTTTCCTTCATGCTCCCACCACACACAGCTGCACAGAGCTTGGCTCCATCATCTTCTGCTGTCAGGTCCCCACTAAATCAGGGTGATGGCAGCACGGTTTAAAATTTATGATAAAATTTACCTTTGTTTGTTTGTTTTTAACCGTTAGAGAGATGTAGGTGTCTGCATTCCAAAACAACATCCACTCAGAGCCACTCTCTGCCAGTTCCTTCCTGTATTTTATAAAAACACTCCTGGGAGAACTAAAACAAAGATGCTCGTGCTGTGCATCAGCGCTGTGACTCACACAGGGTTTGCTGCTAACAGAGAGCTCACTATGCAGAACTGCCCACGCTGGTGAGAGTACTGGGAAACCCTTGGAAATAATCCATGATATAAACGGTGTTTTTTTTTTCTAGTATGTTTTATCTTACGTTGATGCGTCAGTGGCAAGCCGTGGTCCGTTTGCTGGCAGCTCACAGCTTCCCTGCGAGCAGCCTGCTTTGTACTGAAGCAGAAAGCTTCCTGGGCAGTGGCACAACTGCAACTGCTGTTTGTTCAGCAGCCTCAGTCTGTTTGAAAGCCAAAATGCTGGTTTTGTTTTTAAACTGAACCTCTGTGAATTTTATTCGGCTTTTCTGAAACAAATGAGGTTTTATTTGTTGCCTTTTAGTGCTCCCTTCCACCCCGATACTGGATTTCTCCTCTGTGCTCTGTGGCCAGCTATACGCTGAGCTTCTAAGGTTGAAAATTATGCTACTGTTATTAAATATTTTCCTCATTCCCCCCAAAACATTGCAATAAAGCTAGCCTGCCATGAAGAACACTTACTTAGGTACTTCACGGACAGCATCGTTTGCTTTTCCCCCGCTAATTGTTCTACATCTTCAATATCCCACGGGCACCTGCACATCTCTGTAACTCCCGTGGGAGGCTTCGCCTTGCTCTGTGAGAGCCAGCAGCCTTCCCAGCAAGGGTTCTCCACAACTGGCTCTTGAAGAAGATATTTACTGAGTCTTCTGTAACAGAGTGGAGGTGCTCAGTTGCTCTGTTTGTCGTTTACCACTTCCTTTTGGTTGAAATTTAGATGAACTGAAGTATGAAAGGGGAGTTTAATAGCCTCAGAGTCAGGAGGAAAGGTCTGGGAGCTCTGCAGTGACCAAACAACTTCTCCAAGACCTCTTGTGATGGCAAACATGCTACCCTCCTTTTCCTTTGGGCCATAAATTGCACCCCAGTTTTCGCAGAATTGCAGCCCAGGTGCAGCAGCTTGTTCTTTAGCATGGGGTTTGTCTTTCAAGTTGTATTTGTTTTTAAGGAGAGAGGAAGCCGAAAGTGGCTGTGCACATCCTTCACTGTCACGGGCTTCTCAGACGGGTGCGAATTGCTCATATACCACGGAAGCTTTGTTCTCAGCTGAATGACAACGCTCCCTGCAGTGGGATATGGCCTGAAACAAGATCTGAGAACCTCCTTCCACCTGCGTGTGTGCTGGTGGCTCCTGCCCTCGCTGAAAGCCAGGGCCCTGGGTCCGAGGGCTGCTACAGCAGCACTAAGCTCTCCGGCAGCTTTTTCTGCCACGGGTGGGATTTGGCCAAGGGTTGCCTGGGAGCCAGTGGGACGCAATCGCTGTTTTGTCCCCTGATTCATGGTTTGCTGGAACCCTCTGCAGGGGGCTATGTTCTCTTTCGAAGAGCTCTGTGGGTGCTGTTAGTCTAAAAGCCCAGTGCGGGACTTTCCTTGGCTGGGGTAAATGTGAGCTGAAGCCGGGGGGCGTGCAAAGGAGTGAATTTTGGTCCCCCACTCAGGGTAGGGAGACACACTCTTAGTTACCTTACTCCCATGCCTGTTGCCTCAAGCTGTGGGTGCCTTTGGTGTGACAGCACACTTCCCAGCGCAGGAGTCAGCCCGGGGAATATTGCAGCAGTTGGAGCTGACCTTTAGGTGAACGGACGCAGGAATGCACAACAGCATGACGATGTTTTTACAGCGTTCTTCGCTCTGTGGGTAAGTACCTAACCAGCACCCGGTAACGCTTCTTAGACCAAAGATTTTGACATTAAAGAGCTATTTGGATGGGCTGAGATTTACTGCAGAAGAGAGGGCAGGGCTGGGAGCAAGGAAAAACCGAGCGGTTTCACTGGAGAAATGCCAGGGTTGCGAAGGGACTTTTTGGACCAGGCCAAGTGGAAAAGATGTGCTTGTGTCAAAATCCTGGAGCTCTGGCTGGCAGCACCTGCAGACAATTACAGGAGCCAGCGACTTGTTTATTCCTCTGCTACTGCTTGCCTCCGTGGCTACTTGCATGCTTTAGCAGCTTACCTGGGACCCTTTTGTTTTATTTTTATCTCCTTGCAATGAAACTTTTGAATCGTTTTGCCTTTTATGCCAGACATTGAATGCTGAAAGGGCCGAAGGTGGCCTTCCTTGCTATCAGCTGCGCTGGATATAGCCAATGCCGTGTGTGAGTTGACTGAAAAGCGAGTTAAAGTACACTGAAAAATAACTGGCGAGTGCTGTTGCTTATAGCTCAGTTTCTCTGCCAGTTACGCTGCAAACAGCGAGGGTGGCCCCGAGGGAGATGCGTTGATATGGTTTGCTAGGCGGCTGCTTTGACAGCTGTTGTGGGTGAAGCGGATCTCCAAGCACCTAACAACTTCCCTGCTCCTCTTCAGCACCCACAAGTGCTCTTTTTGTGGCGTGGCATCGCCCTCCATCTGTAAACGTCAGCCACTGCCTCGAAGTGGAGGACGTTGCCTAATTGTTGTCAGCTGGGAGAGTCCTTGCAGGAATCAGTGGCTGAGGAAACCTGACATTTGGAAGTGTGTGCAGCTGCTCCTTCAGCTCCAGCTGACCAAGTGTCAGTGACCTTAACTGACAGTCATTTTGTTTCTCTCAGGGAGCTGTACGAAATAAACAGCCTGCTGTTCTTCAGAGCTTCTGCTTGTTTCCGTAACAGATTAAACATGGTGCAAGACTTGACAGTTTGTAATGGAGTTGAACTATTTGCTGCTTGCATCAGTAAAGAGACGTTTCTGAAAAGAGGGTCTGGTACACAATGGTCCTGCCAAAATGGAGCTTCCTGGTGATAGGCTTGTAACTGAAAGCGATCTAAGAATCTTAACTGTCTTTGGAACCTACACCGGAATGCTATCCTTTAGTAAGAGTTACAATCTCCATAAGTGTTCAGAAAGTGATTTTACAAAAGTTCCCAAACTTTCTATGCTCCTTTTGACTTTCTTCCTCTTTAAAACTTTTCCTAGTTTTTAATTATAAAATGCCATACAACGTGACCAGGATGCGCTTTAGCCTACAGAAAAGCAGAAGCCTGGAGCCGTGGCAGAACTATACTTGCCTGTAGTTTTCCTCTTGCGTTTCTGCAGAAAGTGAAGTGAATCAAACAGGATGGGGCTCTCGTGCAAAGAGGCACAGGATCAGCGGGATTTTATACTCAGTTATAGACTAGATAGACTTTTCCAGCTACTAGATGTCATTTCCAGGTGCTGCATCTCAGCAGATGTAAGTGGAATCACCTAGTGGAGATTGTTGATTGGCATTTATTTTTCCCCAGAATTCATTAGTTATCGTTGACCTTTTATTGTTATATAATTCTTTACCCCAGCTTTTAAGAAGTAAATGGAGCTCTCATGCAACAAAACGTGCCTCTGTTCATTTTCTCAGGACTAGCCTGTTTTTACCTAGAATAAACTTGCATTGTACGCATTCTTCTGGTTAAACAACCCAGTGAAAAGGGGCAAAGCTCACGTTACAGGCACGGAACAAAAAATCACTTTGTGCAGGTCGAGAATACCCAGAGACTTTCCTGTACCCTGAGTCTGGAGGCTTTTCCCGTGCACCAGTGCTCGTATTCCAGGTGACTTGCCCACCCTGTGATCGATACGTGCTCTAAAAGGGTATTCTTGGGTTGCGGGTTTGAATGGAATGGTAAACCAAACTGAAGGACAACAATACGTGACTACTGGCAAAGAGCCTAGCTGGGGACTGGAGGATGCGATTCTGCGAGAGCTGCGGAGCGTGACATGGGAGCTGTGCTGTATTTAACCAAGCGGGAGGGTTACCCTGAGCTCCTTGAGGGCTGACAGGTACCTTGCATGTAACTGCAGGCACGTCCTTATAAAAGCTAGAAAGCAACCAAGCAGATGAGCCTCATCGGACAGCTTACGTAGAGCAGGGAGGGGAGCGGGGGTTCTGCAGGGGCTGTTCTGGGGCTGTTCAAGGACAGACACTGAGCAACTTTGCTGAGCTTCTTTTATTAAAAAATTGATGGCCACGTGCAGGCTGCTGCCTGGGTGTTTCCCACAACTACCTAGTGGCGTTGCCAATGATCTCATTTTTGCTTTCTCTATTTCAGCTTTTCTTTCAAAGTCAGGAGGGAACGATGTCTAATATCCCTGTTGTTAGCACTGTTGATCTGCAGTGAGCATTTTAAAGAGGCTTGCACTGTGATAAATGCGATTCTAATATTTTTTTCCTTTAGTATCAAGCTGGCTTTTGCTTACTGCTTTGTTTTAAATATTATCCCGAAAGGGCTTCCCCTTGAAACAGATGTGGGATTTGAGGCTGTGAGACAGACGTGGACAATGACGGCATGATAATTAATTTTCATAAAGATCATTAACACATTTCCATTACATTTGGTGTTTCATTCCCTAGCAGTTTGGTGCTCTACAGGAACGAACGGTAAAACTGGCTGCAGCTCCGTGTGCCTACAGCGGAGAGCTGAGACGGCAAAGTGTTCGCAAGGGTTATTACTCAGCGCTGACAGTCTTTTCCCATACAAAAAGAAACCCTGCAACGCTTCCTGCACCTGCAAGGAGCGTCCTAGCAACGTCACCGGGGAAACCGTGTGCCAGGATTTTTCTCTGAGAGCTTTTTGTTGAACCTAGCTGCAGTTGTAAAACAAAGGTCAAGAGCGATTCACGCTTTTCCAAGTGCCGTTGCTGAATGCATTTACTCAGAGACATGTTTGTGTTCTAGTGTTCTGCCAAAAGGATAAATATCGGGTTGCAGAGGCGTCCAACAGACTGCCCACCTGCAGTTTAGTTAAACCTGAACATCGCTTAGTCGAAGCTGTCACTTCTCACTAGCGGGAGAATTGCTGCGAGCATTTAACTCTAGCTTTTGCCTCGGGAAGTAACGAGCTGGCAGCTGAGCGTACCCAGGGGCTTTCTGCAACAGAGACCTGGGAAGAGAACGCGAAACACCACCAGGTAGCGAGAACAGATCGGGGGACTACCTGAAGAGTAGAAAAACGCCTGGTTTTGTCTGAGGTGTACACAGTCATAGCCTTAATGTATGCACAGACCTCAGGTAAGTCCCCGCTTCATTCTTTGTCACCAGCTTTCAGGAAAAGGCTTTACTTCGGGTTTTCCAACATCATTCCAAGAGCAGTGTCCTGTCCTTGTGAGAAGGAGGGAAATGAAAACTCACCCTGTTGAGCTGCTGGCAGGAGGGGTGCAGCACTGCTGGGGGAGCAGGGCTTTGCTCTTCCCTCTCCGAGCCTCTGCTTTCGCTGTGCAAAGCGGGGACGGGGTTGTCGTCTCTGACCAGGAGACGTGACCAGGTGATGTAGCCTAAAAAAGGTGTGCACTGGTGAAGAAGTACAAGTTATGATTGTAACCAGTTTGTCAGTTTTAACAAGCATTTTTGTTCTCTGTACAGTCCAGTAGATAATCTCTAGTTCTAGAGCCCAGGCGAAAAATGGAAAGTTTACCAATTTGGTTCCGATGTGTGTGTCAGAGCCTGTTGCTGGTCTTTTTTCTTCCTGTATCCTGATCTGGTGAAAAGATTTTGTGCTTAGGATGTCGGATGCTGACCATTTTCATTAGCTACTCAGAGAAATACAGGTTCTGCATGGTTTTGTTTGTTAACAGTCATCAAAAAGTCATCGGTCATCAGATTTAATTCTCTCTCGACTCCCTGTTTACTGAGCTCAATGAAGGTTTAAGCTGGAATTTAATACCAAACAAACTGATGTGCCCAAGGTAGCCTTCTGTTGCCTCCATTACAAAAACACGCTAAGTATTTAGAGCCATTTGTGTTCTCTGAGAAATACTGATGAGTAATTAGTGAAATAAAAGTAGCTGAGGGTAAGATGCTTGCTCTGAAGCAACACCATATAATTGTGGCTAATAGAAAAATGAAGCACTGTTCCATTCAAACAACTTTGTCTTTGTCTTTTTCCTTCCTTCTGGACTTCAGGTGATGTGCTCCCTGTTCTCGCTGCCACAGTCTCTTCCTCTGGCAGAAGAGATCTGCCGTGCCATATCAGACATGAATGCAGATCAAACGATGGTCACACAGAAAACTTTGGTGGAGCAGTTAGTGAAAAGTGATCCAGGTAAAGTGTTTTTCTTCTTCCTTTTAAAAGTGACTGCGCCATCAAGCTTGAGTTTGTGATACTGGGCAAGTCATCAATGAATGTTCACAAGCAAAATTGGGAATGTGGAAGATTACAAACCATCAGGCAACTGGGAGGATGCACAAATACATCTGGAGTCCTTATCAGCCTGTGAGCATCACTAACGTTGATTTGACGATGATCCTTTTTACAGATTTTAATAAATGGGTTCATTAGTACACTGAGAGCATGTCCCTTCTCAGGGGTCACAAAGCATAGATGAGAGATGCAGATGTGAGATGTGGAAAAGCAAAAAGCAGACCGCCAGATCAGTAAGTCTTGCAATCCTCCTTTAAGAGCCAGGAACACGTTTGACTTTGATGGCAAAGGGCCCACAGCAGGGGAGCTACATCTGGTGGCTGGTATCCGAAACGGAGCTGCCTGCAAAATCAGGTTTGTTGGTCAAATTCCTGAAAGCAAATTAATTACACCAAATGAGCTTTAAGGAGCTCTTCCGATGGGGGAGTAGTCTCTTCCCTTAAATGCTGCAGTTTCTTTTAATCTGAAAAACATCCCTTAAATCTGCGGTATTGAAGGGGTGCGTGTGCATGTGTGTCTCCGTAAAGGCTCGTTACAGCCCTTTGCAGGAGGTTCCCTGGTTTCATACTGAGCTTCCTCTTTTGATTCTTCACAGTCTTATAGCTCTGCAGATGTTACAGGTGGATCTGGTAAGCATTTTCACTGCTGGGAAAAAATTTTAATGCAAACCCATAAACTGGCTCCAAAAGCTGCCAGGAATGTGATGCAGCCCATATGTACTGAGACACCACGAGGAAGCATTTTCAGCTCAGCCAGAAGCCGTACTCCCCAAGTCTGTAGAGGGAGAGAATGTTTTTCTTGCTATGTTTGTTCTTTGCTGAAGTCTTTCTTCTTGTGGGCAGGAGATGAGCACCATCTGGGGCAGCCGGTCAGATGTCACCAGGCTGTGACACCTGAGGGAAAACCAGCAGCTGAGACCAGGCTCAGCGAGGGAAATTTTTGGGAGCATTTGTCATCTGACAAAACTGTACCAGAAGCGTGAGAGAGAGGGATAAAAGCTGCTCTTAAATAACCTACCCGGAGGCAAATGCCTTGAACAACACATATTTGGCTTCTACCTGGCAGGTCTCACAAAAATCATGTATTGATAGATGCAAAGGGTTTCTGACGGCGTTTCTGTGCTGCCCTCTCCCGGCTGCCTCACCTCAGGGCTGGTCACGGAAGAGCCGAGCTCGGAGGGACGCGCAAGGCCCAGTCCCGGCTGCTGCCTGCGGAGCTGGGGCCGGCCCTGTCCTGCCGGGAGCCCTGCGGGGATGAGGTTAGCGACAGCTGCCTGAAGGCACAAATGCTGGTGGTGTATTTAAAAAAAAAAAATCCTGCTGTTTGTCCTGTGGTACCAGACGTTTTCATGTTGAAATCGAGTGTTTCCCATTCGCATTTCAGTTGCAAACTGATTCTGAATCCCGCAGGCTAAACACACTGGATGTTTCATGTTGTGCTACATGCAAGTTATTCTTCAACCAGCTTCCATTTTATTAGAAAACTTATTTTTGATGTGAAATATCTGTGATATCTTTGTTGCAGGCATTGCAGTTCCCTCCCACACAATCTTATACAACATCCTCGGTGCTCTAATTAAAGAAAGGAAAATCTATCACACAGGAGAAGGATACTTCATCGTCACCCCCAACACCTACTTTGTTGCAAATGATGCCCCAGAAGACAATAAAGGAGTCCTGCTGGAGGACAGTTGCTGCTCCTTGTCTTCCATCAGTTACCTTGCGAACGCTGGGAGCTGTGCGAAAGAAAACATTCCTACCGTATCCCGTTACAGATCCTGCCGTTGTTTCCCTGACCAGAATATGCTCGGTGACCAAAGATATCGGCAACTAACGAACCAAGAAGCTAAGGGAGGAGGTAAGAAAGGCCGCAGTGAGCTGAAGCCTTCAATTCAAACTCGAGTGATCTCTGCACCCGCTGAAAACCACTCCTGGGACACCATCAAATCCCTGACATCGGTGAAAGAGAAACTCAAATGCAAAAAATTTGGCCTTGGCCTTTTCTGGAGAAGTACTTCCAAAAAAGAGAAACAGAAGAAGGAGTTCTCTACTTTTTCAGCCCAGTTTCCTCCCCAGGAGTGGCCAGTCCGAGATGAAGACAACTTGGATAATATACCACGTGATATTGAACACGAAATCATCAGGCGTATTAACCCTACTCTCACGGTTGATAATTTGATTAAGCACACAAAATTAATGCAAAAGTGTGAGGAGAGGAAAAAATGTATCAGTAAAGGTATCTCTGCTGAAGCGCTAACCCTCAGGCAAAAGCATCTTTCAAAGGAGCGTGTTCAAAAGACACAAATTGGAACAGCAAAACACAGCAGGAAGACCAAACCAGACAAAGAGAAGCAAATTAGCAGAAGCAACAGGAAATCTCACGTGCCTGAGCTAACAAATCAGAACCTGGAAGAGAACGTTTCACTACCTACCGTGCCCCACCAGCCACTGGATGTAGCGGTGGATTCCCACACCATCTATAAAAAACAGATCAAGAACCCTTTTCAGGGTCTCTCACGGAGACACAACGTTCATGCCAAGGGGTACAGAGGTCGTGTTAACAGACAGCTGAAGCCCAGGACTCAAAAGCAGGATAGGAATTCGCAAAGGCCGCGTTTCTTGGACTCCTCAAAAGCCTGTGAATATGAAGCTGAACAACTGGTTACTGAAATGCAGGCTGACCACGCTAAGCAAAGCAAATTACTTCAGGCTAGTAGGTCCTCCCTCCAACTAAAGGACGGCTTAAGTGAAAACTGTGGTTATCCACAAAGCAGTACTTTGCGAATAGACGATAAAGGGAAATACTTCGTGGGGAGCGGTATTTCTGAAGACAACATCCACAGAGGAAAAGTCGAAACGAATCATGGGGATATCCAAAAATCCTCTCCCTCCTACGCTGGGGATAATGGTACGTGCAAAGAAGCAGCAAAACATTCATTGCATCCGAAAGACAAGCACTGCAGGTACAGAGCTGACGCTGCACGCGAATTATTAGATCAAACAGCAAATGAGGTTCAGAATGTCAGTCTGTCACGTTATACAACCAAGGTTAGCCGGGTAAAAGAATTTGGTGTGAGACACAGACAGAGGGCTGATAAAGAGAATGACCTTTTATTGAAATATGACTGCGCCAGCCATCCTGGATCAACAAAGGTGGAAAGTGAAGGATTTACTGATAAAGGCCGTCTTCCGCACCAGAAAGCGCATCCTTGTGACCCCTGTAGCTTGTTGCACCTGGGTGACAATTCTGAAGGCAACGAACCATGTCACTTGGTTCCTGGCCGTGCGTCTTCAGGTACAAGGGACTGGAATAAAGCTGTGCAAAAGATGGGGACAGCTCTAAAAAACTCCAAGGTTAATATTTATTCAACACAATACAATACAGCTGCAAATAAACCTGATTCTGGAGACCATGGATTTAACGGTTGTGCTGGCTTTGCAGAATCACTTGATGGCTCAAAAAAGCATCAAAACCCAGATTTTGTAGTACAAAGTTGTTTGTGCAGTCAGGTTCTTCCGACAGTTCACAGAAAGGAAGCTGAAACTGGCCTTACTGAACATGTGAAGGCTTCAGCTGTAGCCGATGAGGCTGACTCTTTGCTGAACTCCCCCTGTGCGACAGGAGAAGTAGCGGTGTGCCGTGCTTTGGGCCCACAAACCAAAGAAACAAGAAACCCCCCGGGAAAGAAAGGTCTGGTTTTTAAGAATGCGTGTGCTGTGCTATCAGGCCTGAATCACGCAGAGGGGACAGAAAACCACAGCATAACAGGAGACAGTGGAATTGACTCCCCAAGGTAAGAAAACACGCGACTGTGTTAGCTGTTTTATCTTCAAATTAACAATCAGACTTAGGTAGAGCAGTTGCTGTACACCAGAGATCCCTCTCCCCAACAACAAAATTGTTATTATATTTAAAAACATAAATGATATGACCTAGAAATACTCAAAATGCATAGTTCTACCACGTCGTTCTATGTGAACTTTCTCCCGAAGTCTGCTATACAAATGCTGATTTTGCTTTCATGAGACAAAAAAAAATGTTATGAGCTCTACTTTACACAAGGAGACGTAGACAAGTGCAGAAATGTTAAGCAACATGGTGATGGAGAAACTCAATATGGTCCTGTCAACAATAACACTCAGCTTCTCTTGATCTTACCGTATAATATTACCAATATTGCCAGAGTTTTCCCAGTTGCAGACAAAGAATTAAGTGTTCTATAAAGGTGTTCAATCATAATGTAAAGCACATCATCGAAATTGCTCACAGCAGACTGGAGAATGTGTCCACCACCTGACCTAGAGGTTTCTCTTCCCTTCACACGGTAGGTGCTGCTTGTAACTAGCTAACTTTTTCAGGTGGATTTTTTGATAATTCATTAATAAAACAAACCAGTGTGAAACAATATTTCACATAGTTGCATGTGGGTGAGACTTACAAAAGTGTTAACTAAAGTGACAGCAATGTAAGATAAAATGCTATGAGGAAAAAAAAATCGTATTAATTTTTAATAGCATCCTATGTTCCTAAGACCTTAAATGACTGGTATTTAAGTACAATTAAACCACTCAAGTTCTCATTAGACACGTATTGACGCCTTGAGGAACTTGTACACAAAGGAACAAATCACATACTACCCTTTTTAAGGAAATTCTGCTGAAGTGTTTTTTTTTTTCCTTTTTTTTTTTTTTTTTCCTCCCCTCTTAAGCAGCTTTTTGGCTGTGCACTCTCTCAAGCAGAATTTTAATGTGTTGTTTGGACACGGACACTTGAAGCCTCTTGGTTGTTCTTTGGCAGAAAGTATTTAAAGGGTCATTCTGATTGTACTGATGCCATCTGAGGTACCACAAGCTAAGCCAATTCAGGTTATTTTTAGAGTATGAGCTCTGACATCTAATAATTGTGTTGTTTTAGATGGACTGAAAAGAAGATGAAGCTTCCTGCCAAATTCTAAAAGAATAATAATGCTAAAAGGAGGACAGAGTGGGAGGACAATCACCAAAAAATTCCTTGCTTCAGCTGTGGTCATGAATGTTTGATTAGTTTTTTTAATGAGCTATGTGAATTTTTTTCTTTGTAACAATACAACCATACTGTAACCATGACCAGTCACAGTGTGAGACTGCCTCTAAATCAGAGCTGTTTGTTAAAATGTGGAGATCTAACACACATTTCTGTTGCTCTCATCCTTAGTTTTTGCATCCCTATGTCTAATAAAAGTGAGGATTGATATACTTCACTCAGATCTCATTGTTCATCTGGAAAGGGTGTGTGTTGCTCTAGGGGGACTGCACCACTCTGGCAGGACTGTTTGATGCTCTATTATTATCATTATTATTATTGGTGTGTGTGTGTGTGGAAAACCAGAAACAACGGCAGGCTTCAGGCTCCATCTCCCCTGTCAGCAAACAACGCAAAGGAACTAGCTGGGCACGCACCTGGTTACCACAAACATTGCTTGAATCCTGCAGCTTTCTCACTGCTTTGGGGAGGAATCACGACAGTCCTCCTAGGCTTGCTTGGGCGTGGTTTTATGTGGTACACAGGACTTAGTCTTTGAGACTCCTGATTTCTTACTCCTGATTTCTTCCTGTAGATAAAGGCAGGCTGCGCTGCTTTCAGCCTGCACGGTCTTTTATCGACCTTAAACCCCCAAGAGATTCATTTTGAGGAAGTATCCCTAGCTACGAGGAAGGGCACAACCCCGTGGTCCTCTGGGAGCCCTGCTTTTTTATTTTTCTTTAATTTTTTCCTCTCACGTAATCCCTCCCCCCCCCCGGCCACATCTGGTTGGCGCATGAGCACCCCCAAAATGGCGGCCGCCTCAGGACCGAGGCGTCGACTGGGGCGGGCGGGAGCCGCCCCGAGGCACGCCGGGAGTTGTAGTCCGCGGGGCGGGGCGGCAGGCGATTGGCTGCCGCCGGCCGGGGCGGCGGGCGGCTTCCGGGGCGGGGTGCGTTCCTGTCACGGCGGCGGCGGCGAGCGGCGGCTGAGGCGCGGAGCGGCGATGCCCGAGGCCACCCGGCTGTGCGCCGGCAGCGGAGCCGAGGCGGGCTCCGAGAGCCCCATGGAGAGCGAGGCGGCCACGGGCAACGGCCGGCGGCGGCGCAAGGTACCGGCGAGCGGCTACCGGGGGGGCTCCGCGTTCCGCAGCCCGTGCGGCCGGGCCGGGCCTTCCCGACCCCTCAGCCCCCCGGTGGCGGCGGCCTCAGGCCGGGCCCCGCCGTCGTGCTCCGGGCCGGGGCCGAGCCCCGCGCTCCCCGGGGCCGGGCCGGCCACGTGCGCGGCGGCGTGGCCTCGGCCAGGCCCCCGGGAGGCCTCGGGGCCGCCCCTCAGCCCGACCCCGCCGCCCACGCCGCGGTACCGGGGCTCGGCCCGGCCGGATCAGCCCCCCCGTGGGGCTCCCGGCTCCTCCCGACCCCCCCCAAGGCCACAGCGCCGCGTGTTCCGCCGTGGGGAAGCCGGCTCCCGGCGGCACATGCGCGGAGGGGGCGGGATTTGGGGTTTTTTCTTTTTTTATGGGAGGGTTTTGGCGAGTTACGTGAGCCCCCGGGGGAGCGGCCGCTTGGAGCCGGCTTTTTTATCAGCCTTCTCTGCAGTGAGCCGGCCCTTCGTGCTGCCTCGGTTCCCCGTGGCTCGGGTGGTGCGCGGGTTGGTGCTCACGGGTGCGTTGTTCCCCAGAAGGAGAAGAAAGAGAAGAAAGCCAAGCGGCGCGACAAGGCTCAGAAGAGGAAATCGCAGACAGATGAGAGCGAGCAGTCGGAGGATGAGCTCGAGTCGCCGAAAGTCAAGAAAGCGAAGAGCAGAGAGAAGCAAAACGGTGATGCTGGAGGCGATAGCCCGGAGAATGCCAGGTTATCTGCCCTCACACTTAAATCTGCCCACAAAAAGCAGCCCAGTAACTCCAGTGAAACGTCAAGTGCGGATTGTGACAGTGACCAAGAGCAGGTAAAAGTAATAACTAGTTTACCAACAGTTACCAGGTTAGCTTCCAACTCCTGTGCTATGACAAGGTTAAATTTAGAACACATTGTTTCTCTTTTTTTTTCCCCCTTTCCTCCTTCCATCTCAATCAGTGGGAACTCTGCTGTAAAATTTCAAGCTGTTTGGCCCCCCGTTGCTGTTGGTTACTTGCGAAAGTTCTAAATTCTGAGAGCATAGAGGCTCTAGATCAGCGCGCCGTGGTTTCCTCACGGCAACAGACCAGTGCGGTTGTAGCTGTTGGCAGCTGGTGGTGAGCTGCAGCGAGGGGGTACTTTAATGCGATTCAGCATCACTAGATGTGAGTGTGACGGCCAGAAATACACTGTAATTGACTTATTTTTGATAGTATGGGTATTTCTTGGGTGAAGTAACATTTATTTTTTTAGCTGGTTTAAAAAGAAGGGTTATATGGTAATTTGTTTCTATCTATGATCTTGCTATAAAATAGCACTTTGTCAGGTGTTGTTTCTTAATGTAACAAAGTGTATCGTTGGAGCAGTTCTGTAAGTATTTTTAAGCCTTCCTGTGGTAATAATCTGACTATTTCTGTTTGATTCATGTCTTTTTAAAATGGCTTGACATAACTCACTTTGTTTTTTCTTGGGGGAAATATTTTTCTGGGGGAAATATCCCAGGATTTGTTTTTAAGTCTATTTAGCCACATCGTTTACTGTTGCTTGCTTTATTTTTTGTGGTGATTGATGCTTCACAAAGCATCCAGCGTTGCCATGGGGAATTTTTTTCAGCGCACTTAACGTTTTAGCAAGCCATATTATTACAACCTGCTCTGCTTGGCTGTCAGTAATTGCTTAAAATATAATCTTAAAATGTAATTAAAAGCTATTGGAGTTCATTCAGATGTTTACTGTTATACCATTATGTTTGAAACTGCCTAATTTAAATGACAGGTCACTTTTGTCTAACTGAGATGTGATAGTAAGCAAGTAAAACAAAGAAGGCTGTGATATTGTTACTGAAAAATTGACCTTTGTCTTTGACATCAGCGTGCATGCCATTATCTTAAACTTTCTGCTGGTCGTCTGATGCTCACAGGTAAAGTTACTTGAATTCTTGTTTACCCAACAGGAGATGACTGAAGAGCAGAAGGAGGGTGCTTTCTCCAACTTCCCTATTTCCAAAGCGACTGTTGAGCTTCTTCAAGGTGAGTTGCTTGGCACGACGTGGCTGCAGGAACTAAATGATCTGTCATGTGTTTTTATGCTTAATATGCTCAGTGAGCTTTGGGGTGGGCTTTACTTGTGTGTATGCAAACACCAGTGTTACACAGAAAGCGTATTGACTGCCTACTTTAAATATGTTTTTGAGCACAGAGAAGTCTGTGTTCAGTTTTGCCTGATTCAGCCGTTACAGTAGTACTTGAAATAACGGGTCTAAGCTCAAAAAATGTTGAGAAATTTTCAGTTACAAGTTATTTCATTGCAAGTAAAAGAAAATCAGTTACATTTAGTGTCTCTGATACTAGTTTTTGTATGACTTAATATGAGATTGAGAAAAGAAGTGATTTTGACTTGCATTTTATTTGAAGGTAAGAGATTTTTTTAGCTAGGAAGGGAGTGTTACGTAAATAAAATCATGATGTTTAAAGATTTCTGTTAAAGACTAGTAACTTCTGTCCCAGCTAGCTCTCTCTGGTGGTATGAAGCAGGGGAGGGTAAGAGAGGCAGTCTCAGGGTGCTCGTTAAAGATGGCTGTAGTTCCATGAAGCAGTGGAGGTGATGATATGATCCTGACTTACTGTAGAGTTGTTGGGTGTTCTGCTTGGGATGCCCTCTGAAGAGTATTTGAGAAGGCTTCAAATGTGATTGTGCTAAGGAAGTCTGTTCACCTTGTCACAGCTCGAGGAGTGACGTACCTGTTCCCCGTGCAAGTGAAGACCTTCCAGCCGGTGTTTTCTGGCAAAGATGTGATTGCTCAAGCACGAACTGGAACAGGGAAAACATTCTCTTTTGCTATTCCCTTAATTGAAAAGCTTCAGGCAGACTCGCAGGAAAGAAGAAGAGGCCGTTCACCAAAGGTAACCTAAAATGCTGGTTTTGCTGTTGCCTTCTGTCCGAGTGATTCAGAGTGTTAGCCCCCGGCTAAGTTCTTCACGTTTGTGCAGGGATAAGTTAGCCCACGTTCTTTGCAAGCTTTGCAAGCTGCTTTGAAAGTTATGTTCACGGGGTTTTGTCTGCATCCTGTGATGCCTCATGCCCTCTGATCGAGATTGAAGAGCACAGTAGCTCTATTCACTCGACAATTCCTTTTTCTGCTTATAGGGAGAAAACACTAGAGGGGTTCAATGCGTCTCTAGGTAGTTTTGGCCAGCCATATTGCCTGTTCGGGCCCACTGGTCACCGGATGATTGTTTTTTCTCCCAAGTTAGAACAAAATAACTATTTTTTATCGATAAAAGCTGTCTGCTTTAAGCATGTTTTTTTAAGCACATAAATAGCAGGAGACTTTAAAAATAGACTTATTTTTTAAGTAGGACCACCACCAAATGTTAAAAATCCTGCTCCAGAGAATACAGATTGATGATGAGCTGTCTGCATTCTTCTCAGAAATGTGTTTATTTTACCAAATTCTCATGATAACCTTCCAAAACCAGAAAGGCCAATGCCTATCCTTATTTCACAGTGGAATTTTTTTTTCTCGGCTTAATTCATCTTGTCACACATCTCACAGGCTACCTAGAAGTTACTCCAAAACTAATCCTAGCTGTTTGATCTGCATCTGGCCATCGTGTTAGTTGTCTGACTGAGAACTCTGACTTACGATTCAGTGCAGTCTTGCAGAGAAGGGAAAACTTTCATCAAGAGAGTTGGGAATATCAGAAGATAAAAGATTTCAGGCCTTAATCCAGCATAGAACTCTTCTTACTTTTTTATAATGTGTGTCAATGATGAAAGCCATAACGGGACAAGGATTTTAAAGGTCCTTTTGTCAAGCCTCTGTTGCCAGACTTGAGAACGGTGTCAAAAAAAATGAAAGCTAAAAAGCTTAGCCAACTTCTTCAGTCTTGTACTCACACAATATATGCAGTTGTAGAAGACCTGTAGCTGCTCTGATGTGTTCAAAAGCTGCAGTTAAACAAAATTTAAGTACCTCCTGTCTACCTCATTTTTTTAAAAAAAGCCTGTCCTACATTAGTATGTGCTGAAGGAGGTTAATGATGTTACGAGAAAGTTTATTGTGTTTCCTAATCTTTGTTTAGACAACTCTGAAACCTGTTTTTGTTGTTGTTTTTTAATGGTATAGTGGTTGGATCTAAACTGGTGGCTAAAAGTCTAATGTAAAAGCCACGATGAGAGAACATCTGTTTGTCGTCCTTCTGTCTAGGTACTGGTACTCGCTCCAACAAGAGAGCTGGCAAACCAGGTTGCCAAAGATTTCAAGGACATAACAAGAAAGCTCACAGTAGCTTGTTTTTATGGAGGAACTCCATATAATGGACAGAGTAAGTGACACATTGCTAATAATTGAAATGTCAATTGACCGGCATGTTTAAGAAGTGCACTTAGGTCTTAGCAAACGCAGCCTTTAGCTCAAGCAGTCATGGGGTATTCGGTGAGTGGCTCAAAATACTGCTTTGTGGTGGGAAAACAGCTATAGCTCTCAATTACAGGCTTAATGTTCCTTGTCTGCTGATGTGCTTTTAACCAAAGTTACCATGTTGTATGTATAGGGAGTATTTGGGTTACGTAGGCGTTTGTATTTTGTTTAAAAAATGCAAATGAGTGCAGGAATGAGAATGAGCTCTTTGCTTACAAGAGATTTTATGTCATTAGGGCTGTTTTTTTCCCCACAGAACTTTGTGCGAAAAAATGTGCTCAATAATTCAGTCAAATGAGAAGTGCTTTTTTTTTCTTAATCTGGTTAAATTAGTCAGACAACTTGGAAAGATCTAACTATTTCCCAAGCATGTTCAAACAAGCTCTTTGCTACGTAATTTAAGCCATGAGGAGAAGGAAGGGAGATGACAAATCTCTTTTCCTTCAGGGAGAGCAGCGGAATTGTCTCACCAATTTTGTTATTTTCCCCAGTTTTCTCCTCTTTCCCACTTGTTGTGTTTGTTAGGAAAGTACATATGAGTAGTTTAAGAAGCTGTTGCTTCATTATTACTTGGCTACCAAGTCTCTCTAATGTACAGAATGCTCGTTACTCCACTGCTAACTCCTCTTCTGCTCTTTCCTGTTGATCAGTTGATCTCATTAGAAGCGGAATTGACATTTTGGTTGGGACACCTGGTCGAATCAAAGACCATCTTCAGAATGGCAAGCTAGACCTTAGCAAGGTGAAACACGTTGTCCTTGATGAAGTCGACCAGATGCTGGACATGGGATTTGCTGAGCAAGTGGAAGACATTTTACGAGTTGCGTACAAGAAAGGTAAGCTCAATATTTAAACAAACTGTAGGACATAGAAGGAATCTTTTAGTCTTTTTAGCTAAAACCAAGGAGTATTTTTCTGGAAGTTGTAATGTGGGAGTATTCTAAGAAATGTACTGTGAATGCAGGATGTGAGGAAGTGTTGTGTAACTGGGAGTCATTCATAGGACCTCTGCAAAGCTGAAAATCCAGTACCTAGGAGCCTGTAGATAACTTTCTTTGGCACCTCTGTAGAAGTTTTACTTGGACTTTTTCCAGTTGAAAGGAATTAGAAGCTTTTTACCCTTTCAATCACTTGAAAAGAGACTGTATTTTTGTTCAAAATATCTTTTTGCTCTAATCTTGAAAATATTTTAATTTCAAGAGTATTTTTCCCAGGTGTATTGCATAATGTAATATGCAAGTAACGCAAGAAATTTAAAACAAGATTTCCCTTCCATATTTTAGATACTGAGATTTGACCTTATATTTGTAGTAAGTGTGTAATGAAGTGTGTAAGCGTGTAATGAACGTCCATAAAATTAAAGATGTAAAGGTTGAGAAATGTTTTCCTGTGTTTTAAGATTCTGAAGACAATCCCCAGACGCTACTGTTTTCTGCAACTTGCCCGCATTGGGTGTATGATGTGGCTAAGAAATACATGAAGTCTAAATATGAGCAGATTGACCTCATTGGGAAAAGAACTCAGAAGGCTGCTACAACAGTAGAAGTGAGTAATCTGTCTAATGACAGTGTTTTCAGGCCTCATCCCTTTCCCTTTTTGACGCAAATGGTCATCCATTGATGACCAAAACCAAAAGACTGTTAGTCTTGAGCTCAAAAGAAGCTTTTAACACAGTGTTTCACTTTATCTGACATCTATCTGTAGCTAATATAACTCTGATAAAATCCCACACCTCTAACTGTTCTCTAGAGACACAGTTTATAATCTCCTGTCTTTTCCCTTGCTTTAAAAAAGTGATCAGTGGACTGTCACTTTTTCTTTTTACGGTAATTATTTCACTTAATTTTAGACTGATGATGTTGTACATGTAAGGGCCATAGAGATTTTGCACGTTCCGGGAATGTTTTGCCCATCAAGAAACTGTGTAACTCTTTACTATTTCTGCTTTTTCAGACTTCATATGCTTTAAAGAATCTTGTGGGTTTTGTGTAAGCTAAAAACTGGAATTCTTTTTCACAGCATTTGGCTATAGAGTGCCACTGGTCTCAGAGAGCTGCAGTCATTGGAGATGTCATCCAGGTCTACAGTGGCAGCCTCGGGAGGACCATTGTATTTTGTGAGACCAAAAAGGATGCAAACGAACTGGCTCTGAACGCTTCGATCAAACAGGTATTTCATCATCTGCATTAGGTAACACGGATAGATTGCCCCTGGTATCAGACCTATGCTGAGTAAGTTTTGGAGAGACTTTGAAAGTGAATGGTGCGGGCTTCTGCAGGTGGCCAGATTTGTTTCAAAACTGCAAAACCTTAAAACAAACAAATGGCTGGAAGTTCTCAGCATTATAGTGTTCAGGACTAGGCTGCTCTAACAGACACTGGACTACAAAGGATTCTTTTTTCTTGAGAAAAAACATCTTTTTGTTGGTGTTAAATGAAGCCGTTGTGAGCTATTTTGTTTTTCTTTAGAGAGATCTGTCTCTTTTGGATTAAAACATGGTAACAAACTTGAAGAGCTGCTAGGGTGACAGGTCATGGTACTGGCCTAGCAGTTACTGAGCTAGGATGCTGATGTTAATTAGTGTAGTCAGGGGGCCTCAATTGGGGTTTAGAGCGGTAGTACACCAGAGGCTCTGTCTGTGTCTCATTAAGGTATTTATTAGCTGTTACGAAGAGTTTAAAGAAGGAAGAATTCAGTCTGCCGTGTCCTGTGAGTGAGCTTTAGTTTATTCCTGTGGTTTGTGGTGCAGCACACTAGCACTGGTGGAAAATAGAGTGCTGATGTAGCAGTGCAATGTTTATACGTTGTGGCACTGGCACTGCATGCTCCTTTTTGGTGGTGGTATCACAGCAACTACCACTTCTCTGTGTGTTCTCACTAGGGAGATGGGTTAACTTCTGTCTAGAAAAGCTGTAGAGCTTTATATTCCTAGGGAAAGCAGAACCTTTTGCATCTGCCACAACTGTGTTCAGGAGTGTTTCTCCCACACTCCTAGATGACCTCACTAACAGTTAAACCTGAGCGTGGAGCCTTGTCCTGCGTTACTGGTGGTGTTAGTGATCTCAGATCTTGCATAGGCAATGCAGAGCTCTGACCGTGGCAGGTAAGAGAGGAAATGATGAGATGGTTCTGGTTTTGCATATTGATGTTCGCTAACAGAATATTTGCCTCGTCTGTAGGATTGTTTTAGTATTTTTGTTGTTTTTTTTTTTTTAAATCACTTTGTTTACGTGAGGAAAGCATGGAAATCAGCTACGGGTGAGAGGTGAAAGGAAGTGGAAGAAAAAATGATTTCTGTATGTTTTAGTCTTTGCACTTTTTATTGCTGTGATACAGAAGAACTTTCAGAATGTTTAGATAAAAACACCCTACAGTTTATTTTTTTAAGGAGTAGTTATGTTTTAATCCCTAAATTTTGTCCCTTATCTTCAGGATTGCCAGTCATTGCACGGTGACATTCCTCAGAAGCAAAGAGAGATCACGCTGAAAGGTTTTAGAAACGGTGCCTTTAAAGTTCTGGTTGCAACCAATGTAGCTGCCCGTGGTTTAGATATCCCTGAAGTTGACCTGGTTGTACAAAGTTCACCACCAAAGGTAGGTTGGGTGTCTCGTTGTAATAATGGTATACAGTCTTGTTTTCAAATAATAAAGTTAAGAGCATTTACAAGAAACAAGCTCATGTTTCAGTGAATTCACTATTAATATCTCAGTAACCGTGCTCTCAAGTTGATATGCAGGACAGGGAATGGAATTGTTAGAGGTATTCGTGCTTAAAATGTTGTCTCATGTTCTCTGTGGTAATGACAAGACCTCGGTGAGCCATGGTTGTGATTCTGGCTTTCCGACCATGTTTTCAGAGATTTATGGGAAAGCTTACACTTCTGCCTTAAGTAAAAACAATGGTTTTTAATTGAATTCTCCTTTTGTAATTACTGCACATTGTTCAGGCTTAACAGTAATGACTTACAAATTATATGAATACAATGACTTGATTAAATTGCAGTGATAAGTCATAAGGCTATTTATTTTGAAGGATGTGGAGTCCTATATCCATCGCTCTGGACGCACAGGTCGAGCTGGCCGGACTGGGATCTGTATCTGTTTTTATCAACGAAAGGAAGAAAATCAGTTAAGATATGTGGAACAAAAAGCGGTAAGCCATATATGATCAATGATTTTCAGACGTGCAGCTTTATCGATAACTGTTACTTCCCAGCACTACTCCATACGATAGTTTTCTCACTGATTAAGTATTCAGTTGAGTTGGTTTAGTCACAGGCATGTGAAACTTAGGCTTGCCTTTAGAAAGGCAGCATAACTCATACTTCAATTTTAGTCTGATTTACTTGGATTTGTAATTGTTTAGAACAATTGGAAAATACCAAAATGGTCTATTCATTTCGTTTAAGGCCATTAGATCATTTAAACTGACCTGGTACATAAATGGTTTTTAAGTGTTACCCGTTTTCCTGTAATTCCTTAGAATTCTTACTAACAAAGTAGGGATTTGAAAACTTAAAAGCACAAGAAAGAATTAAGATGTAAATGGTTGTTTCATTGGAGTCCAACACTGTTTCTTTAAAACTGGATTATTTCTAGTTTGCAACTTTTATATGTATTTTGCTTTATGCATTTCAGGGCATTGCATTCAAGCGTGTTGGTGTTCCTACTGCAACAGATATAATAAAGGCTTCCAGCAAAGATGCTATCAGGTGACTCAAGCCTTATTGTATCTTCTTTTTAGTTCGGAAGGGCTGTTTTCGATTGTTCATTGCCATTTCGGAGCTCATCGCTATTAAAGTCTTGGGCTGCTATTTTGATTTACGTTCCAAAGCTAAGTAGATACCTCTGTGTGATTTTTTTTTCTCCTTGACTAACATTTTTTTGGTTGGTTGTTTTTGTTTAGATGTCTGGATTCTGTTCCTCAAAGTGCTATTGATTACTTCAAAGAATCCGCTCAGTTGCTAATACAAGAAAAGGGACCAGTTAATGCTCTGGCTGCAGCTCTAGCACATATTTCAGGTGCTACTTCCATTGAACAGCGCTCCCTGCTGAACTCTGATGCTGTAAGTGTGTATAGCTTAATGTTTGTCTTGAATTTGAAGAACAAAATGAAACAACTACAAAAATTCCTCTATTTTTAAAAATAATTGTTTGTTCTCATTCTCCTCATGGGAACTAAGAATGTAGGGACTATAAATATGCATGTTCGCCTGTAACGGGAGCCATTTGAAAACATATAGACTGTAAATTAGCAGGTTTCTCATGTCTGATAAATGAGCTAAAGCTTACTCCTCTGACTGAATGGAGCATACCCAATTTCTTACTCTTCAGGGATTTGTTACGATGATACTGCGCTGCTCTGAAGAAATAAACAATATGAGCTACGCCTGGCGGAGGCTACGGGAACAGCTTGGTGATGACGTTGACAGGAAGGTGAACAGAATGTGTTTCATCAAGGGAAGGAAGGTAAGCTTTTATTTTTTTCCTCGTGTTTCTGCTACTGTAAGAAAACTGTGACAGAGTGGATAGTTGGGCTTTTCTTCCCCCATTCCAGACTCTGATAAAGACATGATCCTCTGACAGAGGAATGGGCCTTCATCTTATTTAGTGGTCACCTCAGCAGCTTAGGGCTCTGCTCCCCTGGTATGTTAAGGAGGTAGGATACTTCAGGATAACCGTGCACGTCCAGAGGGATGCAGCAGTACAGGTAAGAGGTACAAACTGTGTTGCTGTGTAATAGAAGCATGAAGATCGATATGACAGGAAGCTGACTGTGTTCATTTTGGAAGTACCAGAAGGGGGGAGAGATGTAAAAATGGAAGGTGTTGGCGGTATCTAGTTCAGCAAATCATCAAAATCATAGCACATCTATCTGCCAGTACTGAGGATATCCAGGCATGATAAACTAGAAAGCCTGAAACAAGAGGCAACCTGAAGCAACAGTTCTGATTATTTAAAAAATAAAAGAAAAATCTTAGGTGCTGTGTGTGTTCTCTTTCACATTACATCTTTTTGTAAAAGTTAATCTGCATGTCTCGACTTACGAATCTCATATATAGGTTCATAAGGTTTCCTGACAGGACACTTAATTTGAAATTTGACCTTGAGAGGACAATTCTTTATGCCAGTGAACTATTTTACTTTCTCTGAGTTTCTTTGATGTATTTTGATGTACTGATGTATCAGTGCTGTCTTAACTGGTGAGATTTCTTTTATTGCCATTGCCTCTGTCTCTCCGATCACAGCCTTGTTTTATACTTGATGTATGGAACAGTCTATGGATGGCTTTTCCTACCTGAGTTGTAGTTGTTGATAGCCAAATTGCTCCTTCACACAGAGAATTGCTTTTTAACGTAAGAATTATGGATTGTACTTCACCTGTATGTGCTTATGTCTGTCTATAGTTTGTTGTACTTAACCTGTAATATAGTTTTAACTTCAGGAGATCTTTAGTCTGAACCTAAACATTCAATTTAGTGGATGTATACAGTTCACAGCATAGAAAAAGCTTCTGATTTGAGAGACTTTACAAAATGAGTAAGGCAAAATCTAATGGACCACAGTTCGGAGTGGAGATGGTGATAAGCTTGTTAAAGAACAAAGTCCATGAAGTACTGGTTATGCAGAGGAAAAACATTGTCTGTCTGAGGAAAAATATTAAGGAAGTACAAGTACTGGTGATCTGTGAAGTGCTGATGTAACTCTTTCAATGTTCAAAGGTTTTGAAGCATCTTAAGTCAACGTAAAAATAACTTGGAAATGTAAAACTTTGTTTTAGTACGTCGGTCTGTAGGTTTTGTTATACTTCTTTTTAGTTGCAATCAATTCAAAGGCTAGATTTGTATCCACTGAATTTATTTTCTCTTTGTAGGGTGTTTGCTTTGATATTCCTGTGGCAGACCAAAAGGAAATAGAGGTATGTACTTCACTGGAGTTTCTGGTAACAGCAGCCTGTAGATGAAACGGGCTGTACTAGGTTAGGCTGAAAACGTTACCTAGCTTGTATCCTACCTTTTCTAGTGGCCGCAAGGGGTGGCCATAAAGGAACAGAGGAACAGAACAAATAGACAGTGTCCTTTTCCTAAACTATTCCCGTCTCCAAAAATCTGTAGCTTGAAACTTTTCCACTGAAATGAATGGCAGTATGAACAATCTACCCCTTCTTATTGCTGCTCAATTGCTCTCTGTAGGCAATGAGTTTCACTTAAAGATCCCTTTTTTCCATTTCGCCCCCTGCTGCTTTTCACCCAGAATTTTCTCCCCAGAAAAGTGAATTTGAGATCAGGTTTTAGTCTGGCAGAGTTAGCATTCCCATGCCAAAATTCCCTGGACTTCCCTGTCTTTCCTTCAGGTACTGTGGAGATCCCTCAGTGCACCTCCATACCCAGCATTTGTTTGCTCCTAAAGCAATTCTTAGCTCTGGGTTAGAGGGGAGATCCTGGATGGGAGGCTGGGGACTGTTGAATCAGTAATAATTCTAGTTGGATCAGTAATAATTCCACTGGTATTCTTACTAAGTGAGAGGTGGGGAAAGAGTTTACTGATAAGGGCTGCTCTGTAAATCTCTAAAGTGGGTTTTGATTCTGTTTTATATTATCTGAGGGCGTAGTCAGATATCTGTAGCTTTTATGCTTCAAGTTTTGAAACTAGTACTGACAAACTTGAATACCCTGTATTTGCTAGCAGATTTTTCCTTGCTTTTCAATTGAGCAAACATAATAATTAGGAAATACAATGTATCTGTGTTTTCTGGAATATAACCTGATACATGTGACTTCATTACAATAGGGAAAGTGGGAAGATTCAAAACAGTGCCGTTTGTGTGTGGCAAATGAATTACCCGAGTTAGAAGAAACACAGCGTGGAGGAGGAAGAGGAGGAGGAGGAGGAGGAAACAGCAGAAGCTTCTCTAACTCCAGGAGCGGGCGCCGGGGCGGCTCTGGAAGAAACAGATTCAGAGGCCGAGGCCAGAAGCGGAGTTATGACAGAGCCTTTGATCGCTAACTTCGACAATCCCAAAGTGGAAAAACGGAACTGCAGTATTTTATAATCTGTTAAAATAGGCTGTTCCTGGCTGTTTGTACCACTTTGAGACACGTCATCCAGTTTTTTTCTTCAGTACTACTTTGGTCATAAACAAGATCATGGTCATTTGGGGGGGAAAAAAAAAGAAAATGCAGGTGTTGTTTCCTTTCTTTCTCATTTCAGCTGCGTGTAACACCTGAATCTGTATTCCAGAGTACGGCTGTTGCATTCAAACCTCTAGCCTGGCTCACTGTACAATGTATAGATCCTACCTGCTGGCCAAACCTGTACATTTTCCGAAAAAAGAGGAGTAAAAAATAAAATATTATTTTACGAATTCACGTCGTATGTTGCTTTTAAAGTAGAAACCGGAGCGGGCTAAGGAAAAGCCTGCTTAATTCCGCGCTCGGAGGCGTCCCGGCGGGCGGTGCGGGCGGAAGGGGCGGGCAGGGCCGGGCGCTGGGGCCGCATGGGCGGCGTGTGGGGCCGCGCTGCCCGCCTCGG
>CM021770.1:3808817-3967091 GCA_011076525.1 Nettapus auritus | reverse complement strand
CCGATCCGCCGCCGAGCTGTGCGGGGAGCGCCGCGACGCCATGCCCGCCGCCGGCCCCGCTGCCAGCCCCGGAGAGCCGCAGGCGCCCGCGGACGCCGAGCCGCTCCGCCGAGGCCGCAGGAGGAAGGCGAAGGTGGGAGAGGGAGGGAAGGAGGGAGCCGGGCTGCCCGCACGTGGCGCCCCGGGGCGGCCATTTTGTGCGGCCCGGGCTGGGGGGGGGCGCTGAGGGCTTATGGAGGGCACCGAGGGTTTATGGAGGGAACCGCCGGCTGCTTTGTCCCCTCAGGGTGAGAGCGCAGAGAAGAAGCCGAAGCGCCGGGAGAAGCTGAAGCGCCGCGGCAAGGCTGAGGGCGAGCAGGCTGAGCCTGAGGAGAGCGGGCTGGGCGATGGCGACCTGCAGCCGCCCCTGGCCAAGAAGGCGAAGAAGCGGCAGAAAAGCAACGGTGTGGCTGAGGAGAGCGGCGCCGTGGGGCTGGGCAAGGCTCCCTCTGGTTTAAGTGATGGCGAGGCAGCCCCGAGCGAGTCCAACGACGTGGATGGAGAGCGCAACGGCGACTCAGAGGTAGTAAGTGCATACAGAGCCCTTATCTCGCCTATTTGGTGTCCTGGCGGTAGCAAGTTGGCTTAATAACGTGCTGGGTGCCATGTGGAGATGTGGCAGGTGAGGCCCGTAGGAGCATTCGGCTGGTGCCATAGGTAGGCAGCATTTGGCTGCTGCTCCCCGCAGACTCGGAGCAGTGGCTCTGGGGAGCCCCTGGCACGGTGCACACAGCTACAGCGGGTAAGGCGCAGCAGCACGTGGACCAGCACGTGGCAGCTCCGTGTGTGTCCTGCGTGTCCTGGTGTGCCTCATGGCAAATGCTGACCTGTTAGGAGCGTCCTGCAGCGGAGGAGGCTGGCTAGCAGGAAGCAGTTTGCATATGTTGGTGTGTCTTCGCGTAGCAATTCATTCTGTTTCCCACAGCACAAGGGTTTCTTCCTGATTACACAGGCAGATCCCATCTGAGAAGCATGCAGTGCTTTGTGCTGTGATGGCACTTTCTCTCTGGATGGCTCTGTGAAGCAGTATTTGGCAGGGTGTCTGGAAGGTCGGTTATTTAATTCCCTCTTCTTGAGATCTCCCTGCCCAGATCTGGGGCGTCTGGGTGTATGTACGTGTGAGTGGGCGCTGCAGCTTGCCACCCTCTTCCACGTGTAATTTTCTTTCATGTTTAAGACGGAAATGTTAATTCATGGTGCTTTTTGCACCTTGGGTATAATGGTGTCACCTCTCTGATCTTTGAAGCAGAAACTGAATAATGAGTTTTAGGTAACTGTCTAATGGTACGTAGGGTTAAGAAGCTATTTGTGTGGTGTACCAAGGAGATTTGGTTTACTGGGAAGTTTCTGCTTAACATAGTAAATTCTGCTAACCAAATGCATTTTGCTCATGAAAAGTTTCCTGATCATTATTTCAGTGGAGCCAGCTGAGACTGATAGCAAGCAGTTTCTCTTTCGTGACATGCCGAGCATGTGTGTATGATGTGATGGGTCACTGATACACGGAAGGAGTATTTGTTCCCGTTCTTTTGCCATGGGACTTTAAAATATGATGCAGGTTTATTTGAGTTAAGGATGAGATGACAGTATAGATGGTTTTGAACACGTTGCAGGTAACGATCAGGAAGGTTTGGTAGCACAGAGTTCATGCTGATTTAAAAACAGGATTTGCTTGTAGGATTTCCTTGTACACTGTGACTGGTGCAACCTGCATCACCTTGCCTTCTCATACAGGCTGGCCGGATTTGAGTTGCCTGCTTTACAGTGATGATGTTTTTGTTCGTGAAGTACCTGCGTCGCAAGGCCTTTCTTTTCTTTTAATTAGAAAGGAGGGAGCTGCTACAACTGTGCCAATAAAGCAAATACACTGCTTTTCTTCTGTAGGTATGTGGGTTATGCTATTTGGTTGTATTTTAGGAGTAATAAGTTTTCTTTTATTCTTTTAGGAGCTGACAGAGGAAGCAAAAGAAGGCGCCTTCTCCAATTTTCCTCTCTCCAAAAACACCATCAACCTTCTCAAAGGTTAGTTAATGTGGCAAAAGGAACTTCTGTTTGTTAGGATTGTGCTCTGATATCCTTAGGGGCAGAGTCTGAAGTGCTATAGAATTCTTCCTGTTTTCTGGGAAGTTGTATAGTTCTCGTTCCCCAGACAAAATTATTCTTGTTGCCTTACATTTTCCTTGCTCAGAAGTGTCACTGGGATGCATCATTTCACTTCCATCCTGCAAAACGTCTCTGAATTTTTAGAATGTTTTCTTAAAACAAACACCCTCATCTCGTTCCCATGTCTTCAGAGCCAAGCTACAACAAAACCTTGGTCTGTAGAAAAAAATAATTATATATTTTTCCCTTGGTGTCTTGCACCAACATTGCAAAGAAGGCTTATTTCATTGTGGCTGCTCACCTTTGTGTTTGGGGGTGGAATACTTCTTGATCTAGAGTAGGACTGAAAACAGAGAGGTGTGTGTGTGTCTTCTAACATGTACCTCCTGTGCTGTGCAGGATTTCACGTGATGTGTCCTACATACTCAGGCTAGTTCTGTGGGAGGGCTCTTCATTGTTAGTCCAGCTTGCAGTAGATTCAGCAGCACTGAACAAAATCTCTTTGGATTACCTTGCAGCTCGAGGTGTAACGTACCTGTTCCCTGTGCAAGCGAAGACTTTTCAGCCCATTTATGACGGCAAAGACCTAATTGCTCAGGCTCGGACGGGAACTGGGAAAACCTTTTCTTTTGCTATTCCGCTGACTGAAAAACTTCAGAGTGTCGCGCAAGATGAGAGAAGAGGACGTTCACCAAAAGTAACTTACCACTTAAGGGTTAACACCAAAACCTTCCAGTAGGGCAGTTTTCAAAAGTGATTTTGTAAATGCTTTGTGGACTTGTTTTATTTGTGTTCCCAATACTGAACACTTTCCTCAGACCAGGAGCTACAGTGTGGCTGAAGTTTTGTAGCCATCTCGGTGACAGAACATTTCATATTTGAGGTTCCTTATAAAGTCCAGACTCCTGTCCTCAGGAATTTGGTGTGTGGCTTTGGGGTTCAGTCCCCTGCCTCTGTAGCAGACTCCTCAGAACTCAGTGAGCTTGTTTCTTACTATAACTTTGGCGGTGATAATTTTTTTTTCCCCTGTGTCTGGAGACTCAACTGAATGGATTCAAGGGGTATTTACATTTTTACTTGAGTGAATCGATAACCAGATACCTGTAATCAGATACTCTATTCCCACACCAATAAGATGTGTGTATTTATCTTGAGACTGAAAAGCTGTGACAGGCTACAGATCTATTGCCTGTTTTGTCCTTCTACTTTATTTTAAAGATGATGGTGATGTGAGATATGAAATGCTATTCTCTGAAAGATTTCTAGGAATGAAATCATTCATCACTTTGTTCTTAAAAGGAAACGTGGGTGAAAGGAAAGATATTGGAGGAGGGCAGGTAGATGGAGAAGGGGGGTACATGGCTGGAGTATTTCACGCTGTGTATCATATCAGATCTTACCATGCTAAATTGTTCGGTGTCTGTTTCTGTCCTTTCACATTGAATTGTGCCTTCGTTGCCTTCAGTGATGTTACTAAGTGTCTGTTTTATCTGGTGTTAGGAAACAAACATCACCATTCTACATCTTAGTTATCTTGTAATGCTTTCCCTTGTTTCCTCTTGCTGGTGTTGAGGCCCTGATGTGCTGTTCCAGGTGGCAGGAAGTGTTACTGGGGTGGTGGGGAACTGTGGCACCTCTGCGACAAGTGTAGCATAAAAAGGGGATTACAAACTGGCAATTGGAGAGCAACAGGCAAAAAATCAGAGCAGTTCTGCAGCATGGCTCCCCTGTCTGACGTGAATTAAATCCTGTTCTCTTTGCACCCTCTCCCGAGCACAGCTACATTTTTGTCTTTTCTTTCCAGGTGTTGGTTCTTGTTCCAACAAGGGAACTGGCCGTTCAGGTAGCCAGAGACTTCAAGAATCTCACAAAGAAACTGTCAGTGGCTTGTTTTTATGGAGGAACTCCATATAAAGCACAGTGTAAGTAAACACTAAAACTCATGGATGGGAGTTGTCTTCCTCCAAATGTATTTCACGAGTAAAACAGGCTTTTTTCCCCGTCAGAGTTTCATTTCAGGCAGCTGTGACATTGAATTCAAAGGAATTACACAGCCTGAGTTGAATTATTTACAATAAATTGTCATTAAAAAATGATTATAGGTCTGCAAGTGTCTAACCCTCCTGATTACTTCTTTATTGTGGGTTTCTGTATGCTCTAAGTGGACATACACTGGGACTGGGTGACTGTCCAAGGACTCTATGTGCAGGTGGCTCTACAAATTTCTGTAGTCAGAATTGAAATAAATAAATAATTTAGCTAAAAAAAAAAAAAAAAAGGCATTTTTTTTTCTGTGATAAACCTATGGAGCTATGGAGGTTTCTAATGTCATCATATGGCAATAATGCCACAGTGCTTTTATGCAGAGACAAAAGCTGCAGGAAAGTGCAGCTTTTTGATTCTAAGGTTAGAAGTTTTGCTGTGTACTGGTTGTTTTTTTTAGATTTTTTTTCTCTGTATTCTGACACAGTTGTTGTTTTTGTCTCTTTTGTTGCAGTTGATCTCCTTAAAATTGGCATTGATATTCTAGTGGGAACTCCTGGGCGGATCAAAGACCACATTCAGAATAGCAAGCTGGACCTTTCCAGCGTGAAGCATGTTGTTTTAGATGAAGTCGATCACATGTTAGACATGGGCTTTGCTGAGCAAGTAGAGGAAATCTTAGGATTTGCCTATAAAAAAGGTAAATGCTGATACTAGGAAAAGAATAGGGGACAATGTAGAAAACACAATTATATTGTTCTGAAAACTGGTGGTGCTCTCCCATTTGAATCCTTTGTGTGATGCTAGTATAAAAGCCCAGAGAAAAGGATAAGATTCAAAGCAAGGTGTCAGGCGGCTGATGGGCTGGAATGGGAATGGCATCTTGGGGAGGAGAGAGGGAAAAAAGGGGGGGGGGAGGGGGCAAGGGAAGAACAAAAAACCCTATTTTTTTTTTTTAGGTTTTACTCCAAGCCCTAATGTTCCTCATTCTGAAAGAGATGTCTGGCTTTAGGGTTAGTTGATCCTTGTGCTGACAGCCAAAGAGTACAAGTAATCTTCTAAAAAAAAGGAAATATGAATAGATTTTTAGAAGAGTTGTAATTCATCCTTTAAGCTTTCTTTACAACTGGCAAGTAAATTGCAGGGAATAATAAAGCATTCTTTTGCAACGTGTGTTTCTACCTGTCTGATCCTGTGAAGCTATGGAGGTAGGTTAAACCTTCTGAAGATCCCATTCATTTGTTAAACTGCTCTTGCAAGGAGTTGTCTATCTGGTTTTATATTTTTCCCCATGATTTGCAGAGTGTCCTTTTTAGCCCACTGTTCTCCCTTTGTGTGTAGCCCTACTGTCCACAACTAGTAAGTATTGGAACACTGGGCAAAGAGGGACTGAGCTTTTCAGGTAAGAGAGGGACTTCAGGCATGGTCCAAACTATTTTCGGTGAAGATCTGGCTGAGTCTTGCATTTCTTTTAGGTGAGGTGAAGGATTCAGTTTAGTTACATTCAAATTACTGTAATCTTGACTTTGATTTCTAAAGGGCCTTAAAAATATTTGAATCGCTTCTGAGTTTTATTGTTGTAGTTGACTTATTGCACATGTAAACTTCTCAATTTGAGAGAATTCAATTGATTTTTTTAATGAGATCTCAAGTTTGATGGTGGTCTTTTCTGCCAGGTTCTGAGAACAACCCTCAGACGCTGCTGTTTTCTGCAACTTGTCCACGCTGGGTGTATGATGTTGCAAAGAAATACATGAAAGATGAATATGAACAGGTAGACCTGATTGGCAAGAAGACCCAGAGGACTGCCACGACTGTGGAAGTGAGTGAGTCTGGTGCAGAGCAGTGTGGTCCTGAGAGCATGTGGCCTGGGTGAGATGGGTTCTGCAGCGACTTTCCAAAGTGGAAAGTGGGGATGTGGAATGACACATGAGTTTTTAAAGCAAAGATGTCATTTAGGGCCAGTAGTTGGCAATTTAAAAAATAAAGTACAAACATGCTACAATTGAATTAATTGTGCCTGTCCTGTGCATGGCTAAGATTTAACGTTTAAGATTTCATTCTTCTTTCCCAAACAGCACTTGGCTATACAGTGTCGCTCGTCTCAGAGAGCAGAAGTTCTCGGGGATATCATTCAGGTCTACAGTGGGAGCCGCGGGCGGACTATCATCTTCTGTGAGACCAAAAAGGAGGCAAATGAGTTGGCTTTGAATTCTTCTCTCAAGCAGGTACTGGGGTCAATAGAAAGCAACAGTTACAGATACTCAGGGACTGAGTGTCCTGAAATAAATATGAAGTTGGAACCGTGTGGATGGAGTTGTTTTTGTGTGTGTTTTTAAGATGTGTGAAATCTATGTCTAAAAGTAGAGCTGTGCATTTAAAATACACTTGTGGCTGTTATTATGTGATTATTACTTGGGCTTTAAAATCATGCAGGACCAGATCAATGGAAAATATGCAGCTAATGCTGAACAACCAGGAAATGTTGTCTCTCTTGGCAGTGGTGGGAAGGCACGTTTTGCCCAGTATTTGAAAAATGTCACATACAAGATATCTTTAGATGTTTCAGGCTAGACTTCCTCATTAAATAACATCTTAACGGTTTGTGTCACTGACAGGATGCCCAGTCATTGCATGGTGACATTCCACAGAAACAGAGGGAAATTACCTTAAAGGGATTTAGAAATGGCGTGTTTGAAGTTCTGATTGCAACCAATGTAGCTGCCCGTGGTTTGGATATTCCTGAAGTTGACCTGGTTATACAGTGCTCACCACCAAAAGTAAGTCATTAGGGGAAAAAGAAATTGCCTTGTTTGTTTGTTTGTTTTTCTTGTGGCAGAATAGTGGGCAATTCCTTTTTTTTTTTTTTTTGCCATATGTATGTTCTGATTCGCCAATGAAGTGGATTTTTTTACATGCAGCCCTGCAATTTTCCAGTTACAATATTTGAGCTCTGATTAAAGTAAAATTTTGGCTTTTCTGTTACTCTGCAAAGTCTAATGGTAGCTTTTGACATTGTTTCAGTATTTCTGAATCCCTTCTGAACACCTTTAGATGGAGTTCTGTAACAATACTAAAGTAGTCCTATGGCCTTTTTCTGTTGAAACTCCGTTGGAGCTTTTTACTTTTAAAAATGTGTAGCAATAGTATTTGTTAAACCCAAGGTACAGTATCTCCAGTGGTTAGCATGTAAATACAAGTTTGGGTACAGAAATGTATAATTCTTTAGGCTTCTGGATTAAAATTTAACTTCACTTCTCTCTTATAAATGTTGGTGGTTTAAATTATACAAGTTTTTTCATGTTGATCTGAATTTGTGAAGGATGTTGATTCCTACATCCATCGTTCTGGACGCACGGGTCGAGCTGGCCGGACTGGGATCTGTATTTGTTTCTATCAGAGAAGAGAAGAAGACCTTCTGAAACAGGTTGAGCAGAAAGCGGTGAGTTGTGCTTTAGACTTCTTAATGAAATGATTCGGGTCCTAAGAAGACGGTGGTTCTCTTGGACTTTGTAACCATGGGCTGCTTAGGGCTGCGTGAGGCCAGCATGGGAGTGGATAGGCCTAAAATGCTGATGTTTATTAAGTGTTGGTAAATGATTTTGTATCAGCTTATTCTAACGTCTCATGAGTTTTCCCATGCTGGCAGTACTCTTTTACTGGCAGGAGGCAGACTGTGACAGGAATGCATGAATGAGACCATGCCTTTTGTTACAATCTGCTTGTGAATTGGTGGAAAGTAGCTCCAGATTAACCAAGGCAGCGACTTCAGATCTTTATTCTAGCTTGAGATATACCTTCTTTTAAGTAAAGACTGTTGGTGCTATAAACAACAAATGAAAGAGGTCGTAGTGATGTGACTCAGGTAGGGTTGAACCTGTGGAGTGCTGAAAATACCTTTAACTGCAATCTGTTTTCTTGATTTCAGGGGATTACGTTTAAGCGGATAGGTGTTCCCTCTGCTACAGATATAATTAAAGCGTCAAGTAGTGATGCCAAAAAGTAAGTTTTTCTGCCTGTTCTTAAAAGATATCTAGAGTTCATGCCAGCAGCAATGCTGTTAATGCAGTTTTAAGGAACAGATGTGTATGTGAGCGTGTCTTTTCCTGTGTCATAAAAGTCAGCTGCTTGCATGTGGACACTGACTAGTTTTCTTAAGATGATACCAATAAACCTGTGTGCTTTAATGTCCACTTTTTCATAGAACATAATCTTCTGTTAAGTCCTTGCTGAAATTGACCTGTGTTCAGAACATCAGTAATCTATCATCCTGTGTTTTTCAGTGTCAATGTATTGCCAAAGGTTGTGCTTTTTATTCCATGCAGCTGTTTACATTTGCTGCCTGATTGGTGGAAATTTCAATGACAGATTTTTGTCATTATTGAGATGATTGGCATGGTGTTGGATTCACCTTGTACTTAAAAGTGGTGGAAAGTGCTGGTGTACCAAAAGCAGCATTAGAGAAGTAACTGTTCTCGGTTTCCCAGCTTATTCTTATTCCTTCTCCCAGAAGTAACCTATTTGATCAGCTGTTCCTAAGAGCAGAAAGTGCCTTGCTCCAGCCCAGCAGTGGCATTGTAGTGGTTTGTTCCTCTTGTGAAGTTAAACACAAGGGATCCTTGGATCTGCTAGCTACACTTCTTTGTGGATTCTTGGCTATGGCCTTAAGAATACTGATATTTCAGAACCTTTCCTTGCTGTTTTTATGCTCTAGGTGTATAGAGGCCATTCCTCCTTTTGCAATAGACTACTTCAGGCAGTCGGCTCGAGAGCTCATAGCGGAAAAAGGAGCGGTTGATGCCCTGGCAGCAGCTCTAGCCCATATTTCTGGAGCATCTTCCATACAGCAGCGCTCCTTTCTCAACTCAACTGCGGTAAATAGCATTATACCTGCATTAATAACAGTGGATAAACAGATCACTTGAGTCCAGTGCAACTGTGGCATTTTCTCTTAAGGCTCTTTCAGAGGGGTTTCTTACAGCTGTTATCCCCTTCTGGTTTGTTTATTGTTCCTAAAATGAACTCAGCTCTTACTGGCACACTGCATGCAATGAGAGAAACTTGAGATCGGTTAGTAAATTTTCATGTAATGAGACTTAAAAGAATTGCTCTAGAGATCTAAGTGACAGAAGACTTTGATGATATAAAAGAACTTAATGAAATGTCACAAGCTGATAGCTTGGTTCTTGCTGTTGTAGTTTTCCTTTCTCAGGAAGCATCTTGCATTTCTGCATATTTCAAGCAGATCTAACATGCAATTACCTGATTGCAAAGAAAGCCTGACAGGTGGAAAGTACAGTCCTTCTTTTTCCTGATGTATTTGGGGAGAACTTGGCCCAGTTTATTGTGTAGTAATACAGTTTTGGAAATAGCATGTGACTGGACTGTACTTCTTGTATCATTTTTTATCCCTTTTGCAGCTGTAACTTTATTTATTGAATAAACATCTCCGCTTCTAAAATACAGAAATGCTATTGCCCTTTGGTATCAATGGGTGCTCCTAGGTTAAATGGATGCCTTTAGCATCTTAAGAGGCTTTTAGTTGCTTTACTTCTGGGAAGCTGCTTCCTTAGGATTCTCTTAGGTTCTTGTGTAGTTATAGTTAGTGGGTTACAGGCTGTCCAACGAAATGTTTTTGCAAGTGTATTTCTCTGTTTCTTCTGAAGGGCTTTGTGACCATGGTGTTAAAGTGCTCGATAGAAATGCGTACCATGAGTTACGCATGGAGAGGGCTAAAAGAACAGCTTGGTGAAGAAATAGATGACAAAATATCTGCAATGCGCTTCCTGAAGGGGAAGATGGTAAGTTATAATCCATCCTTTGGGAAGGAGGAATGGTGGCAGTGGTCCGCGTGTGTGTCTGTGCATGGGCCAATTTCCACAGGGATTGGGACAGTACCAGGATAAAAATGTACCAGTATAGAAATGAAGTATAATGAAATACCAGTATAGAAATATTTGTATATCAGTTCCATGTGCTGCCTGTCTGGAGTTTTGCTGTCTTGGTTATATTTCTGGAAAGCAAATGCTTTTTTTTTTATTTATTTTTTTTTCTCCTATAGGGGGTGTGCTTTGATATCCCTGTTAACGAACTGAATCACATACAGGTATGTTGTTTTTGCAACCTCCAGGGTTAATGAAGTTAAATGTTTGGTGACTGTCATACATAGGGTTGAATATTGGGTGGTTTGGGAAGATCGGGGTTGTGATTTAACGAGGACATTGCACGGGGAGATTGCAATGAGAGAGTACTCAGTTCTCATCCTATAAGCTGATTTTTATTAAATACAGTCATATGTTTTTTGGCTGCCCTGGGGTTTGATCACTCTGGTGTATTTGAGGGTAGCAGCACGTAAAAGAGTTTTCTGTGGACTTCACTTCTTCTTGTCCCTTTGTTGCTCTGCATGGCGTTGATCTGGGCAGGCCATGGTTGATGCTTGTCCCTGTGGGGCTCTCTGCAGAGCTGTTTTAGCACGGCTGGCCTTGCTTGGAGGTGCGGGTGCATTCGGTGCTGCCGTTAGCCACAGGCACGCCATCGGGCTGGCAGCGGCGGGCATGACGTGGTGCTGCTGTGTTTGCAGGAGCAGTGGCAGGACACCCGGCGCTGGCAGCTGGCGGTGGCGAAGGAGCTGCCCGAGCTGGAGGAGCAGCCCCAGGAGGCGAATCGGGGACCCTCCAAGTTCGGGGACGGCGGCTTCAAGCGCAACGGCAAGTTTAACAGCGGCAGCTGGGGACGGCGCTTCAACAAGCCATCCGATTAACCTCCGCCACAGCTATGGGACTGAGCTGGTTTTTACCAAAAAATTAAAAAAGCAAAAAAAATATATATAATAGTAACAAACGGGGCACTCCTGCGTGTGTTTCTGAGGTCGGGGCGCCGCCTCCCGTCAGCGCGGCGGGGCTGAGCCCGCCTGAGGGCGGCGGCCGCCATCTTAGGGGGCGGAGGGAGGGGCCGCGGCCTCCCCCGGCCGGCGGCGCGGTCGTGACGCGGGGCCGCAAGATGGCGGCGGCGGGCGGCTGCTGGGCCGCGGCCTGCGAGAAGTTCCGCAGCGCCCGCACCCTGTCGGCCGTGGAGTCGCGCAAGGACCCGGAGAGCGAGCCGTACCGCTCCAAGTACAGCGCCCGGGCGCTGCTGCAGGAGGTGAAGCAGCAGCTGAGCGCCGCCGAGGAGGGAGGCGAGGCGCGGCTGCTGGCCGTGAGGCGCGCCGTGCTGGAGTACGAGCTGGGCGTCAACCACACCGACACCGAGGAGCTGTCGGCCGGCGAGGAGCACCTGCAGCGCTGCGTGCAGCTCCTCCAGCCCCACCGCCTCTCCCGAGACTGCGTCTCCCTCTACATCCAGGCCCAGGTGGGCAGGGGGTCCTGAGGGGGCCCTGGGTGCTGTGAGCTCTGCAGAGGAGCTCTGGGAGGGACCTACTCCTCTTCAGCCCCGTGGGGGGTACGGCCCGTTTGCTTCTGGCCCGAAAGAGCGGTTCCTGAGGGTTGCGGAGGTGTGCTGCTCGCTTTGGAGCTCACTCGCTGATGCACCCGGCATTAGCAGTGTGTTCTCTGGGTATAAATCAGGCGTTGGCAAAGCAGCCTCCTCCTCAGGATCGGGAAGCAGAAATTCGTAAGGCTGGAGCCAGAATAAGTTAGTGAAAGATTTCAGTGTGTCCAGATCTTAACTGTGATTCCTTAACCCTCACTTGCTGTCAAAGTCAAGTTGGGGGATGCTTTTCTTTATGCAGTGTCCTGAAAAGGTAAATTATTCTTAAAATCGCTTACTTGTTTGCTTTTCAGCATTGCCTGTTGTCTCTTAATCTATTATATTTTATTCAAGACAAGTGAACATCATTTTGAGAGTCTAGAAGTAATAACATTCACTCCTTAAAACTGAAGAATATAATATTGTTAACAAAATTTCTGTCCAACAGCAGACAGACCTGCCATCACCTGCCACCTACTGCAAGGCATGCAGCTGAGTAGTGATGCTAAATGAGCGTGCCCTCAGCTTTCCATCCCAAATGCTGTAGAAGACTTGAGTATTTAAATTAAAAAACACAAAGCTACCAAACCTGAGTATGAACGCAGTAATAGTCACCATGGCTGTAATTCATCAACATGTTCTAGGTACTGCAAATTATGTTGTTGCTGCACACGTGCTGTTTGGAGAGGAGGGACATTCCTTTATCCTGCTGGGCCTGTTTCTGTAGTCCTACCTGTAATTTCTGTCCTTTCATGTAAGGATATATATGGCAACTTCTGTCTAATTAAATTTGGTCAGTTCCACTGCTCAGCTGTGGGTAAAATGTTTCTGTTCGTAAATATCATGCTATGTGGCACTTTCTTTTAAAAATAATAAAATGAATGGAAATGAAAGGGCCACGAGGCTGGCGTACAGCTATGCCAGTAGCATAGTAGCTTTTTTGAAGGTCTTTTTTTTAGTCTTGTTGGATTTTATAACAACACTGGCTAGGAATTAAATTAAAACAGTAGGCGTGGATTGTTACTAATACCTTCGTCTTATTTTTGTAAAAGGTAGGTTCACAGCTGCAGTGACATGTTATTACGTAGTTTCCTGTAATATAAATCTAAAAGTGGTAATCGTAGCTTTTACATCTTAGTTCCTTTCATTTCTTCTTGTTGTCAAAGTGTACAAGCATTCGTTCCTACCATTTTTTTCCCTGTAAAATTTTCCACGAAGTTGTGATGATAAATGTCTAATATGATAGCAAATGATTTAAAACATGATTGAATCAGATGTAGAACATGCTGTGTAGAAAAAGCTTCATTTGAACACACCAGTCCTAATTTAGGAGCCCAAACACATAAAGTTACACTTTGAGATGACATTTGTATGTATTTGCCCCTGCGGGAACCTTCCTCTTTGAGCAACTTGTGATAAAATGGGTTGCCTTTTGAAATGTATGATTTGAAAATACAGATATGGGGATGAAGACTGATAAGTTATTTGGATAAAACATGTGACATAATTGGAACATAACTGTTTTGTTCTTCCTTTGAAATTTAGAACAATCTAGGTATCCTGTGGTCTGAAAGGGATGAAATTAAAACTGCACAAACTTACTTGGAATCTGCCGAAGCCTTGTATAATCAATACATGAAAGAGGTACCGTGTTTATAAATATTCTGTCAGGTCTTACTTTGGTGCACCACTTACAGTTTCATTGGACTTGGAAAAAACATACAATGGAACTTGAGTTTCTGAGCTTTGTACTCGCTGCTGTGACACTGTTGAGAAGTGGGATGGTTTGTACTGCTAGCGGAGGAGGCTCGCTTGCTAGTTTCAAAATGGGTTTACTCAGGAAAATAGTTTTGCTCAAAAAAAAAGCAGTTAAACCCCTCTTGCATATTAAACAACCTTTTGAGTTGTGGATTCTGCTGTATATCAACAAAGGCTCCCTTGTGGTATTGTTAGGTGCTTTGCAAAGCTCTTCCTACAGTGACTTGCCTCAGGGACAGAGGAGTTCCTGAGTGAGCTAAAAATATTTGTGGCCTTAAAGCAGCAGTACGCTGTCGTTCGGGTTAGACAGAAGTTAGTTGCATTAAATGTGGTTTACAGCATAAGTTATTTTACATTTTACTGTTCTCAAATGGTTATTTTTTGTTGGCTATCTGCACGTCATTAGGCAAAGGGTAGGGTATGTGTACAAAACTGTCGTAACCCCTCATCAGATCATTTGTCACGTTATTGTCCCCAACGTTTATTTACTTGCCACTGACATAGTAGGGCATTATAGTGAAATGCATGCCATAAGCAGTGTTTGTCTGCCTCACCACTTACACTGACTTTACTGACAGTTTTTAAGACAAGTTTGAAGAGAGCACTGCTGAAAGATGTGTAATCACCACTCTTAATCTCCCACACTGTCATAGAATGAACAAAAATAAATATAAGATCAGAGTTAATACCTGTGTGCTCAGCAATATCGTTCATTTCTTCTTGTATGAAGAAAATACTTTGTACATATCACAATATATACGAGGATTATGGTTTTGGTTTAAAAAACAAAAAACCAAAGTATTTCGCTAATAGTTCACATATTTACATTAATAAACTTGCAGGTAGGTCGTGTCTTAGATCAAGATTTAGCAGCTTCATCCTCCAAAGACTTTGGCTGTTGTCTCATTTGTATGTTTGAGTAAAGAGCTTGTGAATAAAGGGAGTGATTGCAAAGTGGCAAGAGCAGTCTGCGCAGCAGGTCTGCTGAGCGCTCTGCACGTCGTGTTCTTTGCGGTACTTCCTGCAGGATGTTTTCTTGTTACCGATCAGTGCTGCTGGGCAAACAAATATTTCACACTTGAAGACAAGCTTAGTGTTAAACTGAGGCTTTAAAAACACGATGTGAAGCCGTTATGTTGTTACATATCTAAAGACACCCAATTGTAGGGTGAGTATTTCTGGTGCAGGTAGCGTGTGTTATTTTGAAGTATGCAGGCAGAGACATTTTACAAGCTGAACACGGTGTAATTCTATGTGAAATTGTGGTCTTCTTCCCCCCAAAATTTCTTGAATTATGTAGAATTGCTGCAGAGATGTGAATTCAAATAGCTGTAGATGAGAAGTTCTGTTGAATTTAGGATTGAAAACTGGTAAACCAGTCTGCAGCCAGAAGAGGGAGCGCTACGTCACAAAGTAGGAGAAATGTAGCTGACTGAATAGGTCGTGTGTTCCCGCAGGATGGAAATCCTCCCCTGGATCCCAGTGAACATTTCATGTCAGAAGAAGAAAAACTCACAGACCAAGAAAGATCAAAAAGGTGGGTGCGGAGCAGCATATTCGGATTTTCTTAATTTTTGTTTTCTTACTTAGGAGGGTGTATTTAGGGAGTAGAAAGAGAAATCTAAGGAGCTTCTTTTTTCAGATTTGAAAAAGCCTATACCCATACGCTGTATTATCTGGCCCAAGTGTACCAGCACCTGGAGATGACTGAGAAGGCTGCTCAGTATTGCCATACTACTCTGAAACGACAGCTGGAGTACTGTGGCTATTACCCAGTGGAATGGGCACTCAATGCTGCTACGCTGTCACAGTACTATCTCTCGAAGGTAATATACCGGTTTTTCTGCTGTAATTGTATCGTAAACGTAGCTAGCAAGTAAGACTATTGTTTAAACAGCTGTTTGGAGCAGGGCTCCCTGTTAAATTAAAAATGGCCTCTTATTAAACCATGGATTGTCCTCTGACGTGGTAGAGCTATTATTTTCTGAAGAAGAAGCCATAGTAGCCTTGCTTTTCTGTGGCTTAGTGATGACAACACGGAAAACGGACAGGGCTGTAGAGAAGAAAAGCTCTGTAGTTAGTGAACATCTCAGCAGTGATGTGACCTGATGCTTGTAAGTGACATTTACTAGGTCATAATTGCTTAAATTGTTTCTTACGTTGTTCTCTTACAATACAGAATCTGAAAACAAAGACGTCTTAGGGCTGAGGTGTTGCACGTTGTGTGTTCCATATAAATCATCGTCCTTTGTACTTTGGCACGTGTTTAAGAACTGAGCCTATGTGAACATTAAGGCTAACTGTAAGATGGTAATTGTTACTTCCACACGTCTGTCCAGACTCTAAGTCATCCGTCCTGTTGGGAGATGCTTCCATTTTGTTTAGGAATGTTTAAGTTCCAGACCACTCGGGTGCTTTTTCCTGATCCTTAAAAACTTCTGCTATACATAAACCTGTTAATGCTCAGTTGAAAAGTAACTTGTCATTTCCATGAGGTTTTGATGCATTGACAAGAGTAATCATTAAACAAGGCAAATATAAGTAAAGGAATCGAAATCTGACTTAATGCATTGACTTGTTTGTCCAGCTCCTTTTGACTAACGCCATCTGATGCTGTCTTCACCAGAAGATGGCAGGAAGTGAGAGTAGCATAGATCAGAGCAGTCTGAAAGTGTTCACAATGTAATATAAAAAAGAATATTTTAATAATGGCTTGCTTTTGTGGCTGTGGTAGACAGAAAGCAGTTAGAAAATACTGCGTTCAGTAGTAGGTGTGGAAAAATTGTCTTTTCTTCCAGCATCCAGGGGAATATTCTTGAGAGCCTCTCAGTTCTGTAATTTGCTTTGTCCTCCTGTCTCCGTACTGCCCGAGGTGAGGGGTCTAGCCAAGCTGAGAGCCGTGCTTGTGTTGCTTGTTCCAGTGATAAACGCTGCCGTTTCTGTTTCTCTCAGCAATGTTTTATGGAGTCCCGACATTGCTTAGCAGCAGCCAGTGTCATCTTTAGCCAAGCCGGCCAGGTGCCGTCTGCTGAAGACAGTAAGTTCACATAAGTGTTCTACGATAAAATGTGGTGAATTATGCATCATTAACACATGCATTAGAAGTGAAGCCTATAAATATGTACACAACATGTCCCAGTGTTAATTTCCCCAAATCTCTTTTGTTAATAAACTGGAATGTCTCTGAAGAGCTGCTGCAGCTTAAGATTAGCTATGAGTAAACCCTTTGAAAATAGAATCAAGTGCTTGTTGATGATGTTTCAGAAAGCATACCAGAAAGTTAGATAAGACTTGCATTTACTGTAAAAGTGACAAAAACTGAAATTTAGAACAATATGCTTTCAGTAGCGGCAGTTCACCCACTTGTTACTGTACATGTGCTTAAAATGCAGCTTACCTTTGCCTGTAAGCCATCAGAGGATGGTGATTCAATGAACCAAAACAGGTACTTCCTGGGCATAATTTTGAAAGGGGGAAGGAAACTGCAGCTCTTAAAAAGCCCAAATTCAGGTACTTTGACTGCCTTTTGTTGCTGAATGCTGCAGCCTCATTAATGGCTATTTTTGAAGTTGTAGATAACCATCCTTGTTGTTTGGGGTATTTATGTAAAGGAACAACTTCACTGTTCAGCACAGAGATCAATAAAAGACTTCTAGAGAACTGACCACAATTTTAAGGACCTGTGGTTACGTGATAGCATCAGTACGCAACGTAAGTCGTCTATTGTAGGATTATGCTTTGCTTATCTACAGCACAGCTTTTTATGTTCCATGTCTTGGGCAAATGAAAGCTTCAAAACAGTAGAGCTTAACTGATGGAGAGTGAGCAAGTACTCAGGGAAGTCCCAGTGAGTTCATAACTCCGACTTTAAACGGTGAATATATTGTTTAACTTCTGATGGTTTGAGCTGTTTAGAATTCTAGCACTTTAATCCATCCATGCTGTTAATTCACATAAATTATAACCTGAATAGACTCAAATGAATTTTATTTAACTGAAGATCAGTGACAGTACATTAATTTGGTTTTAGTATATTTTCTTGCTCAAAAATACAGAATTCGATGCAGTTGCCTTTGAGGATGTACTTAAATGATGGTGTCCAAAAGACTTTCAGTTTCAAGGGAACAGCGCTGTCAGAGCTGGGTTCTGCTGATCTCTTAGGCCTGTAAAAACCCAGGGGTTTTCAAACAGCCTGTGTTATAAAATAATCCGGTAGGTCTGAATCGGTGTTTATGGGCTTCTGTAGCTACTTGTCTGCACAGTTGTCGGAGTTCTTGAATCAGCTGTTTACAGAGTCGTATAATGACCTAACACAGTGAACATCTATCTGTCCAACATGAAGAAAAAGTAATTAAATACAAGTAATGTTTTCTTTGCATGTAACATTTGGGGTTATTACTGGAGTGCTCAAGTATTAAGGTTCTTACGTGTTTACATCCACCAACTAGATGAAAATGAGCAAGACCAGCAGGACCTTCGACAGAGAAAAGCTGAAATTGCAAGATGCTGGATTAAGTATTGCTTGAATCTTCTGCAGAGTGCTCGGAAATTACTTGAGGTAACTCAAAATCTGTTCTGTAGGAAAAAAAAGTCCATTCTGATGCCTGTAGGAGGAGTCAATATAGTGAATATAAGGTTTAATATACAAGTGTGTCTTCTCTTGTGTTTTGCTGCTAGTAATTTTGTGTTTGAAAGGTAACTCGTAAATTAAATGATCCAGTGTAAGCCCGTCTTTGTAAGGCACGTGCACTTTTAATTGCTATGCTTTGTCTTTTCAGGATGACATAGGAGAGATGGATTCATTCAGGCAAATGCAACTTAAAGCCCAAAGGAAAAAAGAGGAAGATGAAAACGAGAACGGCAGGAAAAAAGCTGTCCTTTTCGGGACGAGTGATATATGTGACTCTGTCTTAGCCATGGAAGAGAAAGTGAGCAGCGTGTATCCGTTAGATTTTCAGGAAGCCAGAGAGATCTTTCTAGTGGGTCAAAACTATGTTCAGGAAGCAAAAGAGTTCTTCCAGGTTGACGGTTATGTTACTGACCATATTGAGATTGTTCAGGATCACAGTGCGTTGTTTAAGGTCCTTGCTTTCTTTGAAGAAGACTATGAGAGACGCTGCAAAATGCACAAGCGTAGAATAGACATGCTGGAGCCTATATACGCAGACTTGAACCCGCAGTACTACCTGTTGATTAGCAGGCAGCTTCAGTTTGAACTAGCCGAGACCTATTACGAGATGATGGATTTAAAGGTAACGATTGGTAACAGGTTAGAGGGGCTTGACTCCCACACGATAAAAAAAGTTAATTCCTTGGCTCAGTTAGCAATCAAGTATTACGAACTCTTCTTAGATTCTTTGAGGAACCCAGATAAGGTGTTTCCTGAGGAGCTCGACGAAGATGTTCTCCGCCCTGCAATGGTGGCTAAATTTCATATCGCGCGGCTCTATAGTAAGCTTATTACTTCAGATAGCAAAAAGCAACTGGAAAATATGCAGACATCATTGGAATATTACACATTTCTGATAGACTATTGCGAGAAGCACCCAGATGCTGTCCGTGTTGTTGAGACTGAACTAGAACTCAGTAAGGAGATGGTGGGTCTTCTTCCAACCAGAATGGAGAGGCTAAGAGCAAAACTGGGGCCGTTCGTATAAATACTTGCCTTGAAGGAAATGTGCACTATTAAAATGATCTCTGTCAAAACCAGTGCTGCCGGCCGGTTTCTGTGCCGATTAATAAAACTAAGGTGTCTGGTAACACAGCCTGCAGTAACACGACTATGAAAAACAGAGCACTCCAGTTAAGTAGCTCACCCACACTAATGGTCTAAACCTTCCATGTAAAGTGAATGTCCAGATGATGCTTTGTATTGCTTGTACTGTATGTAAATATAAACCTTCTCTCCTTCTGTTTTTTCCTTTGAGATGCGGTCTATATGTAGTGCTGTACAAAAATGGTTTATTCTAAGAGAATCTGTTGCTCTAGGAAAAAAATTTGAAGCAACTTGAGGCACGTTCTTCCACTTAGAAAACTTTTTCTGTCTTCTAACTTTTGTCCCCAGAAAGCCTTATCCGTATGAAGGGAACCTTATTTTCATTATTTATTTTATGTGTTTCTCAGTGTTTCCTTACCCTGTTACTTAAAACCTAACTGATAGAGGCTCAATAAATGGACTAGCTTGGCTAAATGTTCTTTTTCAGAGTCCTTAGAATTCTGTTTTGTTTTGTCTTACCATGATATGATACACGGTACAACTTTTACCAAAATAAATGGCTGTGAAAGTGCTTTCCCATGTGCCATCAATCAAAATACACAAGCATTTGAAGCGCCAGAATGGCAAGCAAGAAATCAGCAGGCTTTCTTGCTCAAGGGGGGAGGCAATGCCCTGTTCTTAGAACAACTGTTGAAAAATGGTAGGGAAGAGCTGCTGTGGGCTAGTGCTCCAAACACTGCTTGAAGGCCCCAGGTGCCATAACCAGCTCCTTGTGTAGGTCAGGAAGGACAGAAGCCTTCTCAGCCAGAGCTGCAGGTAGGCACCTCTCCCAAGTTGCTGCAGATCCTCAGGAGCACTGTTCAAATATCTGTTTTGATGCTGTGGATTGCCAACTTCTCTGCTAGAGCTGAATCTCATTAAGGACCTGGTGATTTGGCCGTTTTCCTGGCCTTACACAAACCATCACCTTTGCCCCGTTCTGAATTAGCCACCTATTTACTCCTTCGTGGAAGACCAGGCTGTGTTTCTGACCCAAAACACGCACGGAGCTTGTCTTTGTATTTCTTGTGTCTGTGGAAGGATTACAAACCGGTGCTGTAGATAAAACGTAGGCTGAGCACACGATCAAGCCATATACGTAGAGAGAACAGTCAGAGAGGTCGGCCAGCTCTGGGAAAGCAAAGTGACAAGGGTGTGCAGCAACGAGCCTCCACACACTGGCAGGCTTATCGTTATCGAGCTGATGGGAAGATTTTTACAGAAATGGAGGGCATTAAATGAGAACAGCCCAACAACAGGTTTCTTATGGAAACCTCAAGAAAATGAGAAAATTGGTCACTGGAGAGGGGGTGAGGGAGGAGCGTATGCAAGCAAGAAAGTACATGGTGTATGTGTGGTAAAAACCTCTCGTTTGCAGACTGCAGCGCAGAACAGGCTGCCTGGCTGCTAACCACAAGCAAATAGGCCAGCGCATCGGTCCTGGAAATGAGAGGTAGCAAAGCTCAAAACTAGAGCATCTGTTTTGCATGCACACACAGAGAGTGTGTGCACGTGTGTGTGAACGTGTGTGTGCATTGTTTGTTTTCCTAACTGCCTAGTCAGCCTTTAAGAGTTTCCACTGTCAGTACCTCCATTCAGTTTTTCCCTTGGCCTGGCGGTGGGACGGCCCACAGCTTCTCAGAGGGCTGTACTGCGCGTTCTTCTGCGATTTCAGTTAAAGGCAGCGTGCATTTTTACCACTAACTCGTATAATTTGAAATACAAGGTTATGTTTTTCTAATAACTTCTAGCTTTGTATTCAAGTTTTATAATTTTTTCCCGCTCATGTTTAAATACTCCACCCTCGAGGGCCTTCAAGTGAATTTTTTAAAGCAAGGCTGGGCTTATCGACCTTGGTTTACTCGTAATTCAGGGAAAGACAGACCGAGGGCTAACCCACCGTACCAGAGCAGCGTGCAGGGCCCTGTGTTGCTTTTAGCCAGCCATTGGTGCCTAGAGGAGCACCCCTCTTGTTAGCAGCTTTTGCTTTGTACTCACCAAAATTCTGGTCAAAGCTCGGTGGAGAACAGGACAACACTTCAAAAGGCCTGGAAATAAGAGAGAACAGGGCTTTTTTCACACTTTTTTCAGCTTGTGGGGGTGGTGCTGAGGTTTGGACACCTCTTCCCTCTGCGGGAGTGCTTCAACTGGTCTTAAAAACTGCAGTATAACTGTATATATTCATTATATATTAAATTTAGAGCTCCAGAAACCAATCATCTGTTCTTCATCTCCTACGGTAAAAGTTGAAGACTACCACCAACTAAGCATATTTTATTCCTGAGACTATTTCAGGCCAGATGCTCACCGCAGCACATTATGTTGTGGTACTTCGAGGCATGTCTTCTTTATGGAAACCTTTTGAATATTTCCTATTTGTTAAACTATTTGATAGAACGGACTTAGATTGTGTAGTAGCTTAGAAAAAGGGAGGGAGGCCAAGAGGGGACTTGTTGGATTAGGCAGCAAAGCTCCCCTGAGGAATGCTGAGTTTTAACTGTGGAGTATGTGTGAGGTCAGGCATTTATTTCAAAGATTAATTAAAGATTAGATTCCCGTGAACTCCATTTAACCTGTGTTTTATTCTTTTTTGTACCTCAAAAACAATCTTGCCGCTGAAAACTCCTTTCTGTTGTCGTACTGTTTTTTTCTCCTTCCCCAGCATGGAGCAGTGAGGTTTACAAGAAGCCCATGTTTGTGCAGAATGCGTATCAAGTGTCACATCTCCTCAGCGCAGAGGCTATAACCTCAGAGTCCTTCTTCAGACAGTGCATAATGCTCACTAGAGGTAATTTGTTTTGTTTAAAACCAGTTTCGTTTTAATTTAAATGCTCTCAATTCTCATACAGGCTAAGACGCTTTACGTGGTACAAAGTGGGTGGATCAGGAAGCTTGTTAAATGGTTCAGGACAGAGAATTAAACCACTGCCTTTTTCTGTCGCACCCTCAAAGCCCGTGGAAGAAGGCTCTTTCCCTTTTTTCCCTTGAGGAGGATGGCAGAACTGCGTGTCCTTTGCCATTCCCCTCCCTTAAACCGGCTGAACTACCAGGGGAAATGAGAAGTGAGCCCTCGCTTCCCCTTTCCCATCAGGAAAATGGGTCCCCCGCACCCCGAAGGGCACAGTCTTAGTGGCCTTGGCAGGGCGGATGGCTTCCTCCTTGTCTGCAGACAGATGCCTCGATGTATCGGTGCAGAGCTGGCACTGGGTGTGATCGCTGCAGCAGCCCCACGTCCGGAAACATTGCAGGAGCCTGATTAAGCTCAACATCAGACAACGAGATACCAGACTGATCTGCTTAACTTATGGCTTTAGGCATTTCAGGTTTTTTGTGTTTTGTTTTTTTGCTTTTCCTTTTGCTCAGCACTCAGCGAAGATGAGCTTTGCTTGTGTGTTTCTTCTAAAAGATTGAGATAATCGCTGTTGCTTTGATGTTTTCTGGGGAACTTTTCATTACAAAATGCCCAGAACCAGCCCAGCGAAGCAGGACCCCAGCCTAGGCGGGCATCCCTGAGGCTGAGCCTTTACAGCCTTGCAGTTACAGAACTGAAGACTGTTACGTTAAAAATCAAGTGCGTAAACTTGTGGCTGGAAGCATTTGTCAACTTTTTCCTCCTCAATTGCAACATTTTAGGTTACTTTAGAGCTTGCCAGGAATAATTAATGCCGATTTTGAATTCCGTTTAAAAGCCGTGCTCACGTGCTTCCAAGTAACTCTTTCAAAGAGCCTGCTAGCACTTGGTAATTTTGCAGTTTAGTTGATCACGTCTCGCTCTTCCTCATCCCAGCGAGACGTATGAGCAATCAGTGATGTCCTAACAAGAACCACTTGCCTGCCTGCCCTTTTCCAGAAGCGTACAGTTGGGTATTTACAGCCACAGATGTGAGCCTTGTACCAGAGAGACTGTTCGGGGAAGGAATACTGAACACGGCCCGCTCCACAACCACTAAAACATATTGGGTTTTGTTTGGAGAAGCGACTGACAGCAGCGCAGCGCCTGAGCTGGGAAGAGCACAACTATTTAGGTGTTTTGTGGCAATGCTTAAGCATTTAGGGCTTGATTTTGCTCTCATCTGGTGCACACAAAATGCTGACAGCCTCCTCACATGCTCATTGACACTGCAAAAGAGACGTCAAGCAATGATGCAAGCATTTCACTGTTATTAGCAGACTTTGCTGACCAAACAAAAAGGAGTTGGATGAGTGATGAGTGAAAGGTTGCGAGGGACAAGTTGGAGCAAGATGTTAGTCACTGGACACTGTGAGAGGACCATAGGGCTTGCATCAGAGAGCTCCAACATCCCCATCTGAAATACAGGGGGCAAAAAGAAGGAATTAGCAAGACAGTTTCCTGTAAGTTAACCCTCTTGGAGGAGCGGAAGAGAAAGTAGTTCCTGGACAGGCTCTCCAGCTGCTCTGAGTGTTGGCCATGGATCTCCTGCTCGCCTGGAGCCCATCTCCAGGAGTCCGGCAGCCTCCAGAGACGCTTCAGAGCAGCCCACAGGGGGATGCACTTGGGCCCAGAGCCTCCCTCTGCCGGAAAACCAGGACTTTCCACATAACGGAGGCACTGACGGTCCAAAAATGACATCAGGTTCTGTCTCATAAAGACAAGAGGACAGAAGTGATGATGTTGGACCTGAGGACCACCAGCGTGGTCTGCAGGCTCAAGGAGAGGAGGGGACGATACAGAACAACACAACCTCCTGTATTTGCAAATAACTCTCAAATCCTTTTTCTGAACTTCTCCACGTGCTTTGTCTTATTTTTTATGGTGCCAAGCTGCCTATGTTACTTAGTGCTTTAGTAAGAGCACACCTCTCTCTACACCATGAAGGAACAAAGTTCTGCTAGCATGAGGGTCTCTTGAGCGTGACCACCCTCATCAGCCTGTCCTGACCCTACTGCACCGTTTGCTGGAAGCATCAAACGGGACGAATCCAGTCCCAGGCTGGCAGAGCCCTGTTTGAGGTCCTCAACTGCCCTAAAAGCCACTCTTGACCGCAAGGGAGGCTGAGGCCAGCGCAAGTTCCCCATTTTGTCTCCAGACAGTTTGGCCATTCAGTTCCTTGAGTATGAATAACTTGAATCTCTCTCCATCCTGAACCCATTTTAATTCCTACAGCGAAAGCCTCCTGCTGCTCTGGGCTTCAGCATGTGAAGGCAGGAAGCGCCACAGCCTGCACCGCAGGGGAAAGCTGCTCTTTGCCTTCTGAGGGAAGGGCCCATTCTTCAGCCAGTGTTTCTGACAGAGCCACGACCGCTGGTGGCAGCTTCCTGCGAACCATCCGCAGCGCTGGGTGCCCGTGCAGCTGTGGCTTTCGAGCAACGATTTCTCTCTGGGTGTCTGTTGGCCTTTATCATGGGAAAAAACAGGGAGCTGCTCTTCTGCGCAATCTAGATGGCAGCAAGCGTCAGATTTCTGTGCAACGCACGTGAGCAGTAGTGACTTCTTGTGAGATCTCAATCTTATCTTCATGGGCCAGGTCCTGATACTGCCCTTGGAGGCAAGAGGCTACGGCACGAGAGGCAGAGGGATGCCGGGTGCTGTGCGGGCTGCCGTGCTCCAGCATCCCAGGCGCGGGGCTCAGCCACAGCCAGGGTTGAGGATCCATCCTGGCTCCGGGCTGGACTTAGAAATCCCCTCAAGGGACCCAAATCTACCTCCTGGGTTCATCAGCTCTTTGTTATTTTGGGGTGGGACATGCTCTTACTTTCAGCCCCCAAAAATGTTGTTTGGTCATGAACTGGTGGGAGAAAGTATTCCTTCAGTCGAGCTGAATCCTTCTCCCTTTAGCTTCTTCTCCAGCGCTGATCAGCACAAGTGTAGGCTTTCTTGATCACCAGTCCCCAGCACAGTGACCCACAGATAACACATCGATGTGTAAGATGTTTCTGTAGGTAACAGTGACCCCGGAGCGTGTGGTGACCCCGCAGCAGTTGGGCTTTATCCGATTTCTGAGCAGTTATGAATGGGAAACTTCTTTATCAGGACCCCCATCTGGGTGGAGAACGCCTCGCCCCTGTACCTGCATGATATGGGGCCACCAGGAGGGAAGTTTCTTGCCCTAAATCCCCTGTTGCCAATGGCAGGACAGATGCCCTCATGCTGGGCACTCTCACAGTGTGGTCCCAAGGTAGTGATGTTATAAATTACTCGTCATTCCTGAGGTAAATTGGGAGATAAAACTGCCCTGAGAGTTATGGCTGAGGAGCAGTTGAGATTTTGAGATGTTTCTTCTCTGCTTTGGGGCTGCTTCCAGGCATTTCGGGCACATTGGGAAGAATCCCGGGTGTCTGCGCAAGGGGCCACAAGCAGCCCCCTCCCTCTCCCTGCCCCCAAATTAATGCCTTAGAAAAATGCAAAGCCCTTAATCTGCTTTACACGTGATTTGAAAGCAGCAGCAGTGCTTCAGCAGCGAGGCAGTAAGACGCTCCGACAGCCAGACAATGGCACGTTTCAAGGCTCTCGCTGCTGCACAGGGGCTGTGAGCCCTTCCCCTGCCCACGCGGACACAGCCCTGCGGGACCCTGGGGGACCTGGGAAGGTTCCGTGAGCCCGTGACCAGCGGAAAGTCAGAGGTGTGATGGCAGGAACGACTTCCGTGGGCTGGGGATGTGGGACCCTGCGCGTTTGCTCCATTTCCTATTGACACCGAGCACCACCTCAAAAGAAAAGAAAAAAAAAACTAAAACAAAACCCAACACAGAGTTGATGCTAAAAATACAAAGTGGAGAAGAAGTCGGTACAAACAACTGCTGCCTGCGAGTCTGTCTGTACATGCTAGCGTAGAGGCTCCTGGTTTTCCCATGCTGGAAAAGCCATGTGTGGAAATGCAAAATAAATGGCAAGAATTCCCAGCCCCTTGTTGGGCAGTGAATCCAAGGGAGCATCGCAGGGAAAGTCACCGCTCACCAGAAGCACCGCCGGGGCCTCGGTGGACTTTCCGCCTCATAAAAATAGCTTCACCACAGACTGCTCGTGCTGCCGGCCGCGGTGCTGCGGGAGGTGCTGGCAGCATGCTGGCCCCCACGTCTCTGCCCGGGTTAACCTGGTGGGGAGTGGTATGAGTAAGAAAAACCCCACCGCTACCATTGCCTTCTTGTACCTCATTTATTCTTGGCTAAACTCAAGCCTGGCTGGTTTAATCCCAACAAAAAACCTGCCGATGCAAGAACACGGTGGGCTGGAGGAAAGAGCAGTGGGCAGGGATGTGTGCCTGGACCGTGTGCCTGGTGGGCTTGTCGTGGGTTTGCCTTTGCCCGCGGGAAGGACCGGAGCGGGGATTTCGGTGCCCAGTGAGGAACTGGGGGGCCGGAGCACTGGGCTTTTCCACAGATGCCTCACTTCAGTCAATCAGGAAGCGGTGACGCAGGTTATGGGTTGGGTTTGAGGTTTCGGAAACCTTGTCTAAAAGTCGGTCTCCTCGCCTCACTGTATTTCTGAAGCGCGAGGCCGCAGTGGAGGCTGGCGGGGAGAGGAGGAATGCCGGCCAAAATGCAGCTCCCAGTCAGATGTAGCAGGAGGATTTTCCTGGCTGTTTGTGTAATCCTCTTTGTGGGATGCACAGCGCAAGGTAACGCCGAGCGGTTGTTCTCTCTGTAATCCTCTTTCTGGGTGAGGCAGTGTGGGCCAATGAAGCAGCCTCCAAATTTAAGGGAGAATGTTTCAAATTGACCTTCTTCTGGGAGGAACGAGGTCTGCTTAGGAAACCTGCTTTGCTAGCTTCTTGTTTTCCGAAGGGAGAATTGGTAGGAAAGATGCCTTTTGCTAGTGGAACATTTCTGTATCCCTCACCCAGCCCGTATAAGAAAAAGACTTTGTAAAATAAGATACTCTATGTACACATACATCCAATATATGCCAATATAGATATTTTTAACCAGCCCTTTCTCAAGGGCCCGGTTATGTCCTGCTATTCCGTTATGCAGCTATAGAGTAAGCCTGTTGCAGTCCCCATGTCATAACTCCTCTGGTCTGCTTGTGGGGGGGAGGAAACGAAATCGGGCGTAAGTGTGAGGAAATTAAACGGTTTATTCAGTACAGAAAAAATTGCCACACGCAGCACTAAAACAACGAAAAGGAAATGTTGATTCATGATGACAAATGCCTTGTGGATTCCTTTCTTGCAAGAGAGTGGCTCTTACCAACCATATGTAGGATGATTTCTTGCCAAACTACAGCAAACTATGGCTATGGCAGTGAGAAGCTTTCATTATGTACCTACTGCCGTCTCTGCACTGAGGCTGATCTTTCAGAACTTAGAGCCTGCTTTCTGTATAATGCTTATTTACAAAGTATTCAGCTATGGTTGTTTCTTTTGTTGCGGCTATTGTTATAAAAAACCTTCATAAGACCCTAAGAGAAGTCAATAAGGAATGGGAATATGCTGCAAAAGCAGCAGGAAACCCTACCTGAGAGACTCTTTCTCTGACAGAAGACTGTAGGAGGAAGCTGAAAGTCATCTAGCACACTGTGGCAATATATGGAGCAATAGAGAGCCGTAATTACAGACAGATATTCCCAAGAAACTGAGAAAAATTAAATAGAGTGCCAGAAGGAGGAGGATGTGCCAGGAGGCTTCAGAACGAGTTAATTAAATGAGACTGGAAAGAAAGATGCTGTACTGTTGCTTCCATCCCCATTTTCTCCTTTTGGTAGTTTTGGAGGACTTGTTCATCAGCGTTGGCCCGGGGGCACTGAGCCAAGGCGGTGGGTTTGGGTAATTTTGCCGACGCAACACCCAAGTTGGGATCGGTGGGTGCGGGTGATTAACGTGTGCTGCTCCCACAGGTGCCCCCATGCAGAAGGCTCGGTACAAGAGGGTGAGGTGCCGGCCCGACGCCTGGTCCCCCAACTGCATCGAGGAGAAGGGGCCCTGGTTCCACCTGCCCGACGGCGGCGACAACAGGATCCTCCCTCCCATGGCCGACCCGTCCCCGTAAGTGTGCAAGGTGCCGTGGGCGTGCAGGGCCGTGGCTCGCCTGGCCCCGTGAGCACGGTATTGAGTGAATAATGTGGGAAATGGTGAATTTGTAATGAATGCGCTGCTGTCTGGCGTTTCAGGATGAAGAACCGCCAGAAGCTGAGTGACTTCTTCCCACTGTCCGAGGAGGAATCGGGCTCTGGCTTGGACATGGCACCGGAGATGGAGCCGGCCTCGGGGTCAGGAGCTGAGGCCATCCCCGCTCCCCGGGCTGCCCGGAGACCCGAGCTGCCGCCGGGGCTGGGGCTGCGGCTGTCGGAGGAGGCTCTGCTCCTCTAGGGCCCGGCCGCCACAACGGCACCATCCCCTACCACCGCTCAATAAAAACCGTTGCCTTATAACCATCATGGCTTTCGCTCATTAAATGTCTTTATAAGGGCTGGACGCTGGGCTGTTTTGGTACATTAAAAGCGTTATTAGGGCTGGACAAGGGGCTGTTTTGGTACATTAAAAGCGTTTATTAGGGCTGGACACCGGGCTGTTTTGGTACATTAAATGCGTTTATTAGGGCCGGACGCTGCGCGGTTCTGTCACAACCCCCGCTCCCCTCAGCAACGCAATCCCCCGCCCCTCCCTCCCCGCCCACCAGAGCCGCCCCTTCCCGCCCCTTCCCTCCGCGCATGCGCCTTCCCCTCCCCGCCCCGCGGGCGGGCCGTGCCGGTCACGTGCCGGGGGCGTGGAGGCCGCGTGGGCGTGGCGTGGCGTGGCGGCCCGGAGGGTCACATGACAGGGGCGCGGGTCGGGGGCTGGTGGCGCGCGGCGGCGGCGGGCAGCGGCCATGGTGAGTGGGGGCGGGGCGGGGCCGCCACCCGCCGGCCCTCAGGGGCCGCTTGAGGCGGGGGCAGAGCGGGATGCGGCGGCTTAAACACGGCCGAGAGGGGGCCGGGGGGCGCTTAGGGGGACGGCTGAGGGCTGGGGGGCGCCCCGAGGGCTTCTGCGGCGGGCGAGGGCTCGTTGGGGCCGCCCCGGGGGTCCCTCAGCGCGGCGGGGTGGCCGCGGGCCCGCAGGAGCGCGGCCGTTGCCCACCCTTTGGCAGCGAGCCCGAGGCGGAGGGCAGCGGCTGCTGTCATTGCGATGCTAATAAACCCTAATAAACACCATTACGGCTTCTTAATATAAGCTCGTCTCGCGCAGTGGCCCCTGCGGCGGTGTCTTTGGTAGCCGGCGGAGGAGGTAGCGGCTGGTGCCTTCGTGCCGTGTGCTGCCGGCCTCGTTTCGTTAGCTCGGCCCAAATGGGCTCGCACGGAGCCCTCAGTGCCGGGCCAGGTCTGGCCGGCTGCTCCGAGGGGTGGTACGGCTCCAAAACGGGGAAGGTGCCCCCAGAACGCCTCGTGTGGTGCTCGCCTGAAGGAGGTGCGCTTCCCTGCTCAGCTGGGGGCAGAACTGTAGGGCTGGTCTGGACAGCGAGTACAGAACTAAAGAAAAAAATATTAGTGCACTAAAACAACTAGTGTCACTAATGAAAATAGCCCGAAGATCTGGAATTCTTGGTGAAGTTTCCTTCTTTCTCTGTTCCTCTCTCCAAGGAGCCAAAATTCAAGAGCAGTTCTAACGTGCAGTCACTTCTTTTTTTTCTAAAAAAAGCACCCTAATTTCTTGTTTGAGCAGTGAATGCACACATGTGCTTGGCAGAAACTTGGAGGACCGCTCAGTCGTAGGACTGACCACCTACCTGCTCGGCTGCTTTTGCTTTCCTCTGAGAATCTGGACTGTATGTGACCAGGCTTCGGTTCCTGAGCTGCGTACGTCTGTGGATGGAACGGGGGCTGCTTGCTTTTTGAACAAACCCCAAGCCAGTTCAGGCTTGTGTGAACTGCTGTTTTATAGCTCCACGTTGCCCCATGTCTTGCAATACGTTACTCGGTGTTCCTACTGCTAGGCAGCTGAATTCATATTAAGTTGTATTTTAGATTTTTTTTTGTTGTTGTTATTAATCCAACAGTTAAAACTTGAGGTCCCCAGAATGCCTTGAATGTGTGCTCATTCTCTCTTCGAGGTTAAATTGGTGAAATGAGGATGACTTTCGTGTATACCAAACTCCAGTAGCTGAAGTGGATGCTTATTGAGAACCAAGCATAACTTCTCAAAGCAAAATACTTTCTTAAAAAAATAATGTTGTCCTGAATTAGCAAAGTGTTGTCTGCTTTCGAACATCAAAGCAGATTAGTGCCTAATTCCTAGGAAAAATGTGGGATTTCACACCAACCTTGTTGCGTTTCCCACAGAGCTGCTAAACATGTTTTTCAGTTTCTCGTAAGAAATGTTTGTGCAAGGTCAAAGGATGATCTTCCCAGCTCTGTTGTCTGATACCGCTCAAAAGTCCATGCCTGGAGAACGCTGTTGCAAGGTGAGGACAGACGGTTAAAGCTTGCAGCACGTCGGTGCCTGGAGCAGAATTACAGGTAGACTTGCAACATGCGGCGCATCTGATGGCAGGGCTGCGTAGTTAAGGTAGATTGTGTGAAGAGCTGCTGTCTCCTGGGCCTGCGAATGCTCTCTTTGTTCCTGTAGAGAATTGCAGGGCGTAGGAAGAGGCAGCAAATAAAAGTTCCTTATTGAACTTTGCCAGCCAGGAGGTTGCTTTAGACCTTCTGTAATATTCCCCTGATAGCTGGTTCTTCTCACCTTGCTTTGCTCTATCGTTCCTCTCAGTTCCGGTCATCGTGGTACTGCTGTTCATGCTGGAAGTTGTAGTGGGTATGAAACATGGCATATTTTTGGCGTAATAGCTCAAATCCTCACCCAGGTGGAATAAACTTGTTAACGAGATTTTTTTTTGTGTGTGGTTAGAAGGGATTAACCTTTTCAAACTGAAATCACTGGTTTAACAGTAAATGCAATGAAATGTTGCAGTGGCAGAAACCGAAGTGGAGTTTGCAACCGTAACGAATATTTACTAGCATTTTAAGGTAGTAGTAATGATGGTAGCCGTGCTGCACACTTTAATTATAAACGTCACATTTCTGTAAGTACAACTGCTGCTTGTTGCTGTGATTGCAGTTACTAACGAGGTGAACAACTCTCCTTCATCGTTGCTCTGTCTTGGGTGTTTAATGCAGAATGGCTTCGTAATGTCATGGAAACACGAGTGCTTTTCCCCACTATGTGGTGCACAGCTGCACGTAGGTACTGCCTTGAAAATGGGGTGTCCTCTGTGAAGTAATTTACCTGATTCTTGTCATTGCAGAGTTTCCTTGGAGGCTTCTTCAGTCCCGTTTGTGAGATCGATGTTATTCTTAATGATGCTGAAACACGAAAGACGGCAGAAATCAAAACAGAGGATGGTAAAGTGGAAAAGCATTTTCTCTTCTATGATGGAGAATCTGTTTCAGGAAAGGTAACTTTTTTTTTTTTTTTTGAGTGGCTATTAATTACTGCACTGATTGCTAATGCATAGAGGAAATGAACAAACACGAGCGAGCGTGGCCATTTCAGGTTGTGTTGTTCCTGAAAGAAAACACTATTTTCCTGTATCTGGTCTTTTTAACCATCGTTATCCAGGCAGCCTACAGAACCGAGCCCTTTCCGTTTTTTGTTCATGTTTGTTTCTGATGATCTTTTCTGGTCTTCATGTTTTTATGAATAAGCTGTTTGTGCAACCATGTGCAATCCTGATGTTGCTTCTGACAAGAAAGTCATTCCAAACTGGGCCCGCCCTTCCCCTTGAACTCTGAAATCCACAACTGTGTAAGAGTAACTTTTGGCTGGTGCAGCCAGCCTGCTTTACATACCCTGAAGCTAAGCCTTACATTTCATGCCCTGAAGTGGTTTCTGGAACTACATCAAAGGGGCAGCACCTTGCGTTCAGCTGGCTGTTGAGTCAACAGGAGTTCTTGGTGGGGAAATGTAGTTAAAATTTCCAGAGGGATTCCTCATCTCAGAATTCCCCCACAAGAAGTCCTTGCTCTCACTGGTTTTACTGGAGTCATTCTCCGAATATTTCCGTCAGGATTCACTCTTCCTCCAAGAAGGAACCCAACCCAGCTATGGGGTTCTAGGACCCACTTCTAAATGCCTAGTTCAGTCCTGACTGACTGTCACTGGGCACCTTCCTGCTCTTAAGTTATCTTTCCACGTTAAGAGCTTGCTTCTCAACAAAGATCCTTTCAGGGATGTGAAACTCTTGCAAGACAGGCCTCAGACCGGAACAGAAGGAACTGGCTTTTACATGTTCTCTGACCTAACGACTTCTCGCTTATATCAGCACATCCCGAGAGAAGCCTGATGAGTTTTGACTAACGCCAGCACAGCGGGATCAGGGGGTTTGGGAGAACAGTAATTTATAGGGCAGCTTCCCTCTGTCTCTTCCCTTCTTTTCACCACAGAGGTCGATCATTCGAGTGCTTTGCTTTCTACTCGGATATCAACAATATATTGGATTTTAAGGTACGGGATTTTCTCTGGTAGTAGCTGCCTGGTGCAGGAACATTGATGGATCTCAAACTAATACTTGGCCTTCTGCTGAGGAAGGGAGTTGAGTGCACTTGACTTGAAAAGAATTCATCTAATGGGAGTTCTTTTTTTGGACTTGCAATTGTTTTGAAGCTCTCTGCCCTCAAAGCTGGCGAGGAGGTCACTGCTGGCTTACGTGAGCTCTACTGAAGCTAGCGGTTGGATTCCTAATTGTGAGGCTCAAAGGTGTCAAGGCTGCTTACTAAGTGCAGTCTCATGGGTGGCTAGATTTTTCCTCAGGGCTTTACTGGGGCCTTGGTTATGCTTCATTTTTGAATGAGCCGTTTGATTGGGTTCTTTTCAAGCTCAGGTAGTGCTGTTGAGAAGAGTTAGCAGTTTTTAAGAAGGAAATTGCTACGTGCCTGTACTAAGAGCACGTATTAAGTGAAAGTATTAACTTGTAACTGTTTGTTTTTTCCTTTGTAGGTGAACATCTCCTTTAAACAGCATGGGAAGAGGCTAGAGCACCAAGGAATCAGAATTGAATTTGTAGGACAGATCGGTGAGTTTTGCAGCTACGGAGGGGATGTTAGGTGGTGTGGTGTGTGGAGCTTTGCGTACGCGACTGTCGGCGGTTTGGCTGAACCGTTGCAACCTGATCGGGTTAGTAGATGACCAGTGCCAAAGGAAGATTATATTCTACTAATTTTAACACAAGTGACATACTAATTTGTGCTAGTCAGAAAATCGCTGCAAGAGAAGATGTGTGCGTGTGAGGGAGAACTGGGCTGGCAAGTCTTTTGTCTGACTGGCTAAGAACTTGATTAAGAACCACTAGAGATTTCTGAAAACTGTATTTCAGTCTACTCATTTATAACTTAGGAATGTTCTCCACTGATGATAGGTGGAGAATGACCCTGTTTTGAAAAAAAAACATCTCAAAGCACTTAGTTTTTTTCCTGCTTGTGCCTTTTGTCCATGTTTAAGGTATCAAGCCAAAATACCAGGTGTACCTATTGTGCTAGACTTCTTAATTCTAGTCTTGAATTCTGGCTCTGAAAAACAAGAGATAAAAGAAATGATGGGACAGCCTACAGTAAAACACTTCTGGAAACAATTCTTTGCTTTAGAGAAGCAATAACTACAATTTTGTATTGTTAACAAAAAATATGCTTCTTGGGACCTGTGTGCTTTTTAGCAAGATGATGTTATTGACATCATAAACGTAATTCTCTTTTAACTGTCTCCAAATCTTGTTTTGAGCTGTGAAGAATCTTGACTGTGTCTGACCTCTTAGCAGTCCAGGTAACCTCAGCTTCTTGAGGCTGATGCCAAAATCCCTTCTTTCCCTGTTAGAGGGCTGTTTGCATTGTTGTCCCCCTTGGAAGTAAACCTTCCAGTTTCAACCTCCTAAAATTGACTTTCTGGCTGGCATTTAACAGATTGCTCCGTTTCTGCTCGGTCAGTAGGCTTCAGTACCCTTCGTGTGTTGTGCAGCAAGTATGACTGAGCTCTGACACCTGCTGTTTTATGCTTCGAGGATCTGATCAGTGGAGCCAGAAAAGCAGGCTGGGAGAGTGCGAAGGAAATGAGGTGTTGAGAAGCTGAGGAGAAAAAGCAGAGCTCCCATATGCCAGCTTTTAGTCCGTTGTCTGTCCTCTAATAGTTGCATACATACTCATCTACTCTGATGGATAATTTGTATTCTCTGAACGACTTTAACTTGATGGAGTTTATCAAATTTTCTATTTTTCTGGGCCTTTCTCGTGCTACAATTTTAGAAGTTCTCAAGGAGTTGCACAGGAGCGGCTAAAGCTACTGCTTATTTCACTTGTTCATAAATCTTTGTATCCTTTCAAGTTTTAATTTAGTTAATACAAACAACGTCCTGTTAGTGTGCCTTCTCTCTGCGCTACGTGGAGACTAGCTCTAGCTGCACGTCACAAACAGGTTTTAAACCTACTCTTTGGAGTATTTTTCTGACTGGCACAAAAAATAGTGGACGTGCAACAGGAAACAGACCTTGTGTTGTTTTAACACGTCATAGCAAACAGCACACCTTTTATTTCTGCTTGTAGCAGGAAATAAGCAGTTAGTAGTGAACGTAGAAGTTTCTATCAAATTTGCGGTGATAAACTGTGAAGCTCATGCTTGTTTATTCTCTTCTGGAATGCTTCAGTCTGTGCACAGCCACTTCAGCTGCCGCTTACGTTCCTTCCTGATGTTTTTAGGTGTGAATTGTGGAGCAGCTGTTCTAATGCGCTGAAGTGGTAGTCTTCTAATGACAGTTACATTTCTCTAACTTGATCTATGTGAGGATTGCGTGGCGTAGACCTACAGAGGAGTAATAATCGCAGTGGTCTAGTCTAGTGACTGGAAATGTGGTTGCTTTGTGATACCGGTGTGTTTATCCTGTGGGATACTGTTTGGGATCGCTGGCATGATGATGAGCTAATTAGCTTAATGGGCTAATCTTGCTTTGCTTAAGTTTTGTCCTTTCAGCAATAAATGTCAGGAGCCAAAACTGAGCTTTGCTCTTCACAAAGGATGCAAGGCAAGAAGTAGTTGATAAAGCTAGCTAAACTGTCGTGTAAAGAAAGGGGGAGAAAATAAATCCCATGTTAGTGAAGCTTCAAGTATGTGTGCTTTTTCACTGCAGTTGACTCTTCGGGAATGCTTACTGTAAGTTGCTGAAACAGGAGATAACTTTGAAAAGCTGGATAAAACACCTGGTCAGATGTGTTGCTCAAATCAAATTACTTGCTTTTGTCTTCTCCCATCTGCTCTTGGCAAATTAGAGTCAGTTTTGTTGGCTAAAAATAAACACCGAAACTCACTTTCCTTTCCTCTTCCTCAACTGCAGAGCTCTTCAACGACAAAAGCAACACTCATGAATTTGTGAACCTAGTGAAGGAGCTTGCCTTACCTGGAGAGCTGACCCAGAGCAGAAACTATGACTTTGAATTCATGCAGGTTGAGAAGCCATATGAATCATACATTGGTGCCAACGTCCGACTGAGGTTTGTTACCGCTAGGTCTTCTCTCCCCTCCTGTCCTGCTGGATATTTCATAATTTAGCAGTTGTGCTTACCCACCTCATGCCCCCACACTCCTTGGATTTCAAATCAGATGTTTACAACAGCACGTAGCTAGTGCGCCTTTTTTCACAGTGCTGAGAAGGAGCAATTCCAAAGAACGTAGAAGAGGCAATATTACAACGTGATGTTGTTTTTGTGGATCAGACTCTTTCAGTTCAATCAAAGTCTGTATATTTCCCTTAAAAAAAAAAAAAAGGAAAAACACCCCTATTTTTTATACCTAAAAGCATTTTGTCTTTTTGGTGTCTGTCCTTTCTGCTCAGTCTTAAAGTGAGTGTCCTGTGGCCTTTGAAAGGATGACCTGTATTTCAGAACACGAAGTGTTGGCTTATGTAACTCTGGCCAACTTTATGGCTTTCTTTCTAGGTATTTTCTAAAAGTGACAATAGTGAGACGACTGTCAGACATGGTGAAAGAATACGATCTGATTGTCCACCAGCTCGCTACCTACCCAGACGTAAACAACTCCATTAAAATGGAAGTAGGCATTGAAGACTGCCTTCATATAGAGTTTGAATACAATAAGTCCAAGTAAGTGTAACTCTGAATGAAACGCGTTCAGGTAAATACTTTGGTAGGAAAGGGTAGGATGTGGAATATTTGATGAATAGTGTGGCACTAGGGAGCTGAAATGTAAAGCGACACCTTCAGTGATGATGGTATTGAGCTGTCTGGTGACTAATTATGATGGCCTTTCTTGTCTGTTCTGCCTTCAGTACTAATAGGAAGGTCACTGAAGGTGCTTAAGGCTTGATTTCTGCGTTTATGATTTTTGAATAAAAGTACAGTACTCCATTTACCGATACTGCAGTGATAGGAAGGTGTTAATTGCACCAGGGTGGCTGAGATACAGCTTGGTGGGAAAGTGAGGCCTGAGTAATGAAGCGGCAGGTAAGGTAACTGGCTGTAGAGATTGATTGAAGAAGGTGTAACAGTTGTGTTTTTTTAATTTAATGAACCCGTCTTGTTCTGTTCTTTCGAAGGTATCACTTAAAGGACGTGATTGTTGGGAAAATTTATTTCCTCTTAGTGAGAATAAAAATTCAGCACATGGAGTTGCAGCTGATCAAAAAAGAGATCACTGGAATTGGTAAGAGAAACCAAGTCCAAATTACATGCTTCTTCCTCACTGATGTTTGACTACCATTTGCATTTTGTGCTGCGATTATCATTCTGGAGGTCTGTGGCATTGTTTTGGGGCTTTGATGTTAGGCTGGCTTCACAAACTTGAACCATTCATTGTAAATGGAACCTGTGCAAAAAATATACAACAGCTTAAGCAGCCTTGATAGATAACAAACAAGGAAAGAGGCGTAAAATGCATCCTGAAGACCTCTTTGCAGAGTAAAGCTATTGAAGTGGGCTTGGTAAAGAGTGGCACGAAATCTCTCTTCTGCTCTAGAAAGATACCTTTTCAGGCAGCCAAAAACTGTTGTGATGAAAACATCTAGGGGCTTTGAGGCAGAAACAGTTTGATTATTGAAGACTGGGCTTCCACATGGTGGGACTAGGACAGCAGTAAGGTTGTGGCTCACAACTTCCTTCCCGAGCGGCTGGTGTCCTAATGAGTTGTTTGTGTGGAGATCCAAGAATGCCTCTGTCGTTAGAGAGGAATAGCAGAGAGCTCTACTTTATCGCTTGCTTTGTGGCTAAACTAGGTAGTGCTTCATCCCAGGCACTGGAGAAAGGTGGCTCTTGTGCTGGATGGCAACTCCTCAGGTTTCAAGTCTGGCCGTGGCTTACCAGAGTCGCTGCCCACTGAACAGAGCAGTTTCACAAATCTTACCCTGCATGCTTGTCCCTTATTTAAAGCCTGCGTACTCAGGGCTTCCTTGAAGCACTGGCAACTGCCTTGTTTGTGTCAGTGCTGGGAAGAGATAGTAAAGAGTAGCTGCTCTGTCTAGGAGCTGGCTTTGCTCACTTTAACTCTGTGTTACTTAAATATAAAATAAAGGCAAACAAATAACCTGGTGGTATGTAATTTAAACGCTGCAGAGTAGAAATTGCTGTGATAAAGCTTTGTAGACGTTTAGAACTGAAGCACGTGTTCTCAAAGCGATAACTTGTTTTTTATCAGGACCTAGTACCACAACAGAGACCGAAACCATTGCCAAGTATGAAATAATGGATGGCGCGCCAGTTAAAGGTAAATATTTGTGATTCTGTTTTGAAGGGGAAGCATTCTTAGTTAACTGCCTAAAAATATGTGGGTTAAGAGAGTGACTGGTGTAAACTTTTCTTGGAGAAAACACCTTTCTTCTTAGGTTGCTGTAATAATACTGGGTTTTCCTATTTAAAACAGGTATTTTCACTAACTTAAGGAATTCTATGTGGTACCCTAGTAGTTCTTACACTTACTGAAAATTCTGATTGATCAATTTATCACTTCAGCTCAAACCCGACTCTGTGACGTAGATCAGCTGTAGAGAGTTCAAGATGCAGTTTCTTTTTGTCTTGCTTTGTTACCGTGCTTCTGCTGGCAAAAACGCTTCCACCTCTGATTTCATACTTGCCTTTTTTTTTTTTAATCAAGCATTTCAGCTCTAAGAAGTTACAGGCTGACTTCAGGACTCAGACATGCAAATGCTTGTAGATGCCGTAGGTGGCAGCAGTACTGTGAAGGTGCTTCAGTAGCACACGATAGTGTAACTTAGGTCTCATCTAAGCATGATGATCAAATTTTAATCTAGACTCCCACTTGCTACGGCTGGTAGCTGGTTCTGATAACTGTGTGGAAGGCTTTTAAATGATCTGAAACTTAATGAGGTGCAAGTGACTTATTGGTGAGAGGACTCTCATCCTCTTGCCTCAGATTTCGGAAGTCTGGTGTTCCCTTTTCCCCTGCAGAAAGAAGAGGCACAGAACTTGGGAAGGTGCCTTCATTTTGCATGGCTTCTGAGACTATTAATGTTATCCAGTTCTCAGGAACTAACTGAAACTTTCCTTTTCAAGGTGAATCGATTCCTATCAGACTCTTCTTAGCGGGCTATGACCCGACTCCTACAATGAGAGACGTGAACAAGAAATTTTCAGTGAGGTACTTCTTAAATCTTGTGCTTGTGGATGAAGAAGACAGACGATACTTCAAACAACAGGTAAGGTCTATGGGGATTTCACCTCAGAATTCTGGGGTGTTGTGCATGCTGCTTTAGATATTCCGTACATTAGAATGTTTATTCAGCTATGCTTCATGTATGGCATAAATGTTTTTGCTGGTGAATGTGTTGGAAGCTGTATAGAAAATATTAGCTTGCTGCAGGAAGTCCAGGAGAAAGGCAGGAATGACAGATACTACTTCAGCAAGGCTGTAATGCTCAGTGCCCTAAAACAATCTTGTACAATAGCCAGACAATATACTTTGTGGCTAAAATGAGTTATAGATGCATTTCCGTGCTCGCTCTTTTCTAACTACTGCAGATAATGTCCCTTCGCAGCATTATCTCAGGCTCAAAACTGTAGTAAGGTCAAGATAATTGAAAAATTAACAAAAGGTGAGGACCTCTTAGGGGAAAGAAATAATGGGAAAGGTCACTGGAATGAAGCCATGTGGATTGTGACAACATACATCAGATTTTTTCTTCTAAAGGATAGACAAGGTGATGTGTGTGGGAAATGGAAGGTAACTGGAGCATACAATGGCTACGATGGGTTTTGGATTTTCAGAAAAGGAGGAAGAAAAATGTCTAGACCCTTCTAATAGCATCATAGGGAAGAGTAGGATTGTTAAGGAAGGGGTGACTGCTCAGTATTGCTAAGTTAGTATTCAGGCAGTAACTAAATCTGTAAATTGTCATCTTTCTGTTAACTACATAACAGAAAGCCCATATGGAAAATAATGGGGATCCAGAGGTTTTTCAGAAGCCTTTTCCTATTTCATCTAGGAATCTATCCTAATGACAGTTGATACTACTGGCTTGGTGGTAAATTCCTGTTTCAAGTGTCTGCTTCCTCCAATAGGAAATAATTTTATGGAGAAAAGCGCCCGAGAAGCTGAGGAAACAACGAACAAACTTTCACCAGCGATTTGAATCTCCAGAATCACAAGCATCTGCTGAACAACCTGAAATGTGAACTGGTAGGAGGTGAAAAACTTTGCAATGCTTCAGCAGGTTAAAGATGGCAGCAGCCTGTGGGGAAAGAAGGCCAAAATTCCCATTACAACTGTCTTCCTTCGTCTTGCAGTGCTGCATTTACCATACTACTAAAACATTCTTCAGTTAAACATTCAAGTATGTATATACCTTTAAAATAAAGTGCTTTCTCAAACACTGGAACTTTCTTAAGCTATTTTATACTGCACATTTACTTTTATTTGGTAATGTTATATGCACTTGGATATGCGTAAGCTTAAATCTAGTTGTTTCCACGCATGGTAGGCTGGTGTATTTGATTTTGCTGATCACCTATACAGCGAAAACAAAAGCATTTCCCTTCTCATGTTGTTTATTGCATGTCTTTTTCCAATGTTGCTTATTTGCATTTGTTTTGTTTTGAAATGGCAGTAAGACAGGTGACTAAATCACACTAAAAAGGTTTATGGTGGACTTGTCCTAAGACTTCTAATCGCTACTTTAGACAGGGTTTAACTCGAACTGCATGTATATGCACTATGACTATAACTGGAGCCTTCAGACACCTTACCAAGGTTTCTAAGAAGCTTTGAATTTCAGTAGCAAAGAATGTTAGAAAACATCTTTGCTCTCTCTCCCCCCAGTTCTGACTTTGCCATTCTTCCCTTAAGCCTTTCATCTGAGTCGCTCCTGACTGTTGGGGGTTCATTGCCCGGTAACGAGTGACTTTGGAGATGTTCTCATGATTTCACCTTTGGGTGGTGAGTGGGTAAAGTATCCGAACGTAATTCTTTCTCTTGTTGATGGAATAAACTCTAGTAACATTGATTATTTTGCAAATACACAAAATGTGGTTCCTCCTGGTTTCATGCTTCGATTGTCTTCAATTTTTCCTCATTGTCTTGATAGGAAAGGCAAAACATCTTCAAAGGACAACCTCTTCCTCATCCATCTAAGCCCCTGATGAGGGTAAACATGCTTCTTGTGCTCTTCTAGAAAGGTATTTTCAAGCCAGGCAAGCCTCAAAACTGTTAGAAGCTTGTCTAGCACAGCAAATTGTTTGTCTCGATCATCTTGTATGCATTTAGTGTTTGAAGAAATAGCTTAAATGAGTTAGCCTTCATCTACTCACAGTTGAGCATGTAGTCTGTTATCAGACATGTGGCTTGGGCATAAACTGAAGCCTGCTGTGTGGAAGGCTACTTGCGCTTGTAGTTCACTTGGCCTTTAAACCAAGACTTCTCAACTTCAGTGCAAGTGTCATTGGTAACCTTACTTTATGAGTAAGCAAATTACTGAATTACTTTTCTGTAAGAACTGTTTTATTACTGTGGCACTTTGATAAAGCAGACAAAGATTCTGTGTACTTTATGCTAGAATACTTCTCGTAATATGAATATCTTTGAGAGCAAATTTAATTCCCTCATGTAAGTGCCTGTATGGAAATTTAAAAGAATAAAGTAAAAAGCCAAATATTTTCATGGTCACTTGCATGTTGTTATCTGGAGACTATTCTAAGAGATTTTGAAAACTGATTGTATTTAACCAGCCTCAGATTGTGCAACCATGTATAATAAACAAGAAACATACTGAGCTGCTATTTCAATTATTAAAATAGCTGTATTCTCACTAAGCATCTGGGTCGTCTTTGTTACGGAGGGGAATGCTGAAACTTCGTGACAGGGCAGCCCTGCTGTAAGAGAAGTAAGCTGGGGTAGCTCAGTCGGTGCCTACGAAAGTGGTTCAGGTAGTGCAAGGGTCTTAAAAAAGGATTTGTTTCTCAGAGGGGTGCTAGTGCCGTGTTACTAAGGTAGCTGGTTGTGCTGTTCCTTCACAGAATCACATAATAGTCTAGGTTGGAAGAGACCTACAAGATCACCAAGTCCAACCTCTGACCTAACACTAACAAATCTTCCCCTAAACCATATCCCTAAGCTCTACATCTAAACATCTTTTCAAGACCTCCAGGGATGGTGACTCAACCACTTCCCTGAGCAGCCTATTCCAGTGCCTCACAACCCTTTTGGCAAAGAAGTTCTTCCTAAGATCCAACCTAAACCTCTCCTGACACAACTTCAGCCCATTCCCCCTCATCCTGTCACCAGGCACGTGGGAGAACAGACCAACCCCCACCTCACTACAGCCTCCTTTCAGGTACCTGTAGAGTGTGATAAGGTCACCCCTGAGCCTCCTCTTCTCCAGGCTAAATAGTCCCAGCTCCCTCAGCCGCTCCTCGTAAGACTTGTTCTCTTAGGTGAAGGGGCTGGAGAACAAGTCTTATGAGGAGCGGCTTCCCCTGTAGGGTCTTCCCCGCTAGTCCCTCACAGCTGAGGTAAGTATTTCACCCCTGTGCGAGGGGGGCGAGCCCTTAGTGTTGCGTGCCCCGATCCACCCCTCCTGCGGCAGCACGGCGGCTTTTAACGCGGTGCCGCTGCCTCGCGGCCTGTGATCCCCTCCCCTCAGCGGGGCCGGGCGGCGGAAGCAGCGGGGCCGCCTCGCCCAGGAAGGGGCGCGGCCGCCATCTCGGCTCGAGGCCCGGCGCAGGCGCGGGGCGGGCGGTGGCGGCGCTGCCCTTGAGGCGGATGAGGCGCTGCGCGGGGCCGCTGCTGCGGCTGGCGGGGCGCCGGGCGCTGCCCCTCCGCCGCGGCCCCGCCGCCTTCCCGGCCTCTTTCTCCTTCTCGTCCTCCTCCTCGGACGGCAGCGGCGGCTCGCGGGCCCCCGACACGTCCCTCTTCGTGCCCGTGCCGCTGAAGCCCGTGGGCGACGCGGCGGAGGAGGACGTGGGCGCCGAGCTCACGCGGCCCCTCGACAAGGGTGGGTGCGGGTGGCCGCGGGGCCGGGGCTGGGACGGAGCCGTCGGGGCGGTCGGAGCGGGCCCCGAGGGGCTGGAGGCGCGGGGCCTGCCGTGGCTGTGCTGCGGCCTTCTGGGGGTGGGCACCTCTGTGCTTCTTATCCAGCGGTGTAGTTATATCTCAGGAAACACTGCCATTTGGAAATGCTTTTTCGTCGTTTTATTGAATCATAAACTGCACAACTCCTTCCTTCTGCACACTGATAGTTATGTGCTACCTAGCTCTGCCAGGATGCTGTCTGTAAAGACTTGCTAAGAAACAAGTTCCTCTCAGCGCTCAGTGACGCCAAGCACTGAGGGCATAAAAGAACATTTGTTTATATGCCATCAGAAGACTTGATTAGGATAATTAGTTTTATTTTTAATAACCCCAGGTATAGGAAGCATGGGAAAGTGATCTAATTTGGAGCCTTTGAGAAAAGGATACTTGGGCCTGGCAGGTAAAAGGTGTAGTTAGGAGCGAAATCCCGGACAACTGCAATGCAAGAAATGTGGATTGTCTTCAGGCTGGTCTCGGAGTGTCGGCTAAAGTTAGGAGTGTTCATCCGGTGCCAATAAGTACGAACAGGGCATCTGAAGCATACGTTACTCGTCGTCATCTATATTAGACAAGCAGTTGTGGTGGATTTCTTCAAAGTTACAATTAAAATGATACGGGAAAATACGTATAGATTCTGAGTGCTCTCTTAACTTCAAGAGAGAACAGGTTGGCTAAAATCCTTTGTGTTCCCACAGATGAAAACCAACTGCTTCAAACAACCTGAAGGTGTGAGGAATGCCAGGCAGGTGGCTGCTGTGGTGCTGGTCTGGCATAGCGGCACGCTGTGTTCCTCTCAGTGACTGTGTGTTTTGAAGCCTTAGCTTCCTTAGCAAATACCATCCGTTCTTTTTTATGAAACAACTGCTCTTCCTCTGGTTTTCCTCCGGGATTCTGACCAGATCTTACGCGAATCACGCATGTGTTCTTGTGGTATTTTGAACGAAGATATTTTCAAATTTTACTGTCAAATACTGTCCTAGGTTCAGTAAAGAAGAATTTGTGTGCTGAGTATTTACAAGCTCTCTCACTACAGCTGGTGAAGAAACGTTGTTACTTATAATTTTCATAATTACAGTAAATCACCTTGTTAGTTTGTTATTTGCTGAAAGATACAGTGGTCATGCCTTTCCTGCTAGCCAAACGTCATCAATATAGCAGACACCGTTTGGGGTTACTTTTGCAAAGCCGGTTCTGCAAAAGCTTTTATAACAAACCTGCTGCTTAACATCAAGTGGGGGAATTCATTCCCAGCTGCATCTTTGTGCTTTACTTCACCTTCGTTAGGAAGTCCTCGTTAGTGGTGATGTATGCTTTCCACGTTGGTGTATCAGGTAGGTTACAAGTAGAAGGGGCATTGCTTTTGAGCTTCTCTTGCAGAGGTTGTGCCAGAATACGTTGTTTGATAGCTTTTTGTTGCTTTTATACTAGTAGGGTTACTGATCGGTTTGTGTGATGGTGACATCCTCGTTACAAAAAGCCTAAGTGCAGTGTTAGGGAAATGATAAAACAATACGAAATTACGTGTGATGGAGTGATTTAAATTTAAGTCAATGCTTGCTGAACCCCTTGTCTGACTGCTGCATCAAACAAGCTAATTGTTGAGCGAGCTGGTGATACGTGAGCATGTTACAGCGAAATATCTAAGGAGCTGCTGTGTTTTAAACAAACAAAAAAACACAAAACTTGTGATGCTCAACCTAGATGGGAGGATAGAAGGGAATAATTGGGTTGCTCACGAATGCAGCATCGAAAGAAAGACGTATAAAGAGGAGCAACAAGAGAAGACTGGGATGTTTCAAAGAGAAGTGATCCCCCAGCAGTACAAGGGAGAAAGATTGGCACCTGGCTGCCAGTCAGCAGGCAGCACACACGGGTGGCCCTGCTGCTGGTTGTTTTAGAAGTGGTGCTACGTGCAGTGAGATGAAGCTGCTGTGGCTGCACGCATCGTGGGAGTGCGATGCCAGCTTCGTTTTGTTTGGATACGCCTTATTGTTCTGGTATTTGTGACCTTGAGTGGGCTACGATGGGCCCAACGTCACGTTGCCTTGGGTAGTGACAAGTGTTCTGGCATTGAGCTTTTCATGCTGTAGTAAGGCCGGTAGGTTGAGATTTAAATATGTCCGACGGTGTGTTAACTTGTGTAACTTCTTACGGAGGCTTCTCAAGAGAAATCCATCCTCTTCCGTTCTTTTACTGCGGCGTTTTCCAGTCTGTCTTTGATTTCCAGGGCCCTGAACATTTCCTGATGAGAATACGAGAGTCTGTGCGGTAAATGTCAGCCTGCTGCTAACAGCCTTCATCTTGCTTTGAAGCAGTGTATAGGAAGAAGGCCTCTCAGCAGGTTTTCAAAAGCTTTCATTGAGTGGTTTAAGCAGATTTAATTTTCACATTAAAACCTGCTGTTTACTGATGGGTGCTGATAAAAAGCAAACAAAACCCATCCCCAAACTTAAAATCGTCCTTTTCCACAGCAGCCTTGGTTGTTGATTGTGTTTCATTTGGGGAAAAATCCTCTGAGTCTGTTCAGCATGGCAAAGATGCGCTCACTCTGAAGTAATGAGATACAAGCCAGGGTTTTTGGGGTTAGCAGGATGCAATTTAGTCTCGAGCGAGCTAACAAAATGTTCTTCTTTTTCTGCAGCTGAAGTTCTAAAAAACTTAAATAAGTTCTACAAAAGAAAAGAAATCCAAAGACTAGGAACAGAAAATGGATTAGATGGTAAGAAAATATTCTAAGAGTTTCTTTTACGTAAAATCTCTTTTTATTTGTGTGTTAGTGGTAGATTGGATCTTTTATGGTTCTCACAGCGCCTCTGTCACTGGGTTTAAATAACTTTAGCTACTTGTAATAGCTCAGGTGAAGGTGTACGTTTTTAATGGACCACTTCATTGTTTTGTCAGGTGTTTATGAATACGGTGCCCTGATCCTACTCACATTGACTTTTTCCTTGTCTTTCTGCAGCTCGCCTGTTTCACCAAGCCTTTATAAGCTTTAGGAAATATATCATGGAGTCCGGCTCTGTGAGTGCTGATTTGCATATTATTCTCAATGATATATGCTGTGGTGCAGGCAAGTATCCGGGGTGCTTGTAAAATAAAATGTGCGGTTTTTTTTCTTCTTTTTGACTGCTGTACTTACCTGTCTACCTGTTGGACCCCCCTCCGGTGCTGTAAAAGAGGTTGCAAATCGTTCTGCTTCCTCTTCAGAACCGTTTGTGCCCATCCTATGGTGTGTTCTGTCTTTAAATCTTCTGGAGTGGAAACAAAAGAGGTGGAAGTCTTAGCAAGTAGAAGCCCATTGCTTTACAGCATCTGTTCATTGCTGAAGCGAAAGCCGTGCTGTTTGATTTGTTCCTCTCTCGGAACTTTGGTAGTCACTCGGGGGCACTTTGAGAGCGTTGTCCTGCCCAGGTGGCTTGAAAAACTTGGGAACACAGCTCTGTGACTGCGTTCTGCTTCTGTGTGGCCCTAACAGGGAAAGCGGTGTTTGCTTGCTTGCTTACTGCTTTGTGTGTTGGAATTAACGGCACTTAACCAGAGGTGATGCTAATTGGTAACAGCACAGACAGCTTTCCCCAGAGTTTGAGCTGCAGGACTTTGGCATTGTATGTAGGCTTTTAATGATGGTCATTTATAGGTTACGTTGTCCTTAAGCTTTGTCTTAAAAGCTAAATGTGTTGGTTTGAAGTCTTCACCTTTTTAGGAGTTTTAAAAATCTTTATATATTAGTTGTGCATAAAACCTTTCACGTGGTTTCCTTGCCTTATTCCAAGGCTGCACATGAATTCAGGAATACAAGACTAAAATCTTCTTAAGACAGAAAAAGCTGTTTATCACCCAGCTTTTCCCATTTTATTTGAAGATTTTTATTGAAGATTAGCAAGAGCAAATCTCTGAACTGAGATTTTTTTTTCATGCTCCTTTGTGTTTGTAGAACGTTGCTCAATGAGCCCATGACTCGTGTTAGTTTACCTTCTGCGATTGTGATACCGAACAATTTTTTTAGAGCTTTTTAGCTCTAAAGTTTTTAGAACTTTGTTAGTTGAAATAAATACTGAAGTGGAGGTGGAAGTAGCGTTAATTTTTCTCAGAATTTGTTATGAAGATGCATGCCTTCGGACAGGCATTCAAGCTTTCTTGTCTTCTAGGTCACGTGGATGATCTCTTTCCGTTTTTCTTGAGACACGCCAAGCAGATCTTTCCGATGCTGGACTGCATGGATGATCTGCGAAAGATCAGTGATTTAAGGCTGCCGCCCAACTGGTCAGTGAGTTTAAGTGATGGTGGTGTTTTCTCAGCCTCGCGTAATTTCAGAGTCCGTGGATTTGAACTTGGATGGATGTTTGCATTACGTTTTCAGTTCCAGTTCTCTCTTTTTAGAATAACTTGTCAGAAACTCTCATCTATGTTACCAGATATTTTGCAATCAGTTAAAAGGAGAATGAGAGTATGTCAGCCGTGAAAGTAGCTGAGCTGGTATTCTCTTTCCAGAAAGCTGACTTGTGGCTGTATCTGGGAATTAGCGCGTCGGAACATTAAAACGTTAGCACACCCAAAGGGAGACCGTAGTAATGAGAGTTATTTTGAACACCAGGTACGAATTTTGGTCTCAGAATGCATTGTATGGTTAGTATGGTGAATGTATGAGATACAGGACTTCATGCCTTGTAGGATGTATTTAAGAACTTGATCTTTCCGCTTTCAATGCACGTGAAAGTTTACTGACACGCAGATGTTTAAGCTAATTTGGAATTTCACCTAAATCAGTGCCCAGAACACCAGATACAGGTTCAACAAATCTTATTTTTGTGTGTGTTTCAGGTATCCAGAAGCCAGGGCTATTCAGAGAAAGATAATATTCCACGCCGGCCCTACAAACAGTGGAAAAACCTACCATGCTATCCAGAGATTTTTGTCAGCGAAGTCTGGAATATACTGTGGTCCATTAAAACTTCTGGCTCATGAGATCTTCCAAAAGAGTAATGCTGCTGTCAGTATGTTGTATTACTTACCGGCATCCTTACTTTTGGAGCTGTCTCATGCATGTTTGTTAAGTGCTGTGGTTGCTTACAGGAGGCTGTGAAGCAGCGTACTTGAAGGGGTGCTTGTGGCAAGCTGAGGGGCTGTCAGTTACCAGTGGTCATTTCTGCTCTAGGCAGAGTGGAACACCACTTTCTCCAAAGCATAGGCCATGTTGTCATCCTTGCAGCCTGCATTCATTGTCCTATGGTATTTTCTCTCTCCCTGGGTTGGCCTGGTTGTGCTGTTAGATTTTTCTGTCTCGAAACCATTGCTGCTTTTGCCCTGACCTCTATTTTAGCTTGTACTCAAGTAATTACCCTTCTTAACTCCCATCAACCTTTTGCTTCAGTGTTTAAACACATTTCACTCAGCCATCTCATAAAGTTCTGCAGCTTCTGATTGGGCGAGTCGGTGAACGCCAGCGCCCTGTTAGATCAGGTCCCTAGAGGAGGCGTTCTTTAGTATTTTTCTGATTGTTTCCGGCATCTTTCTGACGGGTTTTCACCAGGGTGTTTGCAACTGCACAGAACCGTACTGGTTCTGAGGTATTACTGTAGCACATCACACATTACCGCAGCGTAGTATGGAGATACAGCAGTGTTTACCAAGGTTCTCGTCATCTCTATTTTTTTTAATAAGTCTGAGAATTTCTAAGCAAGAAGTAATCTCTTGCAGGAATGGGGAAAGGCATCTAATTAAAGATACTAGCTCTTCATTATGCCCTTCAGTCTGGTAGGACTTAAATACAGGCCCCAAGTTTCAAAAGGCTGAGTAGTTATTTTCTGGATAGCTTCCTTTATACCGTCTTAGAAGCTACTTTAAGAAACTGATTTTTTTTTTCCCCTGTGAAAGAGGATTATATTCTCTTCAGGAAATGTAACATGAGTTTTCTGAACTCCCACAGAACGTGCCATGTGATTTGGTGACTGGAGAAGAGCGTGTGTATGCCAATGAAGATGCCAGACAAGCTTCTCATATTGCTTGTACCATTGAAATGTGCAGCACTAACACACCTTGTACGTATATCCAGTTGTTCGTCACATCCCTGGGATCTTTACGGGTGTTGTTGCTGGTGCTCTGAAGTAGCAGAACCATTCCTTTTCACTCCTTGAGAGATTTCTGAGTTATTACCTGGACCATCTTAGCTTAGCTTTTTGGTGGCAGAGGTTGAACTTGACTTGAGCAACATTTTTGAAAGCCTTTGTGATGTTCGTTCCTGTGTCACGTTGCTGTTCTGGATGCTCTTCCTCGGTTCATCATATTTTTCTTGTTTTTAAGATGAAGTTGCTGTGATTGATGAAATTCAGATGATCCGAGATCCTGCCAGAGGGTGGGCTTGGACAAGAGCCCTTCTAGGTAAGCTTGTTAGTGTTGGCAATTAACTTCGGTTCGTAGGTTGTTCTGACGTATGACAATAGTTCATAACTTAATGCGAGGTGAAGCATACTCCTTGAAGTGTTCAGTAAGCAAAATGTAATTTCGGGGTAACTGTTAATGTCAGCCCAAGTGCTGCTGGATGTAAGTATGTAACTTGTTGCACTTTGTTTCTCTGGGTCTTGTTCAGGACTCTCTGCGGATGAAATCCATGTTTGTGGAGAGGCTGCTGCTATTGACTTGGTGACAGAACTCATGTACACGACAGGGGAGGAAGTTGAGGTAAGCTTTTTAGTTCTACGAAGTTATGGCTAGAGCATCAGGTTCTTGCTGGGAAAACAGACTGAAATGAGGGGATACAACTGATCAAAGTTACTCTTGCAGGAGTTCTCGTTAAAATGTTTCTCCATTTTGCTAAACCAAAGGAGATGTTATAAAGTGTGTGTGGGCTTTTTTTTCATATAGTGGTATTATTTTTGCCTAAAAGAAAGGTAATTGTTTTGCTGACTTCCCCTCAGGGAATGCTGTAGCTGTTCAGTGGCTTTCTTTACTGTTCCGTTCTTCCTGGACGGAGCCATGCCTTCAGTTCTACAGTTCGCTCAGGCTATTTGATCTGTTGATGCTTACTCTCCATATGGTGAGGAAAGATGTTAAGAGATTTCATCTCCAGAAGAAAGCGACTGAAAAATCTCTGAAACCCAACTTACTTGTTATGAATTCTGCTCTCTTCAGAAGATTCCTTTCTGAAGAGCATTAAAAAACAAAATTTGGTCCTAAGAAAGTGCAGTCTACATGATTTCTTGGTGAATCATCTGTAGCTTTACATACATCTGCTCGCTGGGCTGTGCAGCTGTGAGAGAGCTCCAACATGCAGGTGACTGAAATAAGGAAAATGAACTCATTTCTTACCAGAACGGCTACTATGTAGTCTGCGTATTTCTTCACCTGAAACTAGGTGACACGTAAAAATGTATAGTTCCTCTGCTGCTTGAAAAGGCCTTTTATTTCCCAGCCTGGGAAATGTTTCAAGTATGCAACTGCGTGAGGTGTGTGTCACCTTCTCTCCGGTAGTTATCCTGCCAGGACTGTGAGAGGTCCCTCCGTGTTGGTCAGTTGTGACAATAACCATGCTCGATGATCTCCCACAGGAATTTTTCATTTAAAAAACACGTTATCTTTTTGATAACTCCTTTAATTCTAGGTCCGAAACTACGAAAGACTCACTCCCCTTACAGTGTTGGACTATGCCTTAGAATCTTTGGATAACCTCCGGCCGGGGGACTGCATCGTTTGTTTCAGCAAGAACGACATTTATTCTGTCAGTCGGCAGGTCGAAGCCCGAGGATTAGAGTGTGCTGTCATCTATGGCAGTCTGCCACCAGGTAAAGCTTCCTTCCTTTTATTTTTAAGAGAACAGTCTGATTGTACTGATTTTTTAAAAAAAAAAACTTTTAAAATGAAGTTTTCCTAGTTTTGCATCTAGGTATAAAACCTTCTGTTGAATGTTTTTTTTAATCATCTTGGTGTCAGACCTTTTATTACGTACTTAATATTGTTTTTCAGATAGACTCCACTAAATGAGATCTATCCACAGCTCTGGCACTGGTTTAAATTCCCCTCTACCCTCAGCCACAGCCCAATACTAATCAAAGTTGTTTTTTTTTTTTTCCTCAATCTGTTATAAAGACATCAAGTGATGAGCTGTGTTTATTTTATAAGAATGGTTTGCTATGTGAAGTGTTTGTTTTTTTGCTTTAGGAACAAAACTTGAACAGGCAAAGAAATTCAATGATCCTGATGATCCATGCAAAATTTTAGTTGCTACGGATGCAATTGGAATGGGACTCAATTTGTAAGTACTCTGGCAGCTTATGGTATGACTTTTTGGGTTGGCTAAATATCTGCTATGGCTAAAAAAAATACGGTACTTAGGTTTTAATTCTGAAGTACTGATGAATTTGATTGGGTAGGGCTGGGCTTTAATTCTAAAGCTGATTCTAAACAATTAAATGGCTTACTTGATCTAATTCTGTATTATAGTAAGCACTGTTAAGGTGTTCTCTTGCATTTGTGAAGTGCAGAGCAAGGAAAATGCTGGGTGCTACACCTGGTCACAACAGCCCCGGGGGAAGAGTTCCTGTAAAGTTGCCCTGCAGAAAAGGGCCTGAGGGTGCTGGTTGAAAGCCAGATCAACAGGAGCCATCAGTGTGCCCAGGTGGCCAAAGCTGGTGACATCCTGGCCCGCATCAGAAATAGCGTGGCCAGCAGGGCTGGGGAAGTGCTTGTGCATCTGTTCTCGGCACTGCTGAGACTGCAGCTCGAGCACTGTGCTCAGCTTGGGGCCCCTCGCTACGAGAAGGATGTTGGGGTGTTCAGAGAGCACTGAAACTGGTGAAGGGACTAGAAAACAAGACGTGAGGAGCAGCTGGGGGGTCTGGGGTTGTTTAGTCGTGGTTTTTGGAGTCAAAATTGCCTTCCCTGGAGACACTTAGGAGACGTGGGGTTGTGGCACGAAGAGACATGGTTTAGTGGAGGGCTTGGTAGTGCTACGTGGTGGTTGAACTTGATGATCTTACAGGCACTTTCCAAACTAAATAATTCGATGATTCTGCCAAGCTCAGTCCAGTTTCAGAGGTATTATGCTGCTGAAAGCAGTGCAGTCACAGGGCTATCAACTGCTGAGGCAGATGATGAGGAGTGGACTGGGACCCTGTCAGAACAGGATTGAAATATGTGGGGAGGGTGATTCTTTAACTACTAACCTGTAGTCTTATGCCGCTCTTCTGAATTTGATATGTTCCTAAGTAGTATCTGTGATTGTTTAATTTATGGAGGAGAAAAAACCTTTGAAAATAGGGCTTTCATTCTTCTGTAGGTGGTTGTGTAGTGGAAATAATTTGCAACACCAATTCCTATTTTTTTTTCTCTCAAATATTTCAGGTGTATAAAAAGAATAATTTTTAACTCTATAGTAAAGCCAACTATCAACGAGAAGGGAGAGAAGGAAATAGATTTAATTACAACCTCTCAGGCTCTGCAAATTGCGGGCCGAGCTGGGCGTTACGGCTCGTCTTTCAAGCAAGGAGAAGTCACAACGATGCATCGTGACGACCTAGTGCAGCTGAAGGAGATTCTGAGCGAGCCCGTGCGCCCTGTGAAGGTGAGAGGCTCAGTTCCCGGTGGGTACAGATGTGCTGCGGAGCTGTGTTACAATCTTCTGATCCCAAATCATTTTTCTTTGTGTCTTTGAACAACTCAGTGACAAAAACGGATTGTGTCATGCTGGGGTGACTTTGAACACACGGCCCGTTTGGAGGCTTGCAATACCTTCAGTTATATTGAAACTGCTTTATTAAGAATTAAAAGCTCAGAAGTTTGTAAGTTCCAGATAAGCGTGTTTGAAAAACTGGGCTCTGTAGGGTGTTGTGGCATTTTATCTTTCTAGATTCTGCATCTAACGTGCTAACTTAAGAACAACGTTGGGAATTAATGGAAAATGTTGTCTTTGTTTTTCCCTTTAGGCAGCTGGCCTCCATCCTACTGCTGAGCAGATAGAAATGTTTGCTTATCACCTCCCTGATGCCACTCTTTCCAATCTAATTGTAAGTGCAATCAAAATATTAGCTTCAATAGTCGCTGCTTTCTTAGAAACGTGTGCTTTAAAAACGCAACAGACAGCTTTGTGTGTGTCAGTTCGATTTTTCTTTCTACCACAGCCGTGACTGCAAATACATTTTGAATGGCTACGTATCCTATTTCATAATAAACGTGAAAGCCTTTGAAGTGTGTAATATGTGTACTTGTGTTAAAGAGCATGCAAGCTCCTTTTCATTTCACCTTTCCTGCATTTTAAATGCAGACTTTGTGTCTGAAAATCTTAGATTGAAATTTTAACAAATTTATGTGAAAACTCCTGGGAAACGGAGCTGGTCGTGTCAGGTTTCTATACATCTGAGAGCTTCTGTGGACTGTACAGTAAAACTGTCTGCTGAGCTTGGTGTAAACAGATTTTTTGGGATCTACTTGGTCTCATCATTACGTGGATGACAGAAGTTTTGGAAGCACCTGAAGTTTTTGAAGTAGAAATTAAGTTTCCAATGCTGTATTTAAAAAATAGTTTCACATTTTTTAGCACAATGAGAGCTTCTCGGCAGCTTTCAGGGATATGAGTGCATATTTAGCTCCCTGCTGAGATGCTGTTACATAGCAAATTGCACAGTTTCTAACCTTGAGATAGAAGATTACACTCGGAGACCTCCTGGAAGATTAGACTGGTAGGGTAACAGCACATCTTCAAAATCTAACTGTGACTTTTTCTGAGCTAGCTTATCAGTATCAAGATTTATTAAAAAAAGAAAATGTCATTATCAATCTCTCTAAGTATTCAGCTGCATATCCAATTAAGAAGCTCAGTACTTCTCTAAAGATCTTTTTAAAGAAGAAAAATCTTCAAAAGGTTTACATTAGTGAAACTAGTTTTGTGGGCCAATAAAAATTCCACCTGCAATGTGCAGTGGCATCTCCTATTACTTCAGACCTTGGATAAGTTTCAGGTATTCTTTGAACTTCTCTATTGCAACACCAGATTTATCTTGTGACTTCTTTCTTCCTAAAATAGATCTGCTCCTGGCATTGCTATAAAAATAGCTCAATTGTTGAATTTTATGTTGTAAAGTTAGCTTTTTGGGGCATGCTAAGTGACAAACCTGGAATAAGTTTGAAACGTGGAAATAATTGATTCTTGTGATAGTGTTCTTCGAAGCTAAAATGTGTGTTTTTAGAACATAAAATTGGATACTTAAAAGACCAGTTGAAAATGCTTCAATAAAACTTAGTGCTTTATGTCTTACCCTCAGATCCCGTGTCAGAGAATTTGCTTAAAATTCTCTTACAAGAGCAGAGGGAGCTCTTCTTATTATTACTGTGGTTCAAATTGGTATTTTTAACCGTTCTTTCAGTACAACTAGCATTTAAAGCACCAAATCGTTTTGTGTCGTTAATATAAAATGTGTCAACCCTTTCCTGTCATAACACCCTCTTCATTTGATGATGTTCTCACAGGATATTTTTGTGAGTCTCTCACAAGTTGATGGGCTTTACTTCGTCTGCAATATTGATGACTTCAAGTTTCTAGCAGATATGATTCAGCACATTCCACTAAATTTGCGATCACGATACGTCTTCTGCACGGCACCCTTGAATAGAAAAGAGCCCTTTGTGTGTACCACGTTGTTGAAGGTCAGTTACTGTTTGTTCCCTAGAACATGTTGAATTTATATTGAACTGAGGTTGCGGTGCAGTGGGACTTGTCTAGCTGCTCTGCTTATTGTGGGTGCCTCATTTGAGAGCATTCTTAACATGCTCATAGGTAAAAAATATAAAATATATATATATTTTAAATTGTATTCTTCACCTGGAGGGGGGAAGCTCTTGGCTTCTGAGAACTGATTTCATTTTGAGCTGTAAATTAGAATTTGAATAGTTTTTCCACGGTTTGCCTCAGAGAATCGTACTGCATGCCTTGCAAGTGGTCTTTGTACTGGGAGAGATCAGAAGTGTATCTGTTCGGTAGTTGCTTGTGCACAGGTAAGCTTGGCGCTGCAGTGTCTGTCTAGTCATTAAAAATAGCCCTTAAAAACCAGGATGGTTTAATTCAGGGTGTTAGGTGGTCAGCAAGACAGAGGAATGTGGGACTGAATGTGCCTGTTGGTGTTTTAATACAGTTATGTAGAATTCAACTCCCACAAGATGTGGTGCTGTAAGATTGATCTCAGAATTGCATCAGTTCAGTTTGCTTTATAAACTCTTTTCATCGGTGCTCCTGGAGTGATTATTTTGAGGAATTTTCCATCAGCTGATTTCAGTTTTTCAGGACTAATAATTTCTTTTGGGCCTTTTACTTTGTTAGACGCTATTATGTTTCTCCCTCTTCTTTAGGGATTGTTAGTATTTTTAATAAAACAGTCTAAAAATTTATCTGGTGTTGTGCCCTCATGTCACAGATACCTGACTCAAGCTTTTAAAAACTGGCAAATAACTTTGAGTGATGGAGTGAAAGTTGAGTGATTGATTTCAGGAGTTTAAAAAATTAAATGTTGCCTTCTTAAGTAAATGCTAAGCATTCATATCCCACGTAATGGAGGTGCAGAAGGTCATAACATGACAGTAGATTCAACAGCTGACACATCATGTTAAATGTGGATGTGAATTTTAGCCCCTGGTGAAAAAACACCGTGGTATTAGCCACTTAGGAACTAGTTAATCCCAGTCATCAGTACTCCTGACATTTAAAAATTTAAATCTTACTTGTCTTGTTTATCTGGGAAGGTTTCAGAAGAGCTGTTACTGCAGATTAATCTGTTTGGGTTGTGAGCAGTGCCTTTCATACGTCAGGGAACACATTTAATACGATTTTCTCAATCCTGGAGATTCTGAAAAAAAGATAATTAACAAAATAGGAGCAAGAGGAGAAGAAAAGACCAAGTCTGCGTGTTCTGCTAGATGAAATCGTATGCCTCCAGTGTGAGGTTTTGCTGGATAGCTCTGTACTTCGGTTACTTAACTCTGTGCACGGCCCGTGGACAAATTGTGTTAATGAGGCCTGGGAGAGATGACTGCTGTGTCCAGCAATTAACTAAAAGAATGTGTGGCATTTGGGCTGTGTAAAACAAAGCAGGTATTTTCTGGAATATTGTATGTATGCGGACTGGAGGGGATGTAGTTCACTGGGATTATTTTGAGTTGGCTAACGGCTGGTTCTTTAATAATAAACTGGCCTGCAAACATTATCTAGCAGTAGACTGTGGAACTGACTCTCAATCAGATCTGTGCTCTGAGGATTACAGCGGGCCTCTGCTAGTGTGCAGCTGCCCAAACTACCCTTCTGTCCTTACAAAGAATGTCAATAGCCTGCTTGTTTATAAACTGCGTGAATAACGCAACCCGTTACAGAAATGGCTGTGCTGTAAACAAATTTATTTATTCTTTCCTGACTAACCCTATATTTCACTGAATTCACTTCTTTTTTTTCAGTTTGCAAGACAGTTCAGCAGAAATGAGCCTCTGACGTTTGACTGGCTGTGTCGGCACACCAAATGGCCGCTAGCCCCACCAAAGAATATCAAGGAACTTGTACACCTCGAAGCCGTTCATGACGTTTTTGACCTCTATCTATGGTTAAGGTATTCACTCGCTGCTTGGGAATCACTTTTTTCTCCTGTTAATGTTTATGGATTAGCGTCCTAGAGAGCAGTGTGTTTCCAGCCAGCATGTGTGTGGTGCAGTATGGGCTCATTTGACGGCTCTTTGGAGGATCTTGACAAATGCTGGCGTAGCTATGGTGTGGGAGCAAGTCGTAGGCTCTGCAGGGAACAGTTTGTGACTGACAGAGAAAGAAAGTTAGAAACAAGGGATCCTGGACTGGAGCAGCTGCAGCGCCACTTAAAATACAGTGGTCTTCTCATGCAACACGTAATAATTTTTCTTTTTTTACATAATATATAACTCATTTTTGTCCCAGTCAGCATTCCTTTAGCGTAAAGGTTTAATTGTATTTTGTTTTGTTCCACCTCTCTTCAGTTACCGCTTCATGGATATGTTCCCTGATGCTGCCCTCGTAAGGAATATTCAGAAGAAACTAGACGACATTATACAAATTGGTGTCTGCAACATCACAAAGCTGATCCGAGCTTCGCAGTCCGGTGCTGCCTCTGGAGCAGCAGAAGTTGTGTCCGAAGACTTTCCTCTTTCAAGGACTAAAAGAGATAGTAGGATGTTTTCAGACCATCGTGGTGCAAAATCCGCAGAGCCACTCTCTGTTCCACCGGAGGTTCCAGGAGAAAGGAGAGCCAGGAGCTTGAAAGCTTACAGGTCTTCTACGAGGCAGGAGGATTTGAAAAGCCATGGACGTGGATCGCTTGCCAACAGATTGCTGCGTGAAGGACTTCTAACACAAGAGATGCTGAGACAGCTGGAGAGTGAGTGGCAGGATCAGCACAGTAGATACGGCTTTGCCTCAAAAAGAGATGATCAGAGTAGTTCAAAGGAAACTGGAAAAAAGAAAAAATAGAATCCATGTCATAATTCTGTTTAGTTTTTATTAATAAAATAAAATACTATTTTAATAACTACTTTGGCATTTCATGTTTACACGGCTGCAGCCCCTTGATGATGTTCTCCTCCTGTGACCAGTTATGTGAAGCACTCAGGGAGGCGGACTCGTGTAAGCTCAGAGGCCATGCCTTTGCTTTTACCGGTCTGCCGTTCGCTTGTTCAGTCACGGTGTTCAGCGTAAGTGTACGATGTACTGCTCTGTGAAAACTGGAAACCGCCGCCTTCTTGCAAGACATCCTCACCTCATTAATAAACATCAGATACTGCACTAGTGGTGAATTAGCTGCTCGTTGCATTCCTCCTCCGAGGGCAGAGTTACGCAGATAACAAACAGGTAATGAACAGCCTGGCAGGAAATTTGGTCAGAGATGACAGGAATCATGTGCCTCTAACCTTTGGGTCTTGTGAAAATGTGTAAGGAGGCAAAAAGCGTTTGTGTTAACGCCTTGGGAATGATGTCATTCCGGTCACAGGAGTTTTGAGATAAATATCGGTTCTGTCATCCGAAGGGTAATTAAGTCTGTCCTTGCTCTTTATGTTGTATTCTTTTCTGCAGGAAATGCTTATCACACAAACACAGACAATGTCTGGGGGGAAAAAAAGCAGTATCGTTTTTTGGGGGAAGGTGATTTTAGAGGCATAGGTGTAATTTAAGCATTTTTGAGATATTCAGATGCCTTACTCTTTCGTTTTTTAATTCAGTTTTATACAAATGATTTTGTTCTGTTGCAGTTCATATTTTTTTGCTTCATGTTTTAGCTTGTTGGTGACGTCTGGATTTAGGTGGGAGACACGAAATATTTAATTAAACTGTAAGCTGTTAGGTAGAGTAAGTAACAGCCGGGGTTGGTGCTTGTGCCAGTGGTATTCCCACATATCTTAAAGTGGAAAAATGTGCATACTACCGGGAGGAAGGTTTAGTTTGTTGGAACTGAGTTCTCAGGAAACTCTTCCTGATACAGTGTCACTGAGTAAAGTTTGAGGCAGTGCAACACCAGGCTATGCCTGTTTCATACACCACCGTGTGCTCTCTCACCCTGGCATGTTATTTTTAGAGTCAGAAGGTTTCAAGTACGCCTTTGAGCTCCTAGTAGAAAGGGATTTCAGCCGTAGGACGTGTTGCTGTGGCTGCATGCTCCTTTCCTTTCCAGAGTCAGGACAGCCTCTGCTTAAATGCGGCGTGACTGGCACAGAACACAAACTTGTGATTAACCCTTATAAATTTATTACCCTTGATGCTCATGGAAGAGCTCCAGAGGGGTGGGTTACGTGGCTGAGTGTGATCTCTTGAGTTCTTGTTTGCTTTGCACTTGACAAACTTGAAGTGAAGATGCAGGTGGTGGTGTTATGACAGCCTTCGTTCGCTCACTTATGTCTTGGACTGCAAACACCTTGCTGGACCTGCAGGGTACCGCTTCAAACACCGCTTCTGCAAGGACCCTTCTGTCCCCCAAGTCACAGGGGACTCCCGTTCCACTGGACCTCGCTTCTGGACCGTTTTGGGTAATGTACCCTTGAATTGTATGCCAAGCTGCTTACTGATGTGTACTTTTGAGCAAGGAAAGAGGAGCTTGGACCTGGAGGTGTGAGCCAGTCTTGTGTTTGAGCGGCAAGCCTTGCAGCCCGGGAGCTGGATGACTCTAAGCATTCTTTTTTGTGTTTTGCCCAGATTAGCATTTGGCTTAATTCAGCGCTCGTTTCCATAGGGACTCCATAGTAACTGTTTTAGGAGCTCGGAAGTTTATTCAGGCGTTTCCAGGCTGACTTTTTATGAAAGTTTTCTTTTCTTCGGAGCTAATGGTGTGGTTGTCATTGACTCTGGGTGGTGGGGCTGCCAGACTGGTCCCATGTGGCAGAATCCGGACTGGTGTGGTGCAGAGCTACAGGAGCTGCACGTTTTGAGTATGTCCCGGGCAAGCAGGCCCTTGGGGGGAGTGGAGTGGCCTGCTGCTCTTCTTCCTGGGGCTGTGCTGAGCCTTTGTTTTCCAAACAACACCACCACCATTGTTCTCTTGATTCGGGAATCACATTTGCAGAACTTTTGTTTCGGGTGTTCAGATTTCTGGATTAATTTCAGGCATTCACGTTTCAGATGGTTGAACTTTTATTAGTTTCACAATTAATTTTTTGTATGCATGCGTGCGATTGTTGTGCTTCTGATGGAAAATGATGCTAGGGGAAGCGTTCTCTAAGGATTGGTGTCGGAAGCGTAAGTTACAATGAGCAGTGATTTCTTCTGATGACTTGTGCAGCTTTGGTACCTCACCGAAGATGGATGTATTTCTCCAGTAACAAAGCCCTCATTAACGTGCCCCCTGTTTCTAGTGGTAAATGATGTGTGTTTAACTGATGTACTCGCAGATACGTGGCTGTGTTTCCCGACTGTAGCTGTGAGCTCCTTTTCTCTGCAGGTGTTTCGGCTGCAAGGCTGGGAAATCAGATGGGCCACGTGAGCACCAGCCTCTTCAGGATACTCAGCCGTGCCTTGAGACAGGGTTTGGAGGGAGAGCTGCAGAAGAAGAGAGAGAAGGGTATTGTAAATTTGGAGCCTTATTGACCCTTGCAGAAGAGGAAGGGAGGATTTGTAACTAGCATTGGGTGCAGAGTTTGTATTCAGTGGGTGCAGAATTGTTTTCCCCTCTTGACAAGGGGAAAAAGCAACCAACAGTGCCTTAAACGTCCGAGCAGCAGGCAGTCGGAGCTCATCTGTCTGGATCATCTCCCCTTTGCTGTCACGGATCTGGGAATCGGGCCCGTAGTGCACTGAGCTGCTGTCTGCATGGCGATGGGATAACGTCTTGTCTTCTCTTACACAACAGCCTTCCTGGAGCTAGGAAGCACCGGAGATGAGCGCAGTGAATGCAACGTGACAGGTATTTCACAGAGCCTGCTGCCAGTTCAGTAACGTGGATCTTTGAGACCCTTTTGCAGCGGCATCTGTTAGAGAAAGAAAGAAAAGAGAGAATGAGGAACAAATCTACTGTATTACAGTCACAATGAGCTCTGGATCAGAGGGGGATGGAGCTTGAAAGGTGATGTTTTCAATTTTGCTGGCCAGAGGGGTTGTGACTCAGATGGCATGGGTAAACAATGAGGAAAGAGACAGTCCCTCTGGGAGTCAGTCTCTGACTTAACGAGCCAGCAGTTATTAAAAGATGCATACAGGAGGAGTGAACCGTGCTTTCTGGCTGGTAGCGCAGCTTTTTTCTTCTTTTCTCTCTTTCTCTTGAAGATCAAAGGCCTAATTTTAGAACCAGCCCTATTTATGGACTGTTCATCCACTCCGCTTTACTCTTGCTTTTCTCGTTTTAGAATAGTGGAAAATTAATAGAGCTGGTGGGATCTCCCGTGTCTGGAGCTCATCCCTGATGCAAGGCAGGCAGAAGGAACAAAAAAGACCTCAGCCGTTCCTAGTGGAGCTTTTGTGGGATTTATTTGCAGTTCTCTTACCTTCCCTCAGCTCTTTCAGTCGTTCCTTGTGATCAGAGGCTGAGAAAATGTCACCTATGACTGCCCCTGATGTTCAGCAGAGCTCTCTCCTCTGATCCACGCTTCCTCGAAGGTGCCAGAACTGCGCAGTGTTTTATTCCTGAGAACCGTGCTGGGCAGGGTTGAAGTCTTGTTTTTTGTGTCTGTGAACTCTATTCCTGTTCATACAGCTCAATACGATGACCGATCAGTCCTATGTATATACACACACATTTTTAACAAGAGCAGGAGGTTGTTGCGTCCATTTTAGGCCATGACTTGACATAGCCCGAGATCCCTTTCTGCTAACTGTCCGCTTTTGCCCTGCTGTGGATCTGTGCAGCAGTTTTCTGTGTTTCCTGCCATTGTTGGCACCTCCCACCCCTCCTTCTACCACTTCTTCAGTGCAGTGCATGCTCTGTTCCAGGTGAAGCACTGACCAGTGTCTGGGGGAAGATGCACTAGGCGTAGGCTGGGAGTGAGCTGCTAATTACTCAGAATGACTTTTTCTTTTCCTCTTCTTTCCTTTGTGTCAACATCTCACCCGGTTTCTGTGGGTGATGTTTCAGTAGTCCATATCCATATCGAAATCCTGGATATGCTCGTGTATTCAGGGTACACGTAGTGAGTAACAGGTGAAGGCTTTGTCAGATTCAGCTCTGGTGGTGTAAGGAAGCAGCTCCTGCAGCAGGCACGGGGTGCTGCCGGCCCCAGGCACGTATTCATTCTGTCGAGTGCCACAGTCTGCTCTCTGCACCGGCTGCCAGGTAAGTCCGTCCCCTCCCTGAGTTTTGCAACACCGAGGATCTGCCTAGGGCTGAAACTTTGCCTTCAGGAGGGGTGAAGGGAGAATAATCTGCGCAAAACCTTTCTCCCGCTGGAAATTGTGCAAGAGGTGTTTCAGCTGGGGGCAGGGGGCTGCTGTGCCTCTCCCCTCCTTTACGCGGCTGAGGCTTAGCTGCAGATAAGGGTGCGCTGTGTGCAACTAGAGCGGAGTTAATTCATGCAGAAGAGCACAAGTGGGAGTGCCGAGCAGAGGGAAGAAACCTAAAATCCCCTCCAACTTTCCCGATTCCCCCGCAGCACTTTGCGCTGTGCTGGAGCGAGCTTTTTCAGCCCCCGGGGGTACGAAGCGGGGTGAAGCCGGGCAGGCTGCGTGGCGACTCCGTGGCAAAGCGGTAACAGTTCCCAAGGGGAGCAGTAACAACATCGGTTTTTCTCCCCTTCAGCTTGGCAGCTCTCCAGGTGCCTGCTTTTGGCACAATGAAGCGTGGAGCTGGGGAGGGAGGGACTTCGGGGTGATGTCGGGGGAGATACAAAGAGACAGGAGTTTAATCATTGAACCGATCACGCCGGATGGATTTATTTCTGGACTCAGTTTCCCAGGAACGCCACTGTCTCGCCCTGAGGGAAATGCCTCAGCTGAAATTTCTCTAGCTCCAGCTTCGTGAGTAAAGACGTGTCGCTTTGGAGTTACTCGGCAGCAGCTGTCACTACTGACGCATCCATCAGCCTCAAGAAAATGTTTGCCGTCCACTTGCTAGCTTTCCATTTTACAAAGCTAAAAGAGGATCAGATAAAAAAGGTACGTAAGATGGAGCAGAAGCTGAGATTCCTATTTCGAGGGGCTCTCTGGGGTCTGAAGTCTGTAATGCAAACTAGGCAACGCTTGGTCTACTAAAGCCATAGAGCCAAATGAGGTAAGATTTGGGCCATACACCATCTGATGACTGTGGAAATAAGGCTTGGTTAGTGCTTTTCCCTGCACAGTTATATGTTCTTTTCCTGTAATGGAGCAGCTGCTCTTTGGTAAGGACAAATGGGGTTTGAACTCTGTCTGGTGTGGTGTGTGTGCTCCAGAGGGCGGCGAGGAACCTCGTGCCGAGCTGCTTTGTGAGTGGTGCGAGGGACGGGGTCTTTCAAACTGAGCAGGAACCTGATTCACTCCCGTTGCAGCAGGGGCAGGAGAAGCTCCTGGGGGCTTTGGGCCAGGTCTCCTGTGATTCAGCACACAGTTCTGCCTCGTGTAGGGGGAACTAAAGGTGGAAAAGCTGAAAACGAGCCAGGTCAGAAGCTGGCAGTACTGAGGGCGAGCTGCCTAATGGTTGCTCTTCCCCGTGGCTGTGCTGCCGTGGCTTGTTCTCCCCACCATCATAAGACCTCATGGGACCTGTATGCTGCTTGGGTGGAGGCCCTCTTGTTTCTAGACGTGTCCCATGGGGGTCCTCTGTTTTCCTGGCACCTGCACTGGGTGCTTCGTGGTGGCCATGGCCACCTAGCCCCATCCTCTTGTTTTACCGGCAGCTGGAGGTGGGGCTGCCTGCGGCGTGGCAGTGCGGGCGACCCAAGGTCCCCGTGGGCAGTGTAACAGTGCCAGCAACACCCCTTGTCTTCTCCACACCCTTGGGTAAACGTGAGGTCTCTTGTTTTTAGGGAGGCTTCTTCACTAATTCTGCCTTGAAGAGGAGTTCCCCAAGCAGTGTCCTGGTATCTCAAGTGGGACGTCTCTGACTGTCACAGCCCTTTTATCCCCGTGGTTTAACATGACCAGAAAGAGGCCCCAGTGCCCTTTCTTTGTGAGAATCTGACCTAAGATCTCTCAGTGCTTTTCCTTCCTGCTTCTTACCAAGAAAGGGAGAGACCCTGTGGGGCAGTGCTCCGACAGAGCAACATGCAGGGTGCAGCCGAGGCAGAGCTTCCCTGAGGTGAGGGCAGAGAGGTTCTGCGGAGCTGTTAGAAGAAGAGCATCTTTCTGCGAGGTGCAACCTAGTCCCACACGAAGGCAAGGAAATATATTGCTTTTCCGAGGTCTCTTTTAGGCAGCCCACGGTAGGCAGTACGGAGCAGGGTTGATTTCTCTCTAATTAGAGGGAACACCTCCGTCCTCACCTGCCCAGGCTTATTTGTCTCTGCTGTGAAAACAGTATTTCTGGGAGTTAGGCAGGACACTTAGAAGCAAGGCCTGTTCTTGTGCTGGGGGGAGGCAGTAAACACGTTTTGGTGTGGCACAGCCAGGCCATTCCTGCGTTTGCAAGCCGGTGATTTGTCGTGTGCCCTTGCTCTGGCTGTAAATCAGGCTAGGGAGCTGTCAGGCTGTGCCTTATCTAGCTCCTTGGCAAGGGCCGCCTCCTTCTCTGGCTGGAGCTGGTCAGGGTGGAGAAGGCTTTGTGGGGGCAGAGAGTTCCCGTGGGACGGCTGCGAACGCGGGCGCAGCCGTTTTTATGACTGTTTAGTTTTCTTTCCTCGAGGGCTTATCTCACAAGGTTAGTTGAGTCGGTGTGAGTGCGTGAGCGCCGCGTGTTTCCAGCCGTCGTCTTTTCCTCTCCTGGCGTGCCCAAGGAGGCAGTGCCGGTGCCTGGGAGGAGACGGCACCTCCTGCACCCTGCTGGGGCCGCTGGGGTGCCCTGGAGAAAATCAAACGGCTGTGCAAACTGGGGCTGCAGAGAAATGTCTAAATAATGGTCTTACGGCTGTATCTTAGGGCAGCTGCTGCTTCTTAGCAGTCACATCTTGTAGCTTGACTTCCTCCCGTGTGCTTGGTGTCAGGCAGGTGCCCGTGTTATTGTCAGGGTCCTGGCATGCTCAGATGGGTCGCTGCTCACCATCTGTTCAAAATGGGGCTGTGGATGAGTAACCAGGTAATTAGTTTGTGCATCATTAACATACGTGGCTAGCTAGTTAGAGAAAAGGCCAATTTATCCCTAACCCGCCTTCCCTGTTTAAAGTGTTATTTCTTAAACCCCAGCTCGTTGCTGGTGGGACCTGGTTTGTGCGTGATCCCTCAGCCCTCCCTGCGTGTATGGGACTGCTGAAACGCTGCTCTCCCTGCCCGCTGCCTCTGGCCCTGAGCCTCACGCCAGAGGACAGGAACACGGTGCCTGCATCGTATTTGTTCGCACAGCACCGAAGTCCGTCTCCCCAGTGGGAATGAAAGGTATTTAAATGATGACAGGTTCTTATTTTGCTGGATGAATCCTGTTGCATCCAGCTGTGTAGCTGTGGTTCTTCTTAGAGCCGTGTGGCCAGCCCTGCAGGTAAGTAGCAGCCCAAGCAGTGTGTGGTCCTGAAGGAGACCTTAAGTTTTGCTGGGATGAAGCTGAATAGAAACACCGATTGGCTTCCCTACCAGGCATAGGTGCTTTTGATTCCCTTTAAATTCACTTAGCTTTTATTTGATTGTGTGCTGTGAATTACAGACTCCTAAGGAAGGTTGCTGATTGCACCCAGAGATGTTTTCTCAGTGTAATCCTAAAATCACAGGGAACAGAGGCAGAGCTGGGGTAAGAAACAGGCTTTGAGCTCCAGCCTGGCGTGCCAACCAAGGGAATTGGCTGGGGAGCGAAGCAGCAGCTGAATGGATGTTTTCAGACGGTAGCCGACACGCTTGGGCACTGACGGCATTGTCTGGACCTGACTCAGAGAGGTCGAATTCTCACCAGCTTGAGATACTTTGCAGTTTGAGTTCATGACACAAATAAGAGGAAAAGATGGTGTAAAAACAGCCTGTCAGGGTGGAGAGAGTCTTGTGGGCTTGTGTAGGTCAGGAAGTTACTGATCCATGAGAAAAGATGGCTTTTTGGCAGTAGTTCAAAAATTAATCACTTCCAAAGCAAAGTTGTTGTAAGGGTAAACGCTGTGATGATATTCCAGAGCTTGCTTTCGCTGCTCTTTATGGGCATTTAGATGCCGAGTGTAAAAGTGAAACGAACACAAGATCGGAGAGGAGCAGTTTGCATAGATGGCGCGTTCACCTTCAGTCTGTTACACGTGTACGTGATTCTTGTGTCTGCTCACGGTGCGTTTAGCCTCCCGTCCGTCACGTGGGTGGGAATGAGCAAACTAATCCTGCGGGGATATTGCTGGAACTGGAGTTGAGGATTTTCAGATCCCTCATGCCAACCTACACCCCTGATGGTTAGAAAACTAACACAAGGGGTTAGGAAGGTTCTGCAGTTCCCTGCTTGCAGAGAAGAGGGAAGCCTCCCAGACACGCGCAGCACGAAGGCGGCGTCCCTCCCAGCCGTGTGCTGAGCACCGAGGAGCCTGCCTGCCTCCCTCGTGACACCTCGCACGTCTCCAGGTTGACAGGTACCTGTACCACATGCGTCTCTCCGACGATGTCCTGCTGGACGTGATGGCGCGCTTCCGGGCCGAGATGGTGAAGGGCCTGGGCAGAGACACGAACTCCACAGCAACGGTGAAAATGCTGCCGTCCTTCGTCCGCTCCCTTCCCGACGGCTCGGGTGAGTTCCCCCTGCTCAGTCCCACTGGGGCTGTCAGCAAACAGAGGAGATAACAGCCTCAGGGGGGATGGCGAGGGGGCTTTTGGTCCACACCAGGTGGATTTTGACCAAGAGCTGCGTGTTCGAGGGCTGAGATCTTAGAAAGCAGCCTCCTACTGCAAATGTGGCCGTGCCCAGTGCCGGCGTTACTGCAGGAGCATGGCAAGGGCAGCCTCTACAGCTCAGCCCCTGCAGTGCAGCGTGCTGCTGGGGGATGCGAGCAGTGCTGCTCCTGGGGGACTGCCCAGGTATGAGGGCCGGGTGCTGCAGTGAAACCCCTCACACCGCAAAGCTGGGGCCGTTCACGCAGAAATCTTCAGAGAAATGTTTGCTTTGTACTTCGTTTCCGCAGGAATTTCTTCCTCCTGAAGGTAATTTGCTCACAATTAAATGAGAAATAGCAGCTTTAATGGCATAAAGAGAACATTTGGAAGGTAGTCCCTCGAAATGAGGGACAGGTAGAGAGATTATATAGAAACTGCTCAGAAATTGCCTGGCTGGAACTGGGTACCCTTCTTTTCAGCGCTGCCTTCCCCAAAGAAAAAGCAATATTAGCTTAGCCCTCGTTACCCCTGTGACCACCAGGTCCTGAGGTCTCACCTGACAGTGACCCTGTCCGGAAGCTGCAGGGAGCCCCTGAGGTAAGGGGACTTGGCAAGCTGCATGCGGTGTCATCGCTGTTACAAAACTTTGTGCCCCTCAAGGCCAGCCTTGGACAACGCTCTCCTGTCCTTTCCTCCGTACCGAGGCCGGGCGACGGTGTCACGTCGGGCTACGACTTATTGACACACCGCCTATTTTAAGCATTGCATCGATTTTTGTCTATTTTTGCTCCCTGGCTACGGGTTCCTTATTGGTTCTTTCGTTGCCAGACAAAACTTCCAGCATGTTCAAACATCTCAAACTTGGCTGGATTTTTCCCAATGAACGTGGAGATTTTTCACCGCCCTCGGTGTAACTACCTGAAATGACCTGCGTGGAGCATCCTCCATTTTTAATCATTTAGGGATTAATGGTCTGACTAATATCACTGTTTACTGAGTAACCCAGTTTGCCTTGTCACCTTTGCCATGTGTAGCCGTGGTATTGCAAGTAGAATTTCCTGCTTCCTTCCCTTTCAGGGTCAGATTTGATAAAATTGAGTCAGGTGCTTGTACCATGGAACAAAGATCATGCAGGCCTATGACATTCTGCCGCATTTTCCTCTGGGGAAGGGCCTTTTCGTGTGCATGCTGCGGGTGGTAGATAAGTGCTTTATCGTAGCAGTGAGGATCAGCTGTCCTTGGACTTCTCTTGCTGAGAAGCTCATCCCTCTCTGGCTTGAAAACACGCCGCTATGGAAGGAGCGGGGTGGGCAAAGCCAGACTGTGAAATAGAAATGAAATTAGCTGCCATGTGTCGAGCTAACAGGAGGGACTTGATACCCTTGCCTGGGTTCTGGACAGGGCACGGCCAGGCCTCAGCCTCCTTGGCGGTGCTCCCAGGCCCAAAGACGTAAGGACCTGCCACAGTGGGGCAGGAGAACTTGTGGCCTTCACCATGGCTTCTGGGCCGTGCTCGGCGTCCGTCACCGCTGACAGCTGCCCACCCGTGTTGCAGAGCAGGGTGACTTCCTCGCTGTTGACCTGGGCGGCTCCCAGTTCCGCGCTCTCGAGGTGAAGGTGTTGAACGACGGGAAGCAGAGCAGCCAGCTGGAGAGCAAGTTTTACCCCACGCCAAAGGAGGTCATACAGGGCAGCGGAACCGAGGTAGGCCGTGCAGGGTCTTCTGTGGTGGTGGCGTGCTCGGGCCAGCGTCTGCTGCTCGAAACCTGACTGTCCTCTCCTTTCTGCTGCAGCTCTTCAATTACGTTGCCGACTGCCTGTTAGACTTCATGGAGTCCAAAAACCTGCAGCACAAGAAGCTACCTCTTGGCTTTACGTTTTCTTTTCCGTGCAAACAGACCAAACTGGAAGAGGTAAGGTGCAAAAAGAAATATTATCGGCAGAACCCAGGGTAGCTATTGCTCGGGAGTGTTACCCTGGGGCCCTTTTGTGGGGTAAGCTTTCCACAGTGCTCTGAAGAAGGTGAGGTGGATGGCCATTGCCATTCAGCTACAGGTGAGCACCATTCAAGGAGTCGTTCCTAGTCTCAAGGCAACAGGACCTTTCAGCTAAAACTATTATTTGGCTTAATCCGTTCCTGATTCCATAGGAACCATGTGGGCTAGTGTGAAGGCTGCTGGATGCTAAATCACACGCTTTTGTGTCCTAAAGCATGACTTTTGTAATCCCTCTCATTCAGTACTTTCAACAGTTGGTGCTAATTAGGAGAGACCTGTAGCTGAGCTGTTGGAAAGGCCACATAGGGAATTGAAGGGCTGGTTGCAAATATTTTGTGGCCTCTTATTCCCACTTCTCTTATTTCTAGGGATCTGTGCCTTGGGTGCCAGCCCTGCAAACGCTTTGTGCTTAATGCTGTCAGTGTGTGATGAACATCAGTAAAGCCCAGCATGCCTTAAACAAAGCACAGGGAGATGCATTTATGGGATTAGGACTTTATTACTGTACCTATTTTGTTCTGCTGGTACTGACAGGCACCCAGCTGAGGGTGAGATCTGCTGTGACTTACTTTGGCCCAGATTTTTATACTTGGAGAGAGCTAGTGGGCTTCTCCACAGACTTTGTGGTGGGTTTGCATGCCGAGGCTAGAGCTTTGGGGTTGCTGATCTTTTCCTTTTCAGGGGGCCCTCCTTGCCTGGACGAAACACTTCAAGGTCCGAGGAGTGCAGGGCACAGATGTAGTCAGCTCGCTGCGCAAGGCCCTCCAGAAGCACAAGGCAAGTTTTATACCTCACTCTGGCTGATTTATGCTTGGTGTGAGTTGTTTTGGGAGCTGTAAGGCTTTCTTCAAGGACTGCGGTGTCTGCCGTGGCTGTACCTCTGGTAGATCGGGCTGTGGGCCTCTGAGGGTAATTCTCCACCTCCCCATCTCTGAGGGGAGTTCTCCCTCGGAGCTGAAGCCACAGAAGTGGAATGTGAAGAAAATGTGTATCTTGACATCTTTGCAGTAAAAGGGAAGCTCTTGGGTTTTCCTACATGGTAAAAATCCATCCTTGATTTCCGTTCGTTTCGTTATCTGCATCAGTTTTGCTGTGGTTGGCAGAAACGATGGATCTGAGACTTCCTGGGTGAAGTCCAGCTCCCTGCTAGTCCTGGCATCTGTGCTACAAGAATCGTTGGTAACTTTGATCATACTTTATTGAGTTACCTCAGGGTGGAAAAAAACCTGCCCATCTCTGATGGAAAGGCTTTTTACTTGCGTGTGGCATGGGTGCGTGGCCTTGTATTGGATAGTTGCCTTTACGTACATATTTTCTGTCAGTTTTGCTGGGATCAGTTTGGCAATCTGCCAGTTTGGTGGGGTCTGTTTGTGGCGTGGGATGTTAGCCTAGCATGAGCAAGCTGCCAGAATTCAGCCTGTGAGGACAGACACGCTAGTAAAGAAGGACTGGTCGGGTAAAAATAAGTCCTGCAGCCATACATCCTGTCTGGCCAAGAAGCGCTTGAGAATTCTGAGATGTTTCTTACCTTACAGTGCTGTGGGGACACCGTTATAAGGGGAAGTAGCATGTCTTTAAACAGAATAGCGTTCCTGTACCAGGCCTTCAAAGTACTAGTAAAGCACAAAGGCTTTGTAGGCTTTTTTTCCTATTAATCCCTCGTCTTCACGCTGTTAGGACATCGACGTTGATGTTCTGGCAATGGTCAATGACACCGTAGGAACCATGATGACTTGTGGATACGACGACCCGCGCTGTGAAGTTGGACTCATAATTGGTAAGTTTTCCTCTTCACTAAGCATTTTTTTTCCTCGTTTGTGAAATCCTAACCAATCTTGAGCAGAAGGGAGTGTCCCAGCACAGGAAAGAGCAGGAAGAAAATGAGGAAAATAAAAAACAATGGTAAGGTTTTCAAGCCTGGCTGCCTTCTCTGAAGCAGCTGTTTTTATGCTGATCACATTGCCATCAAATGCCACAGTCCCCATTTTGTCTGGGTTCAGTTGTGACCAGCATACTAAACTTTGCTGCTGACTGTGTAGAAAACGACTGTCCGTCTGTCCAGAGAAAGCTGAATTCCTCTCACGTCTGATAGGATCAGCTGTGTTTTCCACAACCCTTCCACTTCACACATTTTAAAGGCACATAGAAATACCTTTCAGATAGGGGAAAAAATAACGGAACAAATCAACCCTGAGATTCATTTCTTATACTTTCACTCACTGTTAAATTATTATTTAACATGCACCGGTGGCTTGATGTTAGCATCCTTGCCACAGGATTATATATTTATATTTTCTTTCAAAGGTGATATATTGACTTATTCCCAAACGTGTGGGCTTAAAACAAAAAGGAAACCTGAGGCAAATGGGTAATCTATCCACGCTCTCCTAGGGACTGGCACCAACGCGTGCTACATGGAGGAAATGAGGCACATCGATTTGGTGGAAGGCGATGAAGGCAGGATGTGCATTAACACGGAGTGGGGTGCCTTTGGAGATGATGGTGCTTTGGATGACCTCCGCACGGAGTTTGATCGGGAGCTCGATCTGGGATCTCTCAATCCTGGGAAACAATTGTAAGTGATTTCCCTGGATGTTTTGCTTTGGCAATCCAAGTTCTCCAAGTGCATTTCTGGCATTTCCCAGGACTCCCTCCAGAACAGGAATCCACTTGAGTGAACCTGACCCAACTTGGTCCCAGTCGTGTCCTATTCAGACCTTTCCCTTCTGGGAAAGGTGGGTACCTGGGAAGCTGGGTACACCTCCCTGCCTCACAGGCCAAAGGGTTGCTGCTGCAGTTGCTTGTGTGTCATTAAAAATAGGTGGCTCTTCTAGCATGAGGCTGCGGAGGGGAAGAGGAGGAGAAAAATAAATAAAGGGCGTATTTAAAGCCTGGTTCATCAAAACTGCTTCTACCGGCTGAGCAGCTGGCAAGTTTTTGACCAGTCTCTTTAATCACTCACTTATCTTGAGGGGCTCGGGTTGGGTCCCATCTTATCTTAGCTTCCAAATCCCTTTTGTAGATGCTTAAATGTGATTGACCTGCATAAGAACATTCTTGAACTTGCCGTGGCTCTGGTGAGCTGGTGGACACCTGTAATCCCTCTTGCTTCCCATTCCAGGTTTGAGAAGATGATCAGCAGCCTGTACTTAGGGGAACTTGTGAGACTCATTCTTCTGAAGATGACAAAGGAAGGTCTGCTCTTCAATGGGAAGGTGTCAACAGCTCTGCTTACTAAGGACAAGATCGAAATGAAGCATGTGTGTGCAATGGAAAAGTAAGAGCCTACGATGTGCCCTTTGAGAGGGGCTGTTGGTATTTCACACCCACAGCAATAATAACTAATGTTTCTTCATAACCAGGGAATCGATCCTGGGCTGTTCAGCTTGGTTTTGCTTTTGCCTAGGAGAAAAGTTGATCCTTCTGTATGCAGAAGTGATGGAAGATGTTTTAGCAAGACCCCCGGTAGCAAATGGTTTGTTAACCATCGGAGACCTGGGCTGCTTAAGGTCTCTTTGGGGACCTGAGCATGTGGGAGGACTCTTGCAGTTATCAGCTTCTGTGATGTCCAAATCCTGGGGCTGTGGAGAGGTAGTGCATGCTGTAGGTCACCTAATGGATGACCGCGTGGAAAGCTGACAGATTCTGGTGTTTTAAAGAGGAATCTTGGTCCACGCCGTTACTTCAGGGATAATTTCCCTTGTGCTGAGTGAAGCTGTACACGTACTGCTGCGCTCTCCTACAGACTAAATATTTCATCCCGTTCTGTACCTGATCAGCCAATTTGAGTGTCTTGCAGAAAAGTGATCTCCAGGGAGTAGCCTCTTAATGCTTTTGGCTCCTGGTTTATGGGAACCAATTATGACAGTGCCTGATGGGTTGTGCCCTGGTCTGCTCTCGTTTGTTTGAGCCCGTGTGCAGATATTAACTTCAGTGCTGCCTTAATACCCTCGCATTAGGTGATGCTTTCCTTTGTTTTGGGGTAGATACAAGGAAGGTCTGAGCAACACGAAGGAGATCCTTACCGAGCTGAACCTGTTTCCCTCTGAAGAGGACTGCATCGCTGTCCAGCACGTCTGCACCATCGTTTCCTTCCGCTCAGCCAATCTCTGTGCCGCTGCCCTAGCAGCCATACTGACCCGCCTGAGGGAGAACAAAAAGGTGTTGAGGCTGCGAACCACTGTCGGGATCGACGGGGGACTCTACAAAACTCACCCCCAGTAAGTAACTGAAGAGGGTTTGGGAACTGCTAGCTGTGTATTGACGTTGCAAAGATTTTCCACCTGGGTGGCTTCTGGAGAGCTGCTTGTTTTGCTGCAGGCCTGGGATGAGGTTTGTTGGGATGTGGAGGATCAGACTGACCTCGCTGCTGCAAAGCTGGGTTTGCTTCAGAGCTTTAGAGCTTGGGGTGGGATGGGAACAACAAGACACACAATACTGCTGTCTGGCTGAGAGCAATTGGTTTCTCAGGTGACTCCTGAGCATCCAGGGCACTTGCTGCTTGTTGTTTCCTTCTTTTTTCCCTCTTCATTTTTGAACCTATGCTTACATTTCTTACATGTCCTAATTTCTGTGCTTCTCTGGCTGTGCTCCAGTACTCGTGGTGTTGGATGCGTATTAGAAGTAGGTGAAGTAAGCCACGTGTGAAATGCTCGTGGGAGTCTAAAGAAGCTCTTTGTTCCCGTAGATACCCCAAACGTCTGCACAAGGTGGTGAGAAGGCTGGTCCCCAGCTGTGATGTTCGGTTCCTGCTCTCTCAGAGCGGCAGTGCGAAGGGGGCCGCCATGGTTACAGCGGTGGCATACAGGCTGGCCGCTCAGCGCAAGCAAATCGATGCCGTTCTCGCACCGTTCCTGCTGTCCCTGGACACCCTCAGAGAAGTAAAGAACAAAATGAGGGCCGAGCTGGAATATGGGCTCAAGAGAGAGACGCAAGCCAGTGCCACAGTGAAGATGTTGCCCACGTATGTTTGTGGGACACCAGATGGAACAGGTAAGTTTATTTCCTGCACGCCTGGCGGTGCACGAAAGCTGCCTGTCTGTTTTCGGGGGGAGAACATGCCAATTATTCTGGCAAATGCCAGGGTGATTTCAGTTGGCAAACCAATGCTTCCTGCAGCATTTTCTGGCCGGCCCTTTAGCCCCTAGCCTAACAAACTGAGAGAATAAATGCCACAGGGGGCAGCGTGCTGTCGTTGGCCCAGATGAAGTTTCCTGCAGATGTGTGGCAGGGTATGGCGTTCTGACTGGGAAACGTGCTGCAAGAAGCACCAAAACGAAATACTTCTCTTCTCTTACAGAGAGCGGAAAGTTCCTTGCCCTTGATCTTGGTGGGACAAATTTCAGAGTTCTGCTGGTCAAAATCAGAAGTGGGAGGAGGAGATCCGTGCAGATGTATAACAAAATCTTTGCCATTCCTCTGGAGATCATGCAAGGGACAGGGGAAGAGGTAACTTCTAATGAACACTTAATTGACCTAGTCAAGACCCAATTAATAGGAGAACACGTGAGATTTTCATGCTTTTTCTGTTCTTCCAGCTCTTTGACCATATAGTCCAGTGCATAGCAGACTTCCTGGAGTATATGGGGATTAAAGGTGCCCGCCTGCCTCTGGGCTTCACCTTCTCCTTCCCATGCAGGCAAGCCAGCATTGACAAGGTAGGGACTGCAACTTTTAAATGTTTCCCCCAGGTAGGACTTTACAAGGGTGTGTGTAGAACTTCCACCTAATGTTTGTGAAAAGAGGTAGATGTTCCTTGCTTTCATTCCTTAAAGAAGCTGTGCTAGCTTATGATGGCTGGATGACCACACATTTTTAATAGCCCAGGAATCTCGTACGCTGCCTTCTCCCTTGAATGCCAAGAGAGAACAGGCTCCTCCTAGTTCTTCTTCAGCTAAAATCCCTGGGTGTTTTCCTAACTCTGCTGCACAGCGCTGACTGTAGCTTCTGTACTACATTAGCTGCTTCGTGGTGAATGTCAGTGAGCAGAACTGAGTTTGCTTGGAAGGGTTGGACCTCTCCGACTTGGATTTGTTAATCTGATGTATATGGCTTTTTGACAGATCTCATCTCTTTGTCTTTCCAGCCATCTGATGTAAGACAAATAATTAGAATTATATTAAAAAAAAATCTAATTCAGGAAGAAATCATTCTTGATTATTCATTTCCTAAAGGGGGAAAAAGAAGTTTTGCTGTCTATTTCTAGTCAAATCTGTAGAATACATGAGGAAATGAGAGATGACTGTTTTATCAAAAGTTTTTATGTCCTGGTGGTTTTCACAATAGTCTCTGAATCTAGAAACTGGTCTAGACAGCTTCTAATGTTAACTGGGATCTGTATGCTTAGTAATAAGATTTGTCTGTTTGTGGGGAGACCACTCAATATCCTTTCCAAAATGACAGGAAAGCTGGGTGAGACCCAACTGTCAGGGCCCATAATACGTCGCCCAATGTGTTTGGTCTATTACTGTTGCTAGAACTTGCTGTTGCTAGACAGGGAAATAACATTATTAACTAAAAAGGGGGGGTAGGGGTGGAGGAGCAAGGAAAAGGCTTACGCTTGGGGTGTACGGTCTTCTCTCTATCTTCATTTTCTGTTTTATTTCCTCTTCTGTTTCAGGGTACGCTTGTGGGGTGGACAAAAGGTTTTAAGGCGACAGACTGTGAAGGGGAAGATGTTGTTGATATGCTGAGGGAGGCTATCAGGAGAAGAAATGTGAGCTATTCTTTGTTCTTTTTGGTGTGTTAACGCACGCCCCCTCTTCCTCCAGTACCCCACTAATGATCGTGACGTGTTTTAGGAGTTTGACTTGGACATTGTAGCAGTGGTGAATGACACCGTTGGGACGATGATGACATGCGGCTACGAGGATCCAAACTGTGAGATCGGCCTTATTGCAGGTACAGTGATACTGAAGTCGCCACTGTAAGAAGAAAGCATGTGTGCAGGTGCTAGGTTTCACACCCTACTAGAGAATTCATAAAACAATGTCCTTTATTTGAGGTAGATGTATGGCATTACTAGGCACCTGGGGTTCTTGGCAGGTTTGTGTGGTGCTCAACAGAGAATATAATAGCACCAGTAGCAGATACAATCAGAAATCCAACAGATTCAGAATCTGATGGTGCTGGGTAAAAGAATATGGGAACAGTGGATAGAGCACGAGTCTTTGTTTTAGCTAATGTGTTAATGTTCTAGCAAATCGGACCTGTGTAACTAGTCCATAGGCTTTGGAGCAAGAATGTTTAACTGAATTTAGAACTTGATTGAATTCTTTGTGGCCTTTCTAGTGCACACACACTTAGGGAAGTATTACTGGCTGATGGTTGCCAAAGATCTGGGGAGATCTTTGGAATATGGGATTGGGAAAAGAGAGCTTTTAAGGTGATCGCCATAATCATCTTGCTTGTGTTAAGCTGCTGCTGCACTCCTCTGGCTGAAGCCTTGGCATTTCTTTCCTCCTAGGAACCGGCAGCAACGTGTGCTACATGGAGGACATGAAAAACATAGAAATTGTGGAAGGGAACGAAGGAAAAATGTGCATTAATACAGAATGGGGAGGATTCGGTGACAACGGCTGCATTGACAACATCAGAACCAAATATGATAAGCAAGTAGATGAAGGCTCACTAAATGCAGGGAAACAGAGGTAAATGGGATGGTTCTGATGCTAGGAGCCTGATGAAGCTAGTCTTTGAGACACACTGACTGAGTTGTATAATGTACTTAATGAGAGCAATTGGAAAGGAAATTTTAATACTAGATTTCATTTGTTGCATCGTAAGTAATGCAGGTATCACCATGCAGAATCACCAGCGAATGCATGGGGAAGACACAGCAGAAATGTTGCATCTCCCTGTCAGCTCTGGCTTTAACACCATCTTCTGTTTAATTTACATCTTTTTTTTTTCTAGTTCTCTTACCTTTTAACATGAGTAAATATGTTGTATGTAATGTTTGCACGTGAAGTCACTGGGACAGATTTTTGGTGGTTGAAAGATGGCTCTGGCTCAGATTACTCTGCAAGTTTTTATTGCTTTTTCAAGTTTATCATGCTGCTCAGGTATGAATGTGCCACTCATGTTAAATAGAGCTAACTTGCCACCCCTTTAAAAGCAATTCTTTTTCTTTTATAACAGGTATGAAAAAATGACCAGTGGAATGTATCTAGGTGAAATAGTGCGGCAAATTCTGATCGACTTAACCAAGCAAGGACTGCTGTTCAGAGGACAGATCTCAGAATCACTCAGGAAAAGAGGCATATTTGAAACAAAATTCCTATCTCAGATAGAAAGGTAAAGTTAATTAATTTACATGTTTTAAGCTCGCAAGGTCTTCTAGGACCTCTAGGAAGTAATATTCTGCAAAAAATGTGGAGCTTTTTCCTTCAAGAAGTCATTTCTAGTTTCGTTCTTTGTCCTTCCCTCCCCCAGCCCCAAATGAATTATCATTTCATTTCCAACTATGTTGTATTGGATGTCTTAATTATCAAACATTATTGTACTTGGAGTCTTTCTGGTAGAAGTTAAGATAGTACTTTAAAAAAAAAAGGCAGTGGTATACAAATATCCCATGAATATGTGCTTACCTAAATACCTGTGCATGATCAAACCAGTCTTCCAGGCTGTTTGAAACCCTTCCCACTACTGAAAAACTTTGAAGGTAATGTCTCAGCCTTTAGATCAAAAAAACAAGGTCAGGTGGCTGATCTGGCACAGCTTCCTCCTGACTTTGAGAGCTAGGTGAATGACTGCTGTTTGTGCCTTTGGAAATACAGTCTAACATAACAAAGAGCAAAATTTTGATCTGAATTCAGGCTGGAATTTGCTTTAAAACAAGTGGAGGGTGTGAGCTGGAGCAGTGGTCCCATTTCCTTTGAATCACCTCAGAATCCCATCCGTAAGGCTTGTAAAGGTTCCTGCCTTCCAGAGCTTCGTGTAACGCCCTGTTACTGCTTGTGTTTGCCTTTACGCAGCGACCGGCTCGCCCTCCTCCAAGTGCGTCGAATTCTGCAGCAGCTTGGCCTGGACAGCACGTGTGAAGACAGCATCATTGTGAAAGAGGTGTGTGGAGCTGTTTCCAGGAGAGCTGCCCAACTCTGTGGGGCGGGACTGGCAGCGATTGTAGAGAAGAAGAGAGAAAACCGAGGTGTGGAGCACTTGCAAATTACCGTTGGAGTAGACGGGACCTTGTACAAGCTCCATCCGCAGTGAGTACCTTGGTAACCCTTCCCTTTGCTGTCAGCTCATTTCCAGCGTGAACATGTAGCAAGCTGCACCAGCTTTCTTCTGAGGCAGTCAAAAAGGAGAGAGGATAAAGATCTCATATGTTTTCCTGCATCCTGCCATTTCCTTTGTCTAGACTAAGGACTGAAAATTGTAAAGAAAAGTCCGGTTACCACTGGAAGGCTCTTGTTCTATAGTGTACTGAGCAAACTTGCATTTCTAATATTTATTTTTCAGTGTTTCAAGGGATTTCTGTGATGTCTAGCTATCCCAGAAGGAAAGCTATGTTGAGTATTTAGAGCTGGGTCAGTATTTTGTGAGGAAGGTCTTGAAACAGATGCTTTAACTGGGAGATGAGCACCTCCTCTGTGGTCTCTGAAGGCAAGAGGCCTGTCTGGCGTCTTGCTGAACAAAATTAAAGTGGAGATACGGCAATTAAAACCTGATAGAGTACAGAAACTTGTCTCTTTTTTGTACAGGAGGGAAAAGAAATGGAAAGGGATGCTATGGAGAATCAGTGGAAGATGTCGGTTGAGGTTATTGTTCCTTGCTAATACATGAATACAACAGTCACGGACTGGAAAGGGACTTCTAAAATGTTCTCTTCTCTCCTCTCGTTTCAGTTTTTCTAGGGTCCTGCAGGAAACGGTGAGGGAACTGGCACCTCAGTGTGATGTGACGTTCATGCTCTCTGAAGATGGGAGTGGGAAGGGAGCTGCCCTCATTACTGCAGTAGCCAAAAGACTGCATAATATCGGATGGAAGTAAAGATGAGAAATGAAGTCATTTCAGCACTGCCAGGCGTGTGCACTAGAGATTTACTGAGCGGTGACTGAAGATAGCTTTGCCAGACACCAGTACCCAGGTACCTGATTTTCAGGGAGCAGCTGCTTTCTGACCAGCCAGGATTGTGGATTTTTGTCCTTTGGACACCGCTTGCACCAGGTGTTTCTGCTCCCCACTATTATGTCTCGGCACACTGCAATCTACTCAGCTCTGTACTTCCTGCAGTGGAATAATAATATAATGCATATGGAAGAGGCAGACAAACAGAAAAACCCAAACCAAACCAACCAAAAACCCAAAGGTGTCTTTTTACAATGGCTTCATTAAGCTACTGTACCACAAGAGAATTTAGCACCAGGTTCTTAGGATTTGTGAGTTTTTTTAGTTTTGACTTGGCCTGTCTTAAGGAATATTGAGATCTGGTGTTGCACAGATCTAGCGGACGTTTGTTTAAAGACATCACAGATTGTACAATAAATCTGCAGGTAAAATAAGTTGATGGGCTTTGATCAGTGATGCTTTCCCCCCACACCCAGCTACATCGGTATTGTAGTACTTCCGTGAGTACAGGAGGCATGTTTAATAGATGAATGTAATGAAAAAGAAATATGATTCTACAGAGTATCAGTTTGTGTCAAAATGTATCAGTGCACTTAAACATAACCAGTGCTGGATGGATGCTGATTGTGGCTTTTCTTTTGATTCTGGGGGAAAAAGAGGGAGTAGAAGCAGCTACAGGGTCTACTATGTGCACGTTAGAGCTAGGTAGAGAGTAACAAATTTGTTCATCTTTGGGCCATCAAAGTAGTTTTGTAGAAAGGGAAAAAAAATCACCTGGATTTCTGAAATTCTCCTCTTTGTTTTCCCTCAGCTATCTACTTGCCCGTTTGAGGGAGGATAGCTTCCATTATGTGGGAGTTTATCCTTGACTTTCATTTTGTGTTGCCTGTTGTTCTGCCTGCCTGTAGTTGGTTGTAAATAAATCTGTGGTGCTGTGAGCCTTTGCTTCTCTGTCTAGTGCCTCTTCTGAGCTGTGGGAAGAACCTGCAGGCAAGTGGGAGCTTTAAATCTGCGCCCGACAACATTCAGCAGCATTGTTGTTATTACAAAGGTGGCTTGTGGATAGGGCCTGTCAAATTGAAGCCAAATTTGCCTCTTTCTCTACCCTGATAAAGCACCGTTTTGTTTGGCCCTAGCATATCCAGAGGCCTGCAAACACCAGGAAAATAACCCATGCTCTTATACCACCAGATGCCCTTCCCCTAACTTACCCATCTCAGAGTAAACTGAAACAATACGGTACAGAGAAGCAGCAGATCTGGAGTATCGCAGTATCTCCTTTAATCCTCTCTTCTTGGCTATTTACTTCTGCTCAGGCTGGCAGCAGAAAGTGGGGCCAAGAAATGTGTTTTAAGCCTTAGATAGGTCAAAAGTAACTATCGTGCGGGGGATAAGCAGCTGGATTTATATAATAATCCGTAATAAGGCCAACAGGTTTAAATTTAGCAATGGCAAACGCAAAATTTGAAGATTCCGGCTTTTCCTGGTTTGTAGTTTCTAAAAGCAATGCATCAACGGCGCTCTGAGTGTTGGAGCCACAGGGTGGGTAAAAAAATAGCAGCTGGAAGTCATTTTTGTTTCTGAAGGAGTTCCTCGTGATGCTGAGCTCCCCGTACTGAGCAACGGAGAAGAGACAAGTTGTGAACTCACGTGTAATGTTTTCCTCCTTCTGCTGTGCAGCTTAATATGTTCCTTTTTTGTTATATTTCAGAGTCCACAGAGTCACGGAAACTGCTTGCTGCGTAGCTGAGGCAAAGTTATATGTAACTGGGTGCAGGAAAAAGAAAACATCGAGGGTTGGGGCTGTGCGGAGCCTAGAAATAGTGCTTTTGGCTGTTTTTCCCCTGGGCACTCTGCGATCTTGTACTAGCTTTGTACTTCTGGGTCCTTCTGGGGGCATGGATTCTGCTAATCTGCAAAAGAACATCCGTGGGTGAAATATGTCCCCGTACCGCTGGAGAGAGGTGACGGGGACTTGCCTCATGATGGACACGTGAGTATGATGCAGGGAATGGATTGTGCTTCTGTTCTAAAGGCGGCTCTGCACAACTGGAACGCGTATCAGTAACAACTCGAGGTAAACCACTTGTGCAGGTTCTTGCTTTAAATTTAGAAAGGAATTCCATATTGCTTTGAATTTTCATTTTAGTCTTTTTAGGGAAATATTCACACAGTGGGTTTACACCTCTGCTGCAGCTGTTCCTTTTCTGCAGCAGATTAACCCCACACAACAATAATACATACATATATATATTTGCATTTCCTTTTTTTTTTTCCAGTGAATCTGTGGGTGTTGTGGAATCTGATCACGTGAACCTGAAACTCTGCTCGCAAAGTGCCTGGCACTTACAGCTCTCGTTGTAGTCCCCGAGGCCCAGCACACACACGCTCTTGCCTTTTCTGTAGGTTTGCTGTGAACCCAGGCAGCTGCCACAGACCTGATAACGCGCCTGCTGGGGAGGGAGATGGCATCCAGGCTGGGGAGGCTGCTGAGCAGGGATTTTTTTGGGCAGCCATGGAGGAGGGAAGGGCTGTGAGAATTACGGGGGCTACAAACATCCCTTGTAGTTCCGCAGGGATCCTTGAAACACACAGGCTTTCAGCTGACACTAAGACAAAACATTCCCCATCTGGGTAATGATGCAGCATTCGTGTCGCTGACTATGTTGATGTGTGGAAACTCGAGGAGCGTTGCAAACCTGCAGTCTGTTTTGTATGGATATCAAGCCACTGAGCCAAAACCCATGCACGTTGTTTGTGGCGATTTGGTTAAAAACCCTGTTTCAAAACAGAAGTAGAAGCCTTCTATTAAATATGACACAGTATTCCGTATTCTGAAGGACACATAGTACAAGTGATCACATAACACTGGCAGTTGATTTAAAATAGAATGGGATTCTTCCAGTTTCATGTCTTAGATACATTTTTCTACTGTTTTTTGGTACCTTCATGGTATTTCACTTCTGTGGGTTTTCCCTCCAGTCAGTGTGTTTGGTGCTTCTTGGATTTACTGATTTTTGTTTTGTTGCTTCTTGAAGACATGAACATCTTTTTTCAGGTCTAAGTCATACGTTTGATTTGGAAGGTTATAACTGGGTAGAGTTACAAAGGCTTTTGCTTTCTAGAAACTCGCAGGATGAGGTTGCAGTCACCCTTTCAGCAGTGGGGAAAAGGTGATCTTAAATATATCGTTTTTCCTGCTAAAAAGACGTTTCAGTGGCTATAGATTTGGACAGCGCTGGTGCTTGACTCATAAACCAGAGAAAATGCAGCAGCAGCTCCCTGCTGACATCCACCCTTTGTCAGTGCAAAAGTAAATATAGGATCATGTGTAAATCTTTCAGAAATCCTGATTAGCATAATCTCCCTTGGGAAGTCAGTATTATATGGGATTAGCAGATCAGTGTAAAGAAGTTGGGGGCTGAAATGTAGGTACTACCAAGACGAAGGTATTGTTGTCATTTGTTTCTTTGCATTTGTGAAGTGAGCCATCCTTTGTTTGGGGTCTCAGACACAATGTCGGTGTAGTGGTGCACGGAGAGGGAGGAGGGACTTGGGAGACTCGGTGAGTGGTGTCCAGCTTTGTAAACTCACAGATTTTCTCGTAAGGACCTCCGCTGCCTTGGACCCTCACTGAGGGCCCACCCAGAGCATTTCCCAGCCTTGTCCAGTAGGTAGCTTGTCAATCAGAAACAAAACAACAAAAACCCACAACGCAATATCATGAAAAAACAACCATCATCAACAACAAAACACCAGAAAACATCACAGAACTATTCCTATGCATGCGTGTGGATGGCCTGGCTGGGGAGGCAGGGAAATCAGATGTCTGCTTTGTCCCAGCACTGCATCCGTTCAGTGGATGTAAAGCAAGGTATAAAAACACAGAAAGCTTAATTAATGTTTTCCTCTCTCGTTGATCCTATTGCATTGCAGGTGCACATTGCAAGTGCTGTAAAAGTGGTGGTCACATTTATCAGAGAAGGAGATGCCAAAAAAACTTTGATCTTGTTGTGTGCTTTATAATGCCTTCTGGATTTCAGCCCCTTCCTTACCCAGTCTTACATACCATCTGTGCTTTGTGTCTGAGGGCCTCACACGGCCTTGGCACCTCTAGAGATAGTACAAACTGTGCCATGAAGAGAAGACAGAATAGGTAAGAAACCCAGTAAACATGGCTTCCTGCAGAAAACCCTTGCCACTGGCACAAGGAATGTGCTGCAGGAAAATAGATGAAGGACTCCAGGCTGGAGGTCTCCTTGAAGACCCAAATGCTGGTGAGCTTCAGCCATTTGGAGCTTGTCAGAAGGAGTGGAAGAAGGTCCTTTCACTCTATTTTTCCTAACTGTTTTTTAAAACAAAGAATTCCTATTCTTATCCACGAGACGTTAAGTTAAACCCAAGTAATAAAAAATAAAGCTATATGTTTAAAAAAAATGCAGAGGGGGGAGATGGGCAGGGGAAAGACCGAAATGGTTTCACTGCCACTCTATCTTCTTTTCTCCTTTTTGGTGGGAAAGATAAAGACTTTGGAGAAGAAGGGAGAGATGTGTGAAGAGTATGGCACAGCAACAGCCAAAGCTTCCCCATAGATTTGTTATTGCAGATTGGAACATCTTAAAGTAAGCCACAGTAGTGGGGAAGAGGGGTAAGAGCAATGCAAGGTGTGGTGTGTTATTAGCAGTGAATTACAAGGACTATTTAGGGCTATAAGTAAGTCAGTTGGCTCGGTTTATTATTATTTTGTGATAAATAGGGATAAAAAAGAAAGGGAGGCAGCGGGGTGGCTACTGTACTAGTGTCTGTTTCCTCTGGACTTGGCGGGACAACATAGCTCCTTGCCTTGGGTGTTTCAAAAACGCCAGGGTTCAGCTCTCAAAACACCAGCGATGTTGATTCAATTTACTGTTTTCGTTGTTCTTAATTTGCCTCTTGCTATTTGGAAATTCAGCTTGGCAAAGGTTTCTGTGCACCTGGGAAGGCCGCGGGAAGTCCCAGTTCCTATAGGGCAGCCATACGGTGATGCTGGGCCATATGGTTAGCTGTAGGACTGGGGCTGCTCCCGGGAGGCTGTATAGAGGGTTGTCCTCATTGCTGCAGTCTTTGGCCCCTCCTGGGAGTGAAAAAAGGCTGTACTCTGCTGCTGTGGAGAGTTGGAGAGCAGGGTGACACGGAGGGGATGGGTCCTGCAGGGCTGCGTTTAGCACAGGCGCTCCCTCAGCAGGGAGGGAAAGGCACCTTACAGGGTGAGCTGAGGTCCTGTGGCTGCAGCTGCATGAAAACACAAATAAAGCGTGGTTAGGACGACAAGTACGGTTGTTGGGACACAAGCAGTTAATAGAGCAGATCAGCTGGTGATGGACAACTTTGTTGTAGCGGGGAGCTCTCTGCAGGAGGAGAAAATGGATGGCGGAAGGGCACGGAGTCAGAGTCTGTGAGGGTCTGAGCAGGTAAAGAAGGAAGATGCTTTCCCAGCAGGCGTGTCCTAAATACTTCAAAGCGGAAAGTTACAGATGCTGATTTGGGAGCTGCAGCTGATTCTGGAAACAAATGGGATAAATACTGGCATGAGAAAAAAAAAAAAAAAAGTTGAAATGCCCGAAGGGCACATCTGCTGCGGCCAGCGATTCTGCAGGAAATGCACTGAAACCAGAGAGAGACGAGGAAGGTGGAGATAAACACGGCCCCCAGTGAAGCCAAATGAAAGCCATGGGCCTGAGAAGCGCCTGCGATAGCGTGCCGAAGACTTGGCTTGCTTTCTTGGCTCTCCAGTGAAGTAGCTGTGTTTAATGTGGGCCCGAGTCTGTCTGTGCTGAATGAATTTTAAAGGTGTTTTGTGTTCTGAGCTTGGAAATCCTACTTTAGAGACTTTTCTGTTGCTTTCAAGTGTGTGTTTTCACTTTCAGGGAGCAGCATTGTAGGTCTAAAGCCTAGTCTGTTAGTCTGAAATTTGAATAATTGCATGGTCATTAAATTTTGCACAAAAAGGAATTGACTCTAAAAGCAGCTGATATATTATCATGATTAGCGCAATAGCAATGCCTTCTTTCATCACAATGAAGTTACATTGTTAGAGAGCATAATTGACATTTTTTTATTGAAAGATTAAGAAGAACTTGTTTACAGCTTGCAAACAAAGAGGTTTTAATTCAACAAACTGCAGCAGGAATAAGCAGTAAGTGGCATTTTCATCTGCTGGCCGGTTAGCGCTTTAGCTGCAGAATGCTGCGGATAGAGAAGTATGAAGGAATTTGCAGCTCAATATCTGCCCAATAAAGCGTGCACCACACTGGCAAATGCCAGAAAGCTGACAGGGAGAAACCTTGAGTGCAAAGAAACAAAGAGCTCTAGTTAATATTAGCACCTTTTGGGAAGACACTGGTTTTTGGAGACCATCTTCATGAAGCCTGTTGTGCAAAGGTCAAGGTATGGCATTTCTGAAGATGCTTTTGCCACGGAGCCATCGGGATAACACCTGTCAACTCAACTGGGTGCTAAAGTAGGTATCTGGGTTATTTTTATATCTCTGGGTTTATTGTTTCATGGTCTAATAGACTCAGGAGCTAAGTGGTACTGGCATTTCAAAGTGGCATGTTGTGATTGGAAGGGGATGCTGTGTTAGTATTTGGAAAGCAGATCCAAATGAAACACCATTGTCACCCGGCTGCAGAGGGACATTTTACTCTTTAAATATATTGGGGATCCTGTTTGTGCTAGAGGTTGTGTCTTACTGTCCAGATTGCTCTCCAGATAAAGCCAAGGGTATATGAAAAAAAGTTTTATTTTTAAGCAAATTTCTCTTTTGGAGTTGGAAATTGACCAGGTTAGTTGTCCCAGCTCTGATCAAAGTTTAAGGAATCTGAGTTGAGCCCTGTTGTTTTTGAATAAGTAGTGCTTCAGGGAGGCAGAATTTCCCTGAGTACTGGGGTGCTGACAAAGCACTGCAAGGAGGGTGCTTGTCCCACCACCCAGAAAACCATTTACTAAGCCACGTGCGGTGTCACTGCCATGCAGGGGGAAGGAAAGGGTTGTCCAGGCCTGTACTGAAAAGCCTGAGACCTCCTGACCCGTGAATGACGTGCATCCCTACAGATTGGTGCTGGAGGCCTGAATCAGTAGCATCTTATATTGAGGGCAGGTGTTAGAGCAACTGAGGGGGATTTTCTGGGTCTCAAATGCTGCCTGGTAGCCACAGACTGTTTCTCCTTTCCAAACATGAATTTCTGTCTGCAAAACCAAGTTGTTAGTTTATTCTGGGTGTTTAATCGTCATGTTTTACACTAAAAAAGAAAAAAAAAGCTACAAGAGACAGGCAATGGAGAATCAAAATCTCATGAACCAGACTCTTGGGTTTGCTATCAGGAATGGATCAGAGAGATTGAGAAACCTCTAGTTAAAATAAGGACTCCAATATATACATGAATTTTTAAAATTTTCTTCCCTGTCTACCATTTTTGTGTGTGTGTGTGAAAATCTGAGAATGAAAATATCAGCAGAAATATCAGAATCTCTTTTAAATTTGTGTTTGACCTGGCTGGGATGGCCATGGGCTGGCTGCCAGACACCCACCCACCTGCTCTCACCCCCATCCTCAGCAGAATGGGGGGAGAAATTCAGGTGTCACGGGCAAAACAGACTCGACGGAGGGAAAACTTAAGTTAATTCATTGCCAATCAAAGTAGATTTGGATTGTGAGAACCAAAGGCAAAATTAAAAATGCCTTTCCCAGTGTGGACATATCACCAGTGTGGGGACCGACCCCACTGTGGTTGGTCTTTCGGTCTGGGCTTTCGGTCTCTGCTCTGGCACCCAGACTTCTCCTCCTTTTTGGGGCTTGCAGGGCTGTTCCTCACACTTTTTTTCCCCTCACTACTCTGATGTTTGATACTTCTGCCATTTCTTCAATTTGTTTTCCCCTGAGGGACTCAGCTGTGGCCTGGAGTGGGGCTGCTGGAACCTTCTGGAAGCAGCCGGGCAGCCAGGCCCTCTCCTCACAGAGCCCCCTCAGCCCCGCCACTGGCGCCTCGTCTGCGCGGCAAATGCCTTGTGAGAGCCAGTGTGGCTTGAGGGAACAAAGGTTGAGGTGGGAAGAGGAGGACCCCAAAAAGGCTTTGTGGGTGCCGGGAGGCTGGCCAGGACTGGGGCTGGACCCTGAAAATGAACGTGGGTGGAAAACCCCCTCACAGGGAGTTCGCTGGCGCCTCACAAGCTGTGTGGGAGGGCTGGGGAGGTGAGGGGAAGCCGCCTGCAGACGTGGCTGACCAGGGGAAGGTGCAGGTGGATTCTCTCTGCAGGGTCTGTCACCCCTTCTCTTGGCAGCCAAAATGGTGCTGGGGGTCCAACAAGGTGCCTGTCCCAGGGCAAGGTGTGTGGGAGCTGCTGCCCCTCACCCCCTGTGGTTTTACACTGGAGGTAGCTTTGCACATCAACCTCTGCTCTCTGGAGAAAGCTCTCGGCCTGGTCCCTGCTTGCCTGGGGCTAAAAAGTGCAGATTTTGTGACTAAGACTTGTCAAATCACAGAAGCCAAAACCCTCAGTCCTTGCTCCTCTGCTCATGGAGGTAGGCTGGGAGGGGCTGTGGACATCTTCCTCCAACGTTTCATGAGAGAGATAGAAGAGGTTGGCCAAAAATATAATCAAATTACCACAGCACAGCTCAAAATCTGCTGTTGCTCCTGGATGATGCTTGACTGCAAGTCCAGCCGGTGTGACAGTGTTCCTGTACTGATTTTTGGTGCAAGTTTCATGTTTTCAAGGCCTGGCAGGTTCTGATTAGGGTAAGTCCTGTTAGCAGGACTTGAGTGTTGTGTCTCACAATGTTTGCTTAAGGCCTCCTTCCCTGTACGCAGCAGGAACTACACAACTCTGCCATAGTGAGGTGCCATGCAAGGGTCAGTGTTTTGCCCACACGTTCCCCATTGCCACCATTACGCTGGGGGAGTCACGCTTGCTGTCTGTAGCCCACGTACCCCCCATTTTCCCTGGTTCTTGGGGTGTACTAACCATGGGTCTGCGTCTGCTGTACCCCAGCAGACGTGGGGTACAGCAGAGATGTGGAAACCCACAGATCTGCCTCCTTTCTTGTTGACAGCCCCCTGTGATGACAATGTGACATGGCAAGAGGTGCTCTCGCTATGGCTACATGGAAGGAGCCGAATGCCCTGGATGTGCCCAGCTACTGCTGCTCCCCGCTGTGCCCAGTAAGTATCTGCCTTGCACCTCTTTTGGGCTAAAGGGTGGCAGGCATCATTAATATAGTATCAGAGTTATCACTCCAAACACCTGTTTGGAGCGTGTGATTAAAAACCCTCTTGGGACAGTGCATACCAGTGTACAGAAACCAGCTGTTTGTCGGAGTTTACCTGCGTTTACCCTTCCTGAGGCTTTTTGTAAGGATGGAGGGTTGGCTTTGTTGTGTTAAGTTGTCCAGCGCAGAGGGTGTGTTAGAGCTAAATTTGGACAAAGTGCCTGCATGACCTGTGAGGAGCTGAAAGCAGATTTAAGAAAGCTGTCTCTATGTAGTACAGTAAGTTAGGTTGTGTTTTCTTCATTAAAGTAATCATAACTGCCTCGTCACTTAAGTGACTTGCTGGTTATGCAGGCATCCCTTAACTGAGCTGCTTCCTCTTTGGATAAAGAATTTGAATGGGACAACTGGAAATATTTTCAACTTACGTCCTGACTTCTGGGACTTCAAAACAGTTTGCACTCTGTATTATACTTAATTTTTCAGTGCTATTTCTGTAAACTTTCTATTAACATTAGAGATTAATTAGCATATCAGGAGTCTCCATTTGTGCTCATTTCAATATGCTGGAGTCAAGAGATGTTCTATGAAATGAAACAAACGCTTCACCTCCTGGTCAGGAAAGGCAATTAATTGTCTTTAGGTTCATCACCACAGAAACACAGCCCTTCTCTTGCCCTATAAACTGAGTTCGCTGAGATGCAGGTGTGTGTGTTTGTGTACACACATGGTCTGCAGTGGTGACCTAGTACCAAAACGCTTGTAAAAGCGGTTCCTTGATGCAGCAGTTTTCACCTCAGTGGAACAAAGGTTCAGCTAAACTGGAGTGGTTGTTGCTTTTCTTTGTGGAGATGTAAAAGTGGTTGTAATCTTTTGACGCTGGGGAGAGAGAAGTTGCTGTGGTGAATCCCCGTGCTGCAGGGGATGCCAGTAGCACAAATGAGGTGGTGCCTTCCTTTGGCAGCTGCTCTCTGGAGCTGCCGGGATGCTGCTATGGGGAAGGAATCCATCTCGGGGCGGTATTTGGGCTTTCAGGTTCCTTTTAAATGTAGTAAAATACCAGAGAATGGGAGATTTATATTATTGGTATAAATATGGGGTGATAAAGCTCCTGAGTCTGGGCTTTGAGATTACAGAGTGACAAGAGAGCATTTAGTTGTACGTAAATTCCCAGTTTTGCTGTACTCCCTGTTTGGGTGTTACTGAAGCAGGGCGCTGGATCACCCCAGGATCACCCCACTCACAGCTGTGTCTGGAGAGGCCTGGATTTGGTGGCTCTTGGCTGAGGCCCGGCTCTCGCTGCCAAGTCGGGCTCCTCTCCTGCCACTGCGGCAGGAACTCTTCCTCTCCCTACAGCAAGGGAACGCCTCTCCTCGTCCCGCTTCATCTCCAGCCAGCAGGGGAGGCTTGGACACAAACAGTGCCGCCTGTCCTCCCTTCCGCCCTTCAGCTCCGCTGCAGTTTGTGCCCTCCCGTCTGCGTTGGCTTTTTCTCTGCTGAAGCACTGGGCAAGCAGACACCGAACCACTTACAATTATTAGCATCTTTGTCGTACGGCTGCAAAGAGAAGCTCTGCTGTGTAACACGGTAGCTGGAGATGAGGTCATGTGGTGGCGTGACTCTGGAGAGATGTTTCTTGGCGTTAACCGCGAATGTGAGGAGCTGGGGAGGGAAGTCCTCTGCGGAGCAGCTCGTGCAGCCCGCGGGTTTTGGAGGTATTGGTTAGCTAAAGGTGGAGTAATCGTTTTGATCCCAGTTAAATGAGACTTGCCATCGTTAAGGTTGAAAAACAAATCATCAGCTAGACCTCCCAAATGGTGTTTTTATTTTTTATTTTATTTATTTCCACCCCCCCATGTGCCTTCTCCCCACCAGCGGCTGCTGCAGGCGGTGCCAGCAGGGTATGTATGGTAGTGATGCTGCCTGACAGCCCAGACACACTGCTAGGCATGGAAAATGCTAGCTTTTAAATTAAAATAGAACTTAAATGATTATTTTGATGATATATAATACACATGAGAGGGCCAGGAGAGGGGACCTGCTCTGGGGAGGCCGGAGGTGGTTGTCTTCTCTGGCCTCTCCTGCCAAAGCCCTGGCGGTCCCACCAGCTCCCTGTCTGAGGGCCTCGCCGGGGTTTGGGGGCAGGTGAAACCCGTGGTGTTTTCTTGGCTGGGGTGAGTGGCTCGGTGAGACGTGCTGAGCCTGTTCTGGCCCTTGGTGAACCAGGGGAAGCGCTCGTCCTTAGGAAACATGCCCTCACGTGCTCTGCCAGGAGCATCAGACCCAGCTTCTGAGTGCCTGCTGCTCCGTCCACCTGTGGCGTGGCCTTTCCCATGCGTGCAATGAGATCTCAAGGTGCTCTCAGCTAATTGCGTTTCTTAATGGGGGAAAAATGAGATAAAACATCCCGGCCCCCGGCCGGCTGTGTGCTAGTGCCTGCTCGCTGTGCCTCCTGGCAAGGTGAGATTGCATAAGCAATTCGGCTGAATGAGGTTAAATGCATTAGCAAATCGATATCTGTGCTGCTCTCAGATCTTCTCAGTAGCTTCTGCGCCGAGCTCAGCACCAGTGCTCAGTGCTTCCTTCAGTTGTCTCCTGCTGAGGAACGGGAGCTTCAAAGGAGATTAAAAAATCCTCTTGTTAGTTGGACGTGCAGCTATGGGCTGGGAAATCACTGTTTCTCGGAGATGCTGCTCTCCTACACTGTGCTTTAAGCATTGTGAAGGGAAAATGCAACGTGGATACATGTGGACTTAGCATTTTTCAGATGCTTAAGCAAACAACAGCAACCAAAAAAAACCCGGCGACTACAACTTGGATTTTTCCTTAGGAAAGTCGGAATGATTTAGCGGCTGCGCACATCAAAGCTGCGCGATGGACGTGATTAAAAACAAAATCTCCCCATTCCGTAGGAGTCACGTCTGAACGCAGACTAATACAGAACAATAAACACGTCACGAAGAAACACCCGAGGGGGATGGGGGGAACACCCAGGAGAGCTGATACTCCGAATGTCTTCAGTCGGTACAGCTAAACCTGGGCAATAACATCAGAGCACCATCAGAATAGCTGCAAGCCATCAGGTGTCACCTTCAGCCTCCCGTGATTTGTCTTGAGGCACGGTGAGCTTCCAAACCAGCCTGCTGGATGCCTGGCAGCGCGCATTAGGTGCTGGTAATTAATTGGCTGCTGAATTGATCTTTTCCAGTAAAGCAGGAGGAAAAACCCAGGGCTGGATGGTAAGGAGGTACCAGAGCCTCGCAGGAGGCGGCTTTCTCCCAGGTGGGGAGCCGCGTGGTTGTGTCGGGCAGCCTGTGCACAGCTCCTCCTGGCCCCCAGCAACACCAGCATGCCTGGCGGAGCACGGAGGGCTGGCATGGAGGCCGGGTGTCCGTGGGGATGTTTAGCTGCCCTGCAGTGGTTCCAGCACGCAAGCTGCCCACACGCTCACCTGTCCTCACGAGGTGCAGGTTAGAGATACCGACTGTTCAAACAGCGCGCTTGTTTTGCTTCAGGTGGGCTCTTACTTTTTCTCTAATGTCATTAAGGGTGTAGGGTTAATTTCTTCCTGCGTGCCACGTTCAACAGCTGAAGACAAAGCACGTTGTTTGCAATACTCATTTCACCACGGTGCCGTCTCCATTAATTGCTGCCGACTCTTGTCACGTGAACCACCTCCTGCTTAAGCGTATGCTTTACTCTCTAGTTAATTTGGGGGTTGATGTTGCGTACGGGTCTCATTTTCAGTGCACAGAGCTTGGAAGGCTTCAGGGTAATGCTTTGGAACTTGTATATTGCTTTTTGTAGCTTAAAGGAAACCTGAGCTAGTTCTGGGTGAGTTTGGAAACATGAAGTAACACAAATGGTCGGTGGAGACAAAAGCCAGCGTAACCATTTGTGAAATCTGTGATTTCAGTTCGCTCCTAGGGCGTAATTTTGGCGGGTGAAGAAAAACAAATTTGTCCTTCCCTCTTTGTTCTTAAGACCTTCATTATTCACAGCCAGCTTGGGTATTTTGTACCTCTCAGTTTTAGCTGGCTGAGTCAAATGCCTCGAGAGCTGAGGGCGCGGTTTGGATTGCCTTCATTTGGTCAAAGATTAGCTGGAAAGATCTCGAGCTCGTCCAAGTGTGTTAAGCGAGCGGGCACACAGTCCTGCAGCGATGCTCCGTGCGTTTTGGTGGTGCTGGAGCCAGCGGGGATACGAGGACAGCCTGTGCACCTCGTGCAGAGGCAGCACCACCAACGTAAAGCCCGCAGGAACCGAGCAGTGCCAGGCTGCCCTCGGACAGGAGCAAAAGGCGGAGGTAAACGCACACGTGCACAAAATGACTTCTTGTTTGCAAATTTCGACCTGGGCTGCTGTGGGGCAGCTTTTTGGCGAGGACATCTGACTGAGAGGGGCTGATGGCACGGGGCAATCTTCACGTCAAAACCTCGGCGGCCCCAGGTTTTGTGCTCCTGAATGGGAGCGCATTCGTCTTCTGGGAAAGGAGCTGAAAAAAGAGCCAGCTCCTTCGCATTTAACGAAGGAAAAGCCGGGAGGTATACGGTTACCTTCCCGGGTATTTATAGCAAGTGAGCAGCAGGGAGTTAGGGGAGCGATTTCAGCTGAAAGGCGAGGTTTAGCAGATGACAGATGGATTGAAAACAGGAGCAAGCCTGGACTGGGAATTAAAGATAATTTCTGACTGGCAGACGAGGAGGAGAGTGGCTGAAAGGTGAATTACACCCGAGTGGGAGCTTGGTCAGCCGGTGCAAGGGTGTTGTTGCGGGATGTGCTTGGGAAGATGCTGCCTGGCTCCACGTTTCCGTGCCACCCCCGAGCAGCCCCAAGGCACGCAAGGCCTGTGCCAGGAGCACGGGCAGGTTTGCTCGTTAGCTTGGCAAGCAAATGAGCCGGAGGACCATCGCTTGATGAACATCTCCCTGAGGAAGGGCTAAAGCCGAAGCGGCAGGGTGGAGAAGGAAATCCTGTGCGGCCTGCCTGCGCTGGCTGGGGCAGCGTGAAGGAGGACGTGTCTGCCACAGGAGCTCGTGAGTTTTGCCAGTGCAACCGTGGAATTAAAGCAGCATTGAAAAGGAAGCCGGAAACTCAAGGAACAGGTTTTGAATCGCTTGGACTTTGGCAGACGATTTCCATGCAAATCAAGCCTCCAGCATCACCGCCGTCTGCCTGGGTGTGCGCCCCCGGCCCCGTGCAAGGACGGGGCGTGGGGGGAGCCCTGCAAGCCGCTGACACGCGTCGCCTTGGTGGCTGCTCACGTCCATCCTTCGGCTTCCAGAGGGACATGGCGTCACTGCACGGGCCCTCGGAGGCTTTGCGGTGGTGGGCGCCTCCTTGGGAACCCACCCGGCAGCACGTCCTGGCCGTGGGTGTACCTGAAGCAGGGATTTTGCTGACGGAGGAGACGGGGAGGTGGCATCCCTCAGTGCGCAGCAGCCCAAGCGATTCTCCTTTAGGGACCACCTGGGGGTCTCTCAGCGCCCTGGGGCTGTGTCACGCTCGCTGTGATCCCATGGGTTGTAGAGAGGGGATGCTCGGGGAGCCCTGGCCACGATCCCACACAAGCAGAGGACGGCGTCTGGGCCAGCTCCGCTGTTTTCCCAAAGGTTTCTGGGTGCGGAGGCTGCTTCCGAAAACAGCCTTAGCTCCGCATTTAAAACAACAAGAAGCTTTTTTTGCTTTTCCCGTTCCCCCCTAGAGCTTAGCGAGCAGCAGGGAGCCTCCAGCAGCCCTCGCCGCCTGTGGGATCGCTGCGAGAAGCCCCGCGGCGTAAGGCGGCGGATCGCCTTCCTCCTCCTCCTCCTCCTCCTCCTCCTCCTCCTCCTCCTCCTCCTCCTCCTCCTCTTCCTCGCCGCCGCGGGGGCATCGCCGGGGCTGCGGGCGGAGCCGGAGGAGGAGGACGACGACGAGGAGGAGGAGGAGGGAGGGGAGGAAGGGGAGGCGCTGGGCTGGCGGCGAGGCCATCCCCGGGCGCCGCATCGCTGCGTGCGCCGAGCCGCCCGTGCAGCCGGCAGGATGATCGCCGCCCAGCTGCTGGCCTACTACTTCACGGAGCTCAAGGAGGATCAGGTCAAAAAGGTAGCTCGACACCCCCGGCTGCCCCCCCCAGGGAGCCGCCTTTATATGGCGTTGTTTTCCAAAAGGGTGAATTTTTGCTGCTGGCCACCCCCCCAGGAAGCAATCCCGGCCGCAGCCCCCCGGGGCGCGGGGCGATGCTGCGGGGATGGCGGCGGGGAGGAGGAGGAGGATGATGAGGATGGATGGCCCTTCCTCCCCCTGGGATCCATCGTGATAAGGCGACGGCCTGCAGCTGGCTTTCGGGTTCCGTATCGCCCTGGATTCAGAGGGAGCGATGCGCAGAAGGAAGTTTTTCCTCGGGGGGTTTGCTGCTTGCCTTAGCCCTCGGTGGCTGCTGCTGGCCCAGCGCTGCGGCCCTGCCTTCAGCACGACCGAGCGGGGTAAATACAAACATGGCAGTGGGCTTCCCCCCGAGCCTGCTGCGGGGAGCCGAGAGCCCGGGGCTGGGGGGCTGCAAATCGGGAAAATCATTGCAAATGTCACCGAGCCCCGCGGCCGAGCTGGGCTGACGTCAGCAAGCGGAGGCTTCCCCTCGGCCACCTCCTCCGGCAGTGCTACGTGACCAGCACCCACCGAACGAAGCATCCCTGGAGTACCCGGAGGACGCCCCGGCAGGGCCGTGCTGTGCTTCTCACCCCACACAGAGCATCGGGCCCACAGGGGGGACCCTTCCTGCCCCTCAGCCCGCCCGCACCCCTTCCTCTGTCGGATAAAACCCTTGGCAGCACCCCCTGCCTTCCCTGTCTCCTTCGGTGCTTCTGGGCTTCTGCTTTTCCTCCCAGCCGCTCTCGCGAGGGGCTGCAGGCACATTTCTGCCTCACGCAGCGGCTCGCCTTTCCCCCAGCCCCTTCTTTTCCTGGTCCCGGGGGGTTTGGACGCGCTGCGTGCGTGCCTGGGTAAGGCCTTCTCCGCCTCGCCGTGCCTGTTATATTTAGAAAGGCAAGATAAGCGTTAGGTTGCACGCTGCCCGAGGAGCGGCAGAAAGGGGGAGGCTCAGGGGGGGCTGCAGGCACGGGGGATGTCGGCGGTGCTCCCAGGGGTTATTTATTGCGGCTGCTTTGGCACTGCGGGGCCGCTATTGTGTGGCGGCAAGGGAAGCCGTTCGGCCGGGGCCTTCTGATAGAGCGATCTGGCTTTGTCGGGAGAGAGAAATCCAATCCAGTGAAAGAAAAGCAGACTGCTGGTGTTGGAGGATGTGAGGAGGCTTTTGCTGTCTGTGTCCTCTCGGAGAGCCCCCTCCCTTGGCTGTCCTGCAGGAGGGTCAGCAGCCCCGACCCCGCTCCCTGCCACCCCTCAGGGCCTGTTGGGCTCCCTCTCGGCGTGCTGCTCGTGGGCTTTTGCTCGGTCTCAGCTCGCTGGAGTACGTGCGGGGCTCCGCTGCAGGTCCCTCCCTCTCCTCTCCGCTGCCGGAAGAGCAGCGCCGGCTTTCTGCTGCTCCGTGCTGCTGGCGGCCGCCCGGGGGCTGCAGGTCGAGGCGTTGGTCCCGCAGGGCTCTGCCTCGGCCGCCGTGGTGCAGGTCACCTTGAGGATGCCGCTGCACGTCCTGGGAGGGACGAGAAGGGGTTACGAGTGCCCACGAGGTGAACTGGGGAGTGGATTTATTACAGGAGGCTCCGCTGCGCTGGGGCTGAAAGCCCAAATTCCCTCGCGACCCTGTTCCCACCCCGCTAATGCCGCTGGGTTTCGGGCCCTTGGGATAGCCTCGCTCTTCAGAGTGTTTGCTGCCTGCACGTTGGTCTGGCTGGATTTTAGGCACTCTCTTAGGTTTGAGATGATTTTTCCCCCACTTGGCAGTTTCTGGACCATTTTACAAGCTGGGCAAGTGGCAGGAAGGGGCAGGGCGGGCGCGTGGCATTGAAGGCCGCGTGAAGCCCCGTGGCCGCGCACTCGCACGTGACCCCACTGCGCAGAAGCCAAGCTGGCGGTAACATGATGCCAGGTACGATACGCACATTCATACGGTTTTACTCCAAATTACCCAGGTGGTTTTGAGAACACCTCTTCCCTGACAGCTCCAAGAACCGCAGCGGCAGTCGCTCAGCACCCTTGCTCAGCCCGAGCCTTGGCCCTGCTTTCTCTCCAAGCTTTGTGTCCTCAGGGGCGCGAGCACCACGGGACGTCCCTGGTGGCTGCGCTGCCGGCCCAGGTGCAGGAGAGCTGCTGGAAAAGTGCAGCTGAGCGAGTGCCTGTTGGCTCCAGCAGGTTTGGACCTGCGGTGGCTGGCGCTGGGGAAGGGAGCCTCTAGGTGTTGCCTGCTTTCTACCAGGGGAACAAAACCTTTTTGTCGCTCTACCTGACGAGAGAAGGAAAAAACAAAGAGCCCAGCGCTCAGGAGCGACGCTTTAATCATTAACCTTGAAAACAACGCGATGGAGCGAGGTGTGAAACGAAAGAATTGGTATTAAAACCCCATGAAACGTGACCTGCCACTCTAAAGGCTTTTTAGGAACCAATCTGATAAAGGGTAAGCAAGCACAAGCAGTTTCTGGGTGCCTGAAGGACTTGTATGGACACGTTTCAGCTCCCGGTGAATATTCCTGACGCTGAAAGGCGTGCGGAGCACTGCCAGCGCTGCACAGAGGTGCTCACGCAGCGCAGGGGCTTCGTGCAAAGCTGTCGGGAGCGTAGGTGCTAACGATTTCTGGGCTTGTGACGGGAGCGCCCTGCTCTCGGATACCCCCGCCTCTTGGCGGTGTCCCAGGAATTAGCCGCGTGTCTGAGGAAGGGCCACGAGCGCTGTGCACTCACAAGTATTCCCGTTTTCCCGGGGAGGCTCCTGTGATTTTGGGATTCCAAAAAGCTCTTTTCCCCGCCTACAAAGAGTCTTTCTTTTCCGTGACCAAGAAAACTTAGATGTGTGCTTTGGATTATGAAGTGCTATTTTTAAAAACTGCTTTGCGAATTCCGTCTGCTTCAAAAAAATGGAAAAACCGCTCGAGCGCTTGGAGGGCTCCCGCAGCAGCACGCTGGGACGATGCCCTTCTGAGGCGGCAGCTAAATAAAGGAGCCCTTTCTGCTCCTTGCCCACACAGCCTGCCCCAAATCGCTCCTGCTTTCCGCCAGCCCCCGGGGCTGTGGCCTCTGGAGCTCAGCTGTGGGGCCGCCCGGTGCCTCTGTCCCTGCCTCCGAGCAGGCCTCTGAGTGGCAGCGTGGGCTGCCGACAGCCTTAACAGTCCCGGACCCCCGCTTTAAAAGGGAAGAACCTCAGGCTCTGACATCACTGTAAACGGTCGCGGCTAAAAAAAGCTTCGGGCAGGGCTTGCTGCGGAGCCCAGCGACCTTCCTGCCTGACGCCAGCCCCGCGCCCGCTGGGGCTGCAGCGAGGCTCTGCCCTCTCCGGGCTTCAGCTCCTGGGGCCGTGCCGGGGCTGTCGGCCCAGCGGGGTGGTACAGGACACATCCAGGACCCCGGGATGCTGTCCCAGCTCTCCTGCCCTTTAGCTGTGCCCTCACCTTCCTGCTGCTCCATCCCATCCCCTTCAGCTCACGCTTCACCTCTCTTGCTCTCCCAACGGCACCGAACCCCCCCGGGCTTAGCCCGGGTCTCCCCGGCGCTGCGGGTCAGGACGAGGCCGGCCGTGGAAGTGCTTGGTCACGGCGCGAGGGCGCGTGGCGCGGGGAGATAGGCTATCAGCGCCGCGCACCTCGGCTACGTGCGGCACTGCTTCCCGGGGAGCTGCCTTTCTGGGGAGCTGTAGGCTCTAACTGCGTCTCGACGGGGCGCGTGGCGCTCACCGACGGATTGTTCTTCGCTCCCCGTCTCAAAGTCCCGGCCGTACGCAGCATTTGCGTGCTTCGCTTTTACGAGGGGTGTTTTTTATCACGGCACCGGCCGTGTTCGGGCGCGGTGTCGGGGGAGAGGTGAGCGCTCTCCAGGCCTCGGAACGGCCCACGAGGCCATTCAACGAGGTGGCTTTTCCAGTTTTGCCGAGGACGGAGGAGACGGGCAGGGTTTTATTTTCTTGATCCCACTGAGCTGCAGGCAGAAGTGATCCCAAAGGCGTGGCTTCAATGCGAACTGTTTGCAGAACCAAATTTCCGAGGCGGATAATGGGACGAGGCAGGAATGGACTGGCAGCTGAGATGCAAGGGGTGGGACCTGCGTTTAGCAAGAACCCCTCAAGGCCAAGCTGCATTTCTGAGGCATCAAAGCACCTCTCGCTCTTCCTGATGATAAAGACGGCTGTAATACTATGGAAAGTGTGATTACTGGAGGGCTGGCACCGGCCTCTTTTTCCAGGGAGATAAAGTTCCTTCCTGGGAAACCACGAGGGAGAAGTCAACACCTTTTAATTTGATGTTGTGTGTGGAGGAGCCAGGCCCAACCTGCCCGCAGTGCCGTTCTGTCCCTCCTGCCTCTCTGGCTGGGATTGCTTCGGAGCGGGTCAGGGAAAACGGCCTGGTACCCCGAAATCGTGGCTGGAACCGCTGTGGCGAGTCCTTCGTGGTGGAAGGTTTCATTACGAGGCACCTCTGGGGATTGCAGCGATGCCCCCAGCTCGGACAAGGTGCAAAAAGAGACGTTTTTAGCTTTGGCTTCTCAGCTCGCGGATAGCCAGGAGAAGCGGGAGGAGGGCTGGAGATAAGGTGTGAGGCTGTGGGGGAGCTTTTTTTGGGGAAAGGAGAAGGCAGAGCCATGGGGGACTGGGCCTTGCCTCGGGAAGGCAGCAGGATGGACTTATGTGCCACGTGAGTCATACCACTGGTACATTTTCCTTGATTTTGTGTCAAAAGACCAGGCACGAAGCGCTCAGCTGGGTTGCTGGCTTGGGCAGAGCCCCAGGGCCAAGCAGGGACTGGAGGTTATTGTAATTAAAGGCTGGTATAGCCCTGCCTGGGCACCTCGGGGTAGCCTTTCACCCTGTGGTGTTTGTCTTTCTCCCCAGATTGATAAATACCTTTACGCCATGCGGCTCTCCGACGAAACGCTGATCGACATTATGGCTCGCTTCAGGAGGGAGATGAAGAACGGCCTCTCCCGAGACTTCAACCCCACGGCTACAGTGAAAATGCTTCCCACCTTCGTGAGGTCCATTCCTGACGGCTCAGGTAAGGGTCTGAGGAATTGTTTTCCCCATTTCCCTGACAGCCGATACGCTTACCCAGAGATCGGTCTCTCAGGAATCACGACTGCACGTAAGACTCCTGATTTATGCAGTTCACGCTCATGTGATTTCGTCCTAACAAATATAGCGGCTTTTAGTCATTTGCTGCTTGACTCAACCTCTCTTCTCCTCCTTAGTTTTTCCAGTGGAAGTACGAACCCTTACGTGCTGAATGTCAGCTTTCCTGGCAGTCAGGTTGCTTTTTGAGGCTACTTCCTGGGGACTGTCCGAGGGCAAATTTGCAGAGCTTAGGGAGGCTGCAGCACGTGGCTCACAAGCTGTTTTCCATCCAGATGTAGGATTCCTTTTAATATGATCACTGATGAAGGTGACAAAAAGCTTTCAGAAACCAAAAAGATGTCGCGTTGGCATTTAAGACCAAGATTACACCTAGTATTTATTTTAGTATTTATAAAAACAAACAAGCAAACAACCCACGGCTCTCTAGTATGCAAATATCTTTATAAACACTGCAGTAGGGCTTATTATTCAGTGTTAACACTGGGTTTCCATCTCGTGTGGCATGAGTTGGTTAACCGTATCGTGGTGCCTCCACAAATGAGGTCCCCGTGTGCAGCCGTTACACAGCTTTAGCACTTGAGCAGCCCTCGCGTGTTTTGAGGCTTTTTTTGAGGTAAGATCAAGAAGCGATTGGGTGAAGGACAAAGAAGCCTGCAGTAGTTGGAGCCGGCTGGCAGGTGGAAATCTCGGATAGCTCTGCTTTGCTGTTGCTTTCTGCCACCTTAGGCTTTTTAATAGAAATGCTGTTTTCTGCCTAAAGGGAGAACAAAGCTTGAACCCTGTGTTTCCCTTAAATTAGCACTGCTGGCTGCTGTGTTGAAATGTCGTGCTGAAACTTGCAGTCTGTTGGGAAAGGGAACCATTTCGCTGCTACACACCGCTGGGTCACAGGCAGGGTTTTCTCTCGGGTGAGGCGACCTCGTGCAAGTGCTGCCAGGCAGCTTTTGTGGGAAATCCCAACCTTTTTTCTGAAATCCCTGGTTTTCCTCCCTGCGTGCTTGAGTTCAGCTGAGTACAAACCTGTCCCCTGGTCCCTCAGGCGCTGCAGGTTAGAAAATCAGAGCTGCTTGCAGTGAGTCGAATAATTTTGCAGGCTGTTCCGTGGCACAAGCTGGGGAGATTTGGAGATAAGGCACGAGGAAAGGAGGTCTGTGGCTGGCCAGGAGCGCTGTGTGAGACACCTACTGGGACCAGGCATGGGCTGGAGCAGTGGGCAGCCCCGGCCGAGCATGTTGAGGCGTTCCTTTCAGACCACGTACCACACACCTACTGAAAAAAGTCACCGTGTCGTGTGCAGGGAGCTCAGCTCTTGGTTCCGTGCCCGCCTGGCCACTGCCAGCCTCGCAGGGACAGCGCGGAGTTAGGGCAAGGCAGTGTTTTGCCCCGATGGTCTCCGTATGACCGGCTTGTCGGCTGCGTACACAGCTTGCGAGCGTCTCCTTGGCTAGCTGTTGGAAGCACAAGTGAAAGCGTTGTGTTGTTTTCCTGGGAAAGGCACGTTCTGACCCCACCGAGGAGGAATATTTGCTGTGGGCAGTGTCACGGTGTTGCTTGCCCTGACTCACCTGCTCGTGCTGGCCGCGCAGGGCAGGTGCAGCGTCCCCGTCCCGATCCCTCTGCCTCCAAAGGCTCCGGGCGGGCTCGGGATGTGTCAGTGCTGCAGTGCCCAGGGTGGCTCCTAATTGACCACAATTTCTGCCTTCAGCTCTCCTTCCGTAAACGCCCGGAGCTGAAACCCCGTCCATTTCTCTGCCCCCTCTCTCATTTCCATCTATGAGGCCCTTCCCTTCGAGTGTGGTCATTCTTCTGCGAGCTGGCTGGTCAGACAAAACGCTCTTGTTTGGTTTCGGATCTGTGCTCGTGTGCTCCATTAACAAGGAGCCTTTGAGTCATAATTTTTTGCGACTGTGGAGACGTTGTTGTTGGCAGGGCTTCTTGCTTTATTCCGAGTGGTTTAGTCTATGAAAGCCACGAGGTTTTGTCCAGAGTGCCTTGAACAATATTTGAAGCTATTTCACAACGCTTCCAGAGGATCTGCCTAAATTAATTTACAGCAGCTCTGATTGCATCTTTGTCTTATAAAGTATAGCTGAGATACTGCTCCCGACATACTTGGAAAGCAAACTGTTCCTTTGCGTACAGGAAGCTTTACGAAATTTAGAGTTGCTGTTTCTTTCTGGTGCAGAAGGATAACTCCTTGCTAAGTGTTACCTTGTAACGAGCTTGACTGCGCTGGAAATCAGACGTGCTAATCTGTTAGTTTCCTGCCAGGGAGGTATTTCTGAAGTGCTCTCTTTGTTTGAAGTACCACCCGGGGCATTTAGGCCTGAAGGAGGGCCATCTGCTCCAGTGTTGATTTTTCATTATTCATCGGAGGTAATGGTTTACACTGGACAAACGATACTCCACTATGAGAAAGCGTATTCGGGTACTAACGAGGCACTTGTGCTCAATGCTTCTCTTCCAGCCCTGTCCCACTGAAGGCTGAGGAGCTGAATTTGCTATGCAGACTCCAGCGAGGGAACAGCGCCTGCAGTTTGGCTGCGTACATGTTTGACATGACATTTGTACAGGAGCTAAGCAGTGTTTAAAGCTCAGAAACAGCTAGACAAGCTCTGTGTCATCTTACACCGGGACCTCTGAATTTCCTGTCTATAAGCAGCACAAAGAAGAGGTTGCACTGTAAAATTACGAGGCTTGGTAGGAGCTGTGGGCTCCCACTGTCTTCTTGTTCCATTTTCTGGGTGCAGGCTGTTGTTCTTCATAGTTTTTCCCTCGCTGGTGCTGTGTTTGCTGTATTACACCGCAGCACTGGAAAACCACAACGACTTTTGCCGAGTGTTTGCCTCTGTTTTGGCTGTTCCTGTTGGAGGTCCTGCCCCGAGGGACGCCCCCTCCAGCTCCTCGGGGATCCTGGAGGTGCACAGGGCAATGAGGAGGGGTGGGTCACTGAGTTTGGGCCTGAGGTTGGGCACGGTAACCCCAGGGGCAAATCTGCACCTGGAAATCCTCGTGGGTAAGGTGCGTACCCGATTTCTTGGTGGCAGCGTGGCCTCAGAGGGCTCCGGGAGCTGAGCTGAAGTTTGAGGTGACACAGGTCAACAGGTACCGCTAGGGGTTTTTCCACGTTTCATTGAGTTAGAAATGGAAAAGCGATGATGCTGGGAATGGCCTTCATGTAATCATAGCTTGAAGTTGGAACAGGGATGAAAAAGAGCCCGAAGGGCTATGGGATGGGACTGGCAACGCGCAGCAGTGGTGCGGGAAGCGGGGGACACAGCTCACCCTGCCCGCAGTGCGGGGCGATGCTGGCACTGCAGAGAAGTGCAAATTGCTGAGGAAAGCGGGAGGAGAAAGCGCTGCGTGCCTCTGCTTCGCTTCCTCTGGGTGAGCCTGGGGATGTCGTGTGCGGCGGCAAATGCTTGCAAAGAGCCTCAGCGATGAACTGCAGCCGGAACGTCCACGGCTGTGTGATAAGGTGTGCACGCTGCTCTCCTGAATATTATCTTTTCGCAGACTTGGGTGATTGCTGTCTTTGTTTGCTCCCTCTCTGATAAGACAGCAGGGGTTCAGTTAAATCTATTTGCCTTGCTCTCCAGGGGGACGGAGAGTGCCGTTTCTCAGGTCGCTGGCCCACACACGCCACCTGAATTACACCCTGAAGTCTGGGACAGTGTGGGGACAGTGGATTTGGCTTGAGACCTTTTAAATCCAAATTCCTTTCCGCTACAGAGGGAGATAAGGCCATCCTCACTTTTTCCCTGGCTCCTGGGGACGTATTCAGGAGCTTACAAGGACTAAGAAATTCCAGATAACGCCTTCAGTGGAGCAGGACTTCGCGTGGATGCCCTGCAGCTGAGAACTTGCTGGCTATAAGAACCTCGTGTTTGCCAGTGCATTGTACTTCTGAGAGCTTATTTTTTCACGTTGCCTGCACATTTTAATCGCTTGTGGCTTTTTTTCCACGTAGAGAAAGGAGATTTCATTGCTCTGGATCTTGGCGGTTCTTACTTTCGCATCCTGCGGGTGAAGGTGTCGCACGAAAAAAAGCAGACAGTGCAAATGGAAAGCGAGATCTATAACACGCCTGAAGATATCATGCACGGCAGCGGGACGCGGGTAAGTGCCTCCTCCTTATGACTTCTCTGGAAAGATCAGCTGCTTTCACACTGCTGTTTTAGAAAAAGGGCACAAGATTGACCTTATCGTCTTAACGGTTGTACCTATAGCATGCACGGACAGCTCTTTGTCAGTACTTGGGATAAATAACTGTCGCTGTGTGGGAGACTTCTGCCTTGGTTAGGAGAAACCTGGCCTAGAAATAAGAATTCTGGCTTTTATAGTAAACTTACCTTCTGGAAGTAGGAATGGAGAGCAGGAAAACAAGTTGGCCTTGGTAAGCAGATAGCCAGACCTGCCCTGCGATTTTAACACTAGATGGGGGACAGAAAATCCCGACAACCAAGTATCTGTCCTGGCAGTCTGAGCCACTCAGCATTCACAAAAGGCACGTTAGAAACATTACAGGAAGCTGATAAGATATTTGGGGACAACAACAACTTAATTTCTGCTGAAGAAATGATTTTTTTGTTTGTTTTTTTGTTTCTTGGTCCCTATGTTCCAAGAGTAGAAAATATTTGAATCCATTTACTTGGTTTTCAAGTTGTGTTAGCTGGAAGAATTTGTTTTCTCTTTATAGTCAGGAAGCAGATTACAGGGAACGTTTTACGGGTAGTTTTGTCTCCGTGTCAGTGGAATACAATAGATAATTTCATGGTGGGAAAAAGCATGGCTTTTACACTTTTTACTAGAATAAGATGCCATTTAAAAGTATAATAAGAGGCTTGCAGAAAACTTAAAGCTTGTTTCAAAATAATAATAAATAAAAAGTAAACAGCATTTCTATCCTTAATATATTTTCTGTAGTCACCTCAGCATCCTTAAGGTACGTATCTAGGAAGTGCTGCTGCCTTTGTAAAGGTGCGTGTGAGATGGGAGTCGTGGCTCTTAATATCTGGGATATCTGAACTGCAGCAGCAAAATGCCTTTCTTGTAAAGATTTTTCTTAGTATCATAGCTTTGTAACAGGTCGTGCAGCAGCTTTCCCATGGAAGGATTCTGGAGGGGAGCTAAGCTGCGCTGCCTGTTACTGGTGGAAGCAGAGAAGTCGGGTGGGCTGCCAGGAGGCAAGTTTGGAGCCTGGGGCTGCCCCTCCATCAAGGGAGGGGGTGGGAAGCTGGAGGCCAACAAGCAGCAGGGCTGCATGCACACCCAGGAGACCAGCGTCTGCCCCAGGCAGTGCAGGCAGGCTGATTTAGGGTGAGACTTGATGGAGAGGCGATAAGGACGCTAAGGAGAAGCTGGGAGAGGAGACATCAGGTCTGCATTCTTTCCCGGGTATCGTTGTGTTGGTATTTTAATTTTTAAATAGCCCAAGGCCATTTGGCTGTCAGGGAACCAGCAGCCTGGAGCTCAGGCTGACGGGTTTTGTCAAGGATTTTGAACAGGAAGGGAAGCAAGGAAGGTTTCCAGTGACCCTTGGTGGACAGTCGCTCCCAGTGTTTAAGTAACAGGAAAAAAAGAGGTGAACATCGTCAGAACTGCATCCAGGTCTGAAGTGGTCCTGTGACAACATGCAGCCTCGACTAAAATGCTCGATGGGAGACTTCCCGGGAGAACACGGCAGGTGCCAGGAGGAGCACAGGCAGGTGGTGATTTGATGCTTATGACTGACGCCTGTGGCTGAGGTACTGCGAAATCTCTGAGCCAGATTAGTGGAATACTTGGACTGGACTGAACTGCCTGCACAGGGCAGGCTGCTAATATGTTTTTCAGCAGGCTGTGTCATTAACTTCACTGAATTATGCTCTTAAAGCCTAATATGTAATCAGCTTATGGAAGGGATTGCGATTTATGGCCTCGTGCCTCAATGGCACAGTTCATTTTGATATTTGCTGCTTCGCTGCATTCACACCTCGATTTTCCCCCACGTGTCAGGTGCAGGCTGACACCTTTGCTGGTCAGAGACAGTTCCCTGTCAAAGTCAAGGGCAAAACCCTCATTGACTTCCCCAGTGTAATAGCACGTCTAAAACTTGTAAGAATCCTGTCCTCCGTGTCAACGCAGCAAACGGGAGTGTGCTCGAGGCCTCATTTCAGCTCTTTGTGTTCTGCTCCTGCTGGAGGTAGGGTGTGCACTTCTGGCTGTTCCGATCTGACGCCGCGGGCTCCTCGCTCCTTAAAGTCTTCCCTGTTCAGGGGACTGAGCCTCAGCTCCGATCTCCAGCTGCTTGCCAAAGTCTGCTGGCTGCCAGCCCAGTGCATCCTTGTGGAAACTTCTCGGAGCCCAACCTGAGCGGGCGACGTCAGGGCCAGGGGAAGCAATGAAGCCTGACGGTGTGTTGCTCGGTGTCTGGCGGCTGTGTTGCTTCACGTCCGCCGCGGGACCTCGTCATGGTGCTTCTGCTGTCCTGTTTGGGAGGTTTGGATGTTAAGGTGGGCGTAGGAACACACCCACGCATCCTTGAGGCTTCTTAGCCAAAACCATCCTATACTCGACAGCAGCAAGATTAATAAATGTCTCTCTTTTTTCTTTTTTCCCCTCCTTTTGAGCAATGCCTTTCTTCCGTGCTCTGTTGAAAGCAGTAGCACAGCCAGCCCGGACATGACTGACTCGACCCAGCTACCGGAACACGAGGAACGTGGCTAATGGCTAACTGGCGTTCCCCGTGCACAGCACGCGAGTCGCCGTGTGCCGCTTGCCGCGCGCTGACCCGCAGAGGGGGGTTTTCGACAGGCAAATGCCGGCAAGCGTCTGGGCTTCTGCGAGTGATCTGCGATCGCTGAGGGATCTCTCGCGGTCGGAATTGAAAAGCAGGCCCTGTCTCGGTGTGGTTGTGGTTTGTTGCGTAAGGGAAGGATTGCGCAGCAATGTCCTCAGTCGGTGTTGCTGTTTCCTGCTCTCCGAATTCCTGAGGGGATTGCAGTTGGCCCCTGGTTGTCATCTGTAATCCCGGCAGCAGCTGGGAGTTTAATAAGGTTCACTACGCGGCAAGATACTTTGGGGTGGAAAACATAACAGAGACGCATCCTACGTTATTGTGGTGTTCCTCCTGGAGAAATTGGGGTATTTTATTACATGGCGCTGGTGGTTTTTGTAACTCCTTTTCCTCTCTCCGTCGTTGGGACAGCTGAAAGCGGTGGTGCAGCGTGCGTTGCTTTCTGTGCCGCTGCACTGCCTGCGCTCCGGGAAGCGGCCTTGATCTGCCCGGGACAAGGAATGGCAACATTGTCCTGGGAAACCACCGTGCTTTTGCTTAATTCAATTCGATCTCAGAGTAGGGATGGGTTAAAGGTGTTTATTAAATTGTCACGTTACGTGCAGCGCTTCTCCTGCTTCAAACAGCAAAATACTCCTCGTCGTTTTCGTGCTGGCCTGTAGCGCTCCGCTGTATCTCTGAGACTGACAATTATTCTTCATAAAGCGGCGAAGGCTAATTGCAACCAACAGACATCTTTCTGTACTCCCTTCCAATTATCCCCAATCTTCTGGGCAGTTTTTATGGCCTTGGCCTGCCAACACTGCGGATAGATTTTTGTTTTAAGTATGATGTAATTATTTCGTGTTCGCAAGGAGTCAAACAGAATGTGAAGTTATCTTCTGGGGCAGGAGGCGACTTGTAGGCTCGATACCTATTTGGGGTACAGGTCAGTTCAAGGCACGTCTGGCTTTAGTTATAGGTGGATACAGGTGTGTACTTCAGTGCCTGGGCTTGATTTGGGCTTTGAGTGTTGCAGTCTGCCTGAGGGGTTGTCCAAGTAGTTTGGTGTGAAAGCCATCGCTTCCTTTCGGGGCCACCCACTCCCTGGCCTGTCCGACGGGGCCACGAGGGGCCGCTGGGTGGGAACTGGTACCGCAGCCTGGCGCTGGCTGCCTGCAGGCTTCAGCATCTTAGGTAAGGCAGCAAATGCTCCCATTTGGGGTTGTTTCTCAGAGCACTGAGACAAATCCCCCAGGTTTCCGCTTCATTTGTTTGCTGTGTGCTTTAGAAATAGATCAGAGAGGTGATGTCCTTCTGGGTGGCTCTCGCAGCTGCTGACTTCTTTGGTGTCAGCAGTGCTTGAGGGAACTGGCTATCGATCTTCTTCCCGTGCATCACTGTAAGAGCGCTCAGCCTCCCGTGGAACCAGATCCCAGATGTTCTTTTAAGACAGTCCCTCCTGCTGTTGAAAGGTTAAAAGATTCTCATCAAATGTTAAGCAGAAGCGTTATGGCAGGCTGCAGAGCCGTGCGCTGCTGGTTTCAGGAAGAGCATTTTGATGTGGATGGAAGAGGTGCAATGCAGAGTCGGGTGCATAAAATGACATCATATTTCATAAAGTATTAATTATTGAGATGTTAACATACAGGCTCTGAGAGCATTCTCATAGTTCTGCCATTAAAATCCCTTTAAAAACCTGGAGCAGATATTTTCCCCTTCCTCACCATCCCCTATGGTTTTCGTACGCAGTTTGAAATCTTTTCTCCCGCGGACTGTACTCTGGTGACGTTTTTATCCTCTTCCCTTCCTTACAGCTTTTTGATCACGTTGCTGAATGCCTGGGAGACTTTATGGAGAAACAACAAATCAAAGACAAGAAGTTACCCGTTGGCTTTACGTTCTCTTTCCCGTGCCGACAATCCAAGCTGGATGAGGTAAGAAGATGTTACGATTTTCTTACTAGGCAGAAGAGCCACCACGTCATTAAGTCACTGCTATGAAAGCAGCGTCCCAGACAGGTCTCATTGCGCTGTGAGGCTTGCTGTTTGTATTTACGTTTCTGTCTGAAAGAGCTGATGAACGGATGACAAAGCGCCAGCTGATGCTTTGTGCGGTCTCTGCGTGACCTCTCCGGTATTATGGCTCACCGTGTAAACACAGCAGCAATTTTGCCTGGCTCCTGTGCAGCCTTTTTCTCCTCTCCATGGAGCATAACCGGGAAGGAGCCGGTCCAGCAGCATTTGCTCAGACTTCCTGCACTTCCCGCATGTGGGCGCTGATCCAGACCGGGGTTTTCCTCTCAAGCAGTGGTGCTGAGCCGTGCCAACAGCCGGGTGCTCAGCGCGCGGAGGAATTGGATAGCATTGCTATGGCAATGGGGGGGCAAATTCATGCGGGGAAGTTAAACCCACGCTGAGCCCTAAGAGGCGGTGCTGTTAAAGCACGACCTGCTCTTCTGGCTGCCGGGGCTGTAGGTGGCCTGCTGCAACAGCTCCCAGGTGTGGTGCTGAGCAGGGCCAGGTGAGGCAGTGGTTTTTTATTACGTTTCGTACTTGAGCAACGCTGAGAGCTGAAGCCGAGGGTGCTTATTAGCGTGGGGTTTGGATGTGGTTCAGAGCAGAGAAGTGCCTTTTCCCGTGTCATTTCGGAAGAGATGAGTTCCTTTTGGTGCGGCTTTGCAGTCCGGCCATGGGGTGCCATAATGCTCAGGCTGCCTGACCCCAGCAGAGCCGTGCTCTGGGGCTAAGTACCCTCCCGACCAGGAGGGTGAGCACGCACAGGACCAGTGGTTGATTTTGGCGCTGATACACGGACAAACGTACACCTGGGCAGCGGCCGCTTGTGCCCATAGGCTTCAGCTTCCCTGGTTTTTAGCTTCCCAGCCTCCTGTGGTGATAGGTGTGAGTAACGTGCTGGCTATGAACAGCTGAGCTGATCCCAGGCGTCCTCTCTCTCTGTTGACTGCTGTCGATGCTCTTATCTTTATTTCAATATCACTGACTTATTTACTGAATGAGCTAGGCAGCATCTGAATAGAAAAAATCCGCTGTAGTCATTCCGCCGGGATATGTACAGGTTCTTCATGAATGGCACTTTGCAGACAAGGAATTCAACACCAGGGCTTCCCTTTTATTTGAGCCTTGGTGTACGGCAGGTTTTTGCACTGTAATCTATCACACCTACTTTTTGCTTAGGTTCTTCTTCATTTAACTTTTAAATCTTGTTCTCTTGCCTTATTTTTATTTCTCTTCATCCTTTTCAGCACAGAAATTATTTCCATGTTTAGACTTTTTGCCTAAGCCTAGCATATCGACTTTTACATAAGTACATAGCCCCTGGCACTTAGCTTTTAGCACAGGTACTCACACACACATTTAAGCATTTAAACCCTTGCTATGTATGCAGTATTTCCATTTTCCTTAGCTCACAAGCTTTATCTCACAGTGAAACAAGCCTGGGAAACCGGCACTCCAGGCAGCAAATGTGCAGCAGCTGGATGGCCATCGCAGCTGAGTCGTGGCCGTACAAAAACCACGTCCCTTCCCTTTAGCCAGTCTTGTGCAGTCAGCTTTTTATGAATCAGCTTTTTTTTATTTTTTCCCTTCTTTTTAAAGGGAAAAAAATGTCTTATAGTGGCGATGTATTGAGTATGGCTCTCTTCTTTTATCAGGGTGTTCTGATAACCTGGACGAAGCGCTTCAAAGCAAGCGGAGTGGAGGGAGCAGACGTTGTGAAGCTGCTTAACAAGGCCATCAAGAAACGTGGGGTAAATTGTACATTATTACTTTGTTTTTTTAAAACTCTGCCATAGCAAACTTGTGGTTCTTTGCCAGAGAGCACCGTTCACTTCACCGGCTTGGGCACGGGATGTGAGTGATGGTGCAGATTGCGTGAAGATGTGGTGTTTTGCTCTTTGCTGGGGAACTGGAGTGATCGCAGAGTTGCTGTGGGGGAGCTGTGACTTTCCTCACAGCACAAAACCGCGTTCTGCTTGGGTGCTCTCAACCTTCAGCAATTTTATCCCCCTCCAAACGCTGAGAAAGTGCTGCCCTTCAGCGCCACAGCTTTGCAGTGATACCTACACCTCCCATCCCCGAGAAACTGCCTCTGGTGGTCTGGGCTGTCCCCAGCAGCTCGGTGAGCTGTGCAGCTGGCTCACTCGTGAGCAGGAGAGGGGCAGAGTAGAAGAGAAGGGGGATTTCGGGCTCACTGAGCTCTGCTGCTCCCTGCAGTTTTTATGGAGGGTGAAGGTGACCAGGTTGCTGATACAGGCAAATAAAAAGGCACTGAGCGTGAGCTGGGATGAATTTGGGCTTGTCTAATTCTCCCAGCCAGGTGATATATTGATTGCTCAGCATCCAAATCTGTTAGAAACTGGGCAGTATCTGCACGACTTGAGTAGCTGGGGATTTTTACATAAGCCTGAGTTTTGCCATCACCAAACAGCATGACTGTGGTCAGTGACCGTGATCAGACCCAGTACCAGGCAGAGTAGCACTGAAGACACTAGAAAGGAACGGCTACTTGTCGCCTGGATAGCTTATTTAATTGCATTATTTGCTTATATGCTTGTTATTAAAGTCTTAATTTGAAATAAAACGTTTTAAGTGAATTTTGTGAGAAATCTGTTACCTTGGGAGTATTTTCTATATTGACGCTCTAAGAAACGGCATGAAATTACTCCGTGATCTTCGGACAGCATAGTTCCTCCCTCCTTCAGGCATTCCCCTTCCCTTTCCCACGTGAGGGTGTTGTGTGAGAGCAGGTCTTTGCCCTGTGGAAGTCACACTGCAACCGTTTGTTGGTTTGCCTGGTGCCTTGTCTGCTCTCCCTGCCCTGGCTTTATGGGATAGAGAAGCGGCAGATGGAGCAGGCGATATTTAAAAGTTGAGCTGTGGTCTTCAGCCAAGTGATTTGTTTCCTGTTCTGGGGGAATCAGTGGGTATAAGCAAAGCAGTGAGAAGCACCAGCAGCGTTTTGCAGAGCAGCCGTAGGGTACAAGTAACGTTTTGTTCCCCCACCAGGACTACGATGCAGACATCATGGCTGTTGTGAACGACACCGTCGGGACGATGATGACCTGTGGCTTCGATGACCAGCGCTGTGAAGTCGGCTTGATCATCGGTAACACACCCTGCTGCAGCAGCGTGCGCGTGGCTTTCTTCCCTTCGCCTGGCCTGTTTGCTTAGCACTTTGATGTCCTTTCCCCGAAGGCACTGGCACCAACGCCTGCTACATGGAGGAGATGCGGCACATAGACCTGGTGGAAGGGGACGAGGGCAGGATGTGCATTAACACGGAGTGGGGGGCCTTCGGAGATGACGGTTCACTCGAAGACATCAGGACCGAGTTCGACAGAGAGATCGACCGCGGATCCCTAAATCCTGGGAAGCAGCTGTGAGTGAGGCGCTTATTTATGAGCCCTCTGGCTTTTGCTGACATGTGGTATGATTCAGGCGAAATATTTGCTCCCACTGACGCGAGGGGATGGTGGCGTGGTCCAGGCAGAACCGCATTGTGCCTGCAGTTTGCCATCTGCTGGGAGGAGAGAGCTTCTTCCCTGTGCAGGCACCGTGCCAGGTGACCGGGCAGCCCAGCTTGGACTGGAGTCTTCAGGCCCCAAACAGTTTGCCCAGTTTGCTCGTTGCCTCAAAAATTCTCCCTTAACAGCCTTTTTCAGAGCAAAGGATCTGATCAGGGTTGCCACATTCCCGGTCAGGGCTGTCGATTTTTATCCTGCCAGCTTCAGTTCACAGCTTATCAACATAGCCCTGGAGCCAGGCAATTAAAAGGAACTCTTGATGCTTTTGTGTACCATTCCCTTCTCCGCTTATGTTATGAATTCAGCAGTTGAAGAAAGCTTGGCTTTACCTGTGCTGGGGCAGGCGTGCAGCTGGGCTCTGCCTCTTGGTGCTGCCTGTGGACCCGTGGGTGACCGCTGCTGCCCTCTCCTGCAGGTTTGAGAAGATGGTCAGCGGGCTGTACATGGGGGAGCTGGTGAGGCTCATCCTGGTGAAGATGGCCAAGGAGGGGCTGCTCTTTGAAGGGAGAATCACCCCTGAGCTTCTCACCAAAGGGAAGTTTGAGACAAAGCACGTTTCTGCCATAGAAAAGTGAGTACCTCTCCCTCCCCCTCCCTGGGTTCCCAATGACTCTGCCTGTTAATTTTCCAGCAATGTTTTTTTTTTTTTTGCCTTGTGGAGGAATGTGGTGCTTTGGAGGAAGCTGGCACCATCCCGTGGGGTGTGTATCCAGCATGTGGGGATCCCCAGAAGGCAGCCAGCATCCTCTTCTCCAAGCCACCGGCTCCTGCGAGCTGGGAGGTGGCAGCTTTCTCCTTCCCCCTGCTTTGGGAGGCACTACCAGTGCCTGCAGCCACAAGCTACGCGCTGTGCTGCCACTCACCCCGCTTGCAAAAACCTAAAAGTTGCTAGCCGGCAGCTAAACGTGGGAGTGAATTGGCGTAGTGCCTCCTCCCAAATACTTGTGTTGCTCCTCGCTGTATCCACGGGATCGCTGGGCAGAAAGAAAACGAGTGTGACAAGGCAGAGCATTCAGTCCCGTAGGCAGTGCTGGGCGCTGCGAGGCGACCTCTGAGCTATGCGCCAGTCGGTTCCTCACGGTGTCATCGCCCTTTCGGGCAGCACTTACTGGCTCTGCCCCCCACGGTTTTAAAATTCACATCACCGGGGTAGTTTGTGGTGGCGGGATTGGGCCAGCTTTCCAATTTCAGAATTCAGTTATTGAGAGCAAAAGTCGATCGGAAATTTCACCTCATTCCCCAAAGAGCCCTTTGGTTACAGCTAGGGAGCGCGCTCCCGTGCCACTTCAAATTTCTGGCTGATGCTAGCAAGATGCAAGAAACCTTAAACAAAAAAAGATGTGTGGGCCTGCAGTTAGCGATGGCAAGATACACACCTTCCGTTTTTGTCTTGGAAATGGCTGAGCGCTACGCCAGTAAGTTTTGCCAGAAACTTTGCTCTCAGCCTGGGTGCTAACGTGGAAAAACTGAGAGCAAGAGGCAGAAAGTCAGGGAGGCTGTAAAAGCCTGACAAGAGGGCCGTTAGGATGAAATCCCTTTGGCAACCCTTGCTCAGGGTTTTCTTTTTCACACCGAGCTTAATTTACTGAGGCATAGGAGCGGGATTAGCTGCGCACTCAGCTCTGTGCTGAATTGTGGGGCTGGTGCTTCCTGCTCCAGCGAGGAGAAGCTGCCTGAAGTCAAGAGCATCGGTGTGACTAAAAAGCATTTAATTCCTCCAGGTCTGTAAAAAGGCTTGGAGGAGTCGCTGCTGACTTCCTCGGGGTGCGCTGAAGGAGCTGTCACGGGTTCTGCTCCTGGGAGACGCCCCAGTGCGGCAGGACAGGGCCAGTCCCAAGCTTTGTGCCGGTGCTTTTGGGGCACAGGAAGCATTCTTGGTGCCAGACTTGTTCTTGCCACCTAGCACAACTGAAACGCGCTCTGTTGGAGGGAGGAGTGCACGTGATTATGTTTGACAGGTTTCCAGTGACGTGATAAACCTGTTGCCCAGTGAGAAAGGAACGTGAAGGAGGCAGGATGCTGAGTACAGCTGGAGGAATCCCAGCCCGAGGGTGGCTGCTCCGGTAGCTGAAACAGTGTGTTTTGGAGGTGGCATGTTTGCACCAGGCTTTAATGGACAGCTATCTCTATCTGTGAATGAATGAATATTTAGAGCATTTTGTTTCAAGCCTCAGAGAGCTTCTCAGTCCAGATCTCTACGAAATTTTCTTTCTAACCCGTTTCTCAAACCCCACGTAGAGACATATGCTTGGATGTGCCTCAGTCCTGCGTTTTCTAGCTTCCCCCCTCTAACGAGTTCCTTTACCACCCTCTCTTTGTAGGAGCAAAGAAGGTTTGAACAAAGCCAAAGAAATCTTAACCCGCCTGGGGGTGGAGCCGTCCCACGAGGACTGCGTGGCGGTCCAGCACGTCTGCACCATCGTGTCCTTCCGCTCGGCCAACCTGGTGGCCTCCACGCTGGGCGCCATCCTCAACCAGCTGCGGGACAACAAAGGGGTCGGCCGCCTCCGCACCACCGTGGGGGTCGATGGCTCCCTCTACAAGATGCATCCACAGTGAGTCCCCCGGCTCCTGCCGGTAGCACACACACAATGGAAAAATAACCAAAAAGCACACAACCAATCAACCCAAACCCTGAAGTAGTCGGATACCAGTGAAAACTGTGCTGGTCTCTGAGTACACGTTCTTTCAAGGGGTCTCCTCTTGAAGGAGACTTTCTTGGTGCAAAATATCGATCTGTGTACATGGATTTGGCTTTGAGGAGACCTGCAGATGTTTGGCAGCAGCTGCTTTACTTAATTTTAATTTTATTTAGTAATTTATAGCTGGTAGTAATGACTTTTCAGTCTCAGCTGTAGGATTTATCTCTAGGTGTAGAAGGGAAGCGGCAGCACAGCGTACAGGACGTATCTGCATTCAGCTCTGGGGCTCCCAGCACAAGGAGGTCACAGAAGTATTAGAACGAGTCCTGAGGAGGCCACGGAGATGCTCAGAGGGCTGGAGCACCTCTCCTGTGAATACAGGCTGGGGGAGCTGGGGTTGTTCAGCCTGGAGTAGAGAAAGCAGTGTTCAAGGCCAGAGACTCTGAGAGCTCTGCCCTGTTTTTTGCTGTCTTTTCTTAGGAATTTAGGGGAAAAAAGGCTGTAAGGAAGAGCTGCGCTTCCCTGGCGGTTTACCTGCTTGGGAGGCCATAGCTCAGGCTGGCGAGGCTCCTTGCTCCCCTCGCAGTCGGTCGGTGTTTATGGCACAGCTTTTGGGGGCTATGGAGGAGGCAACGCAGACGGTGGACGTGCAGCCTCTCCCTGCAGGTACGCTCGGCGCTTGCACAAAACCACCCGGCGCCTGGTGCCTGACTCGGACGTGCGGTTCCTGCTGTCGGAGAGCGGCAGCGGGAAGGGGGCGGCGATGGTGACGGCGGTGGCGTACCGGCTGTCGGAGCAGCACCGGCTCATCGACGAGACGCTGGCTGAGTTCAAGCTCACCCACGAGCAGCTGCTGCAGGTGAAGAAGAGGATGAGGACGGAGATGGAAGCGGGCCTGAAGAAGAAGAGTCACGAGACTGCCAAAGTGAAAATGCTGCCCACCTTCGTCCGCAGCACGCCGGATGGGACAGGTACGGAGCTGATCTGGTGTAAAGAAAGGGGAGGCTCCTGAGCTGTGAAAATCCCAGCTCTGGGCAGGGCAGACACTCCAGCCTCGTTTCATTGCCTCTGGGTGCAAGCAAGCTGTGGCCCAGGGGGAGAAGACCACAGCTAGGCTAAGACACAAACACACCTGAACCCTGCCCACACAGCCTGGGCAGTTCTTTGTGTTTCAGGGGCCAGCTAACTGTGATACTTCCTCACAGGGAAAACAAAGAGTTCTGTTGGGTCCTCTTTCCCTCATTGATTTAAACAAACAAAAAAACCCGCAACCCAAAACAGCAAAAACAACACAAAAGCAAACAAAAAACACACAAAAAAGTCTGGAGTAATTAGGGCAGCAGCTAATATCTTCACCTGACGGATTCTTTAAATCACACGTCTTCTTTTACAGAGAACGGTGACTTTCTGGCACTTGACCTTGGAGGGACAAACTTCAGAGTTTTGCTGGTGAAAATTCGCAGTGGTAAAAGGAGAACAGTTGAAATGCACAACAAGATCTATGCAATTCCCATAGAGGTGATGCAGGGAACGGGAGAAGAGGTGAGTATCTGTGCTTCACTTCTGCAGCACGGCTGCTTTTTAAATACATTTTAAGAGCGGTGAAATGTACAACTTCAGACGCATGTCTTTTCTCTTTAAAGCTGTTCGATCACATCGTTACCTGCATTTCTGACTTCCTGGATTATATGGGAATAAAAGGTGCACGGCTTCCTCTCGGCTTCACGTTTTCCTTCCCTTGCAAGCAGACCAGTCTGGATGCTGTAAGTTCGTTCGTATTTTTTAAATGTGCTTTTGTGCTTATGCTAGGTTACATTTCTCTGCCTTCTTACCACCTACCCGACACACTTAGGCAGGTCGTGTGAGGGGAGGGTTCATGCTCTGACCCTGACCAGTACAGCTTGTCCTATCAACAGCTCCTTTAAAGGTAGCAATGCAAGTGCTGGTTAGTCCGTGGCTGTGATGGATGAGAGCATTTACAGTTTCCGTGGTGGTGCTAGGCCCTTTTTAATGGAAGACTTTTTTTTTCCAATCATATAAACCTGCTGGACTGTGATACTGCCCTAGTTCCGTGAGCGATAAGCTGGGTCTGTCCTTCCCTGCTGCCAGCGCCTGCTCCCAGGCTGATCTGGTTTTGCTGGATGGGGTGGCTGAACCAGGAACTGCTGTAGTCTCTAACATGTCCCTGTCATCGCACCCTTGTTCTCTTGGCTCTCCTGTTTAACTCCTTCACTGCCACATATCTTCACCAACTCCATCTGTGCAGCCGTTAGTAATATCGTGTCTTTTTAGCATTTTCCTTGTAGGTAGATATCTTTTCTTTCACACTTTTTATTTTTGAGCTTGTCACATTGCTAGGAGGCAATAGTGCTGTCTCCTGGTGGTGTGGCTTTTTAGCGAGCTGTATTTTCAAAAAAATAGTTTCCCAGTCTTGATCTATGGTATCTGATGTTTTGCTTTTTTAATTTGCTTTTATTTTCAGTCTTTGGGCACGATGCAGAATGGTTCGCTCATTAGCAAGTGTTTCTGTCTTGGAAATCTGGAGACTAAGTATGATTAGTTTTAGATGCAAATTCCAGAGATGTATATGGAGAGATTTCTTTTTATAAGGTCTTCTGTGTAACCACACACTAAAGCATTTTAAATTTCAAGTGTAGATGCAAGGAAGTTATTAGCTACAATTACTCAGTGATGCTTCTTTAGAGGATTATAGGATTTGGGGCATTTTGTAGTGCATCAAGAAAAGCGATAACCTATTTGCTTTCTTTTTAGGGAATCCTTCTCAACTGGACAAAAGGCTTCAAGGCTACAGACTGTGAGGGAGAAGATGTGGTGTACTTACTTAGAGAAGGAATTAAAAGAAGAGAGGTGATGATGATTGTTTTTCCTCCTTCCTCTTTCTCCCCTGCAGAGTTTACAGCCCTCATGGGGCAGGCTGGCTCCCTCTTGCGGGCTTAGTGTGCCTCGAGGAAACGGGCTGTGCCTCCTGTCCTGCGCAGGTGTTTGTCTTGCAGCAGTCCCTGACGGCTTGTGGCTGTACAGGCTCTGACACGGACACGTAGCCTGGGCACAACCCAGTAAGATGGTCTGGAGGGTCTGCAGCAGAAGTGGGAGGGTTCAGCCGCCAAACTGAAATTGCTACTCAAAATGGGCCATGATCATTATTTTTTTCTCCCCCAGAGGCTTCTGAATTTGCTACATTTGGCAGACCCTTCCAAGCGCTTTTCAAACCCTGTGGCAATTAGCACTGCATTACAGCATGGAGAAAGCAGGAATCTCCAGTGTAGGGACTGTAAGAAGGCTTCTCAGTGCACCCTCAATGACAGTTCCCTCCTCACCCTCAGCTCATTCCTGAAAAAGTCTCAAGCAGCTTAATTGAAACTTTCTAGGGAGGGAAGAAAAACACCCAGAGAGCTTAAGTTAACAGAATTTTATCAGCAAGTGTTGCTCTATAGTGCTGTAGCCCTGCATGGCAATAGCCCTCTTCCATCTGCTTACATCAAGATCTATTCTTAAATATGCCTAAGCCCAAGAGAACAGATGGGAATAAACCTGCTGCTGCTGCCAGAGGCTGTAGTAGGTAAAGCATGCAAGGAGCCTTAGCTACCTGGTTAGGTGACTTCTTAGCTAACCTCTCATTTCTGCACAAGTAGCTTCAGTCCAGTACCTCCAGTTGTTTGCTCTTGGTGTGTTTCGACAGTGACTCTTTGTTGCGTTCCTTTTGTGTCCCCTTTGGTGTTAGGGGTGTCTCCAAAGCCAGAGTTCTCACTGTTTTATTTTTCTTTTCCAAAGGAGTTTGACTTGGATGTGGTGGCTGTGGTGAACGATACGGTGGGCACGATGATGACTTGTGCTTATGAAGACCCGAACTGTGAAATTGGACTCATTGTGGGTATGTGTTAGAAATGCTTTTCATTTGGCACTTTTTTAAAAAAAAATTGAACAGCATGCAGACACCTGTCTGTATTCTCAGGGAGCCGTCCCTGTGCTTGCCTCAAAATAGAGCTAGCATGTCCAGGGATGAAAGAGTTTGAGATTAACAGAAACCAGCCGTGTGAAGGAGTTGAGCAAAATTCAACAGCCAGCTTGGTTCTGTGCCCGGTCAGTTGAGATGTCCACAGGCTGTAATGCTGAGCAAATCCTTTCTGTTTTGACTGGGAAGGCTGCGTGGGAAGTGAGCAAACTTGAGCTCAGGTAGCTTTATCAGCTCCTGGAGTGTTTGTTAGTTTAACCCATAAGCATTTCCCTGCCAGGGTGTTCAGGTAGCCCACAGCTTGCCTTGAGCATGTGGTCTCTCAGAATAAACTTGTAATGCACAGCCACAATTCCTGAATAGCATGCAATGGAAAGCTCTGATAGACAAAGCACAGGGCCTAATAGCTTCCTTCCCAGCAGTGAAACCGCTGAAATAATGCCACAGGTGACTGCTGATGCCTTTGCAAACGCCATGCCTGGGATTTGACAGTCCCTGTGGCACAGGTGCTGTGATTCCCAAAGCTCTCCAAAGCTCTGGGCTCTTCCCAAAGCTCTTCCCAAAGCTCTGGGGTTTGCCAGGTGAGAAAGAAAAGGAAAGGGACAAGGCTTCTGTGAGCTTAAATAACATTTTCAGTTGCAAATTGACTTGTAGGAAAATGAAACACCAATTTCTCCTTCAGACAGTTGGAGAACGCCCAGGATGAGTCAGTACAGCGCAGTGTGGGTAGGGAGCCGCGTCTGCGAGCTCCCTTGTTGACATGCTTTCGGTGAGAGTTCCCTGCAGGAAGGGCAGCGTGTCCTTGGGATGCTGATAGCATCCTCTGACTGCTGCAGCCCTGCCACGTTCGTTCGGTGGCCTGGGTGCATCTGGGAAACGAGAGCAAAAGCCCCAGGGCTCTAACAGCTCCCTCTCCCCTGCTGGGATTGCCTTGGCCGCTCCGATGGCTCGCTCTCCCCAGCTGCCTCGCTCTCTGCAGTGCGGGGAGCTGGGTGAACTTCCCCCCTGCTGCTTGTCAAGGAATAATATTGCAAGGGTGAGCTCACGTCGTGCTGTCCTGCCTGCTTGGCACCGCTCCTCCTGCCTGGGAGAGCTGATGCTTTGCGTCTCCCCTGCTGCATGCTTTGGAAACTGCCACAGATGAGGCTGGGTCCCTGCTGGCAACAGGAGATATCTAAAAGCCTGTCAGCCTAACAGGCTGTGTTTAATGGCCAGCCACATAGTCAGGAAGCCTTTAGCTCATTCTGGACCACGAGACTTGGAGGCTGGCCAGTGCTGACGGTTCCCACTGGGGCTGGTCCACCTTGCTCCTGCAAGCCTGGGTCTCTGTCTGCCAGCCCAGGCTCTTCCCCAAGACCCTGTGCTGAGCCTCAGCTTGTCTGCAGCTGGGGAGAACTGGAGGAGGACCTGCTTTTGCTCAGACTATCAACATATCACCCAAGAAATCACAGAGTAAAACACTTGCCCGTATAATGGGTGCAGAACCTGTGGTGCAGGACTTGCTGCTTTTGCCCCAGGTAATAGCAAATCTGCCTCTCTTTGCTAGTAAAGCTCTGCTTCCTAGCGCCTCGTGCCCTCGTGGAGCACTTGGTAATCACCACAGTCCTTAGGATTCCCTTTTAGCAGAGTCAAATATGGCATCATCTCAACGTGAAGTTACCTTCCTCCCTGAAAAACAACTGAAACAATTGAATTTTGTGCATCATAAAAAAGAACTAAAAAATGCCCTGCCGTTAGCCAGCAAAATCCCTGGGTTTTCCTTTGCCTGATGCCTCAAATCTTCCTGAGGTTTTCACTTCAGCATTTTTTCCCCTGAACCTTGAAGGCGTGTGGGCTTTGTGGAAGGTGACTCCTAACTTGAGAAACTCCAGAATTCATCTGGCTGCTTGCTGCTGTTTGGGTTCAAAAGCGCTTGGAGGTCAGCGTGCTGAAAATGCCGTGCTGCTGGTTTCCCCCCGGAGCAGGGGACCCTCTGCCCAGCCAGCCTGGATGAACCTCTGCTCCTCTGAGCCGTGCTGGGCGGTGTGCCACAGCTTCCTACGATGCATTAACGTTCTCCCTCAGTTTAGGATTATCAAAGTGGGTGACTTTTGGAACCGACCACATCATTCAGGAAAAACACATTCAAGATCCACCGGAAGGTTTTGGCAGGACTGTTGTTCTCGTTCCAATGTTGTTTTGTTCAAAAAAAAAGTACAAAAACCCAGGAATTTCACTGTTTTCTCTTTTCAGGAACTGGCAGCAATGCCTGCTACATGGAAGAGATGAGAAACATAGAGATGGTGGATGGTGAGCAAGGACGGATGTGCGTGAACATGGAGTGGGGAGCGTTCGGGGACAACGGATGCCTGGACGATATCAGGACAATATATGACAAAGCGGTTGATGACTTTTCACTAAATGCTGGAAAGCAAAGGTACCGTGGGATAAATGCTGTGCTAAGAATAAGCCAGGCTGCCTCAAATGCTTTCGAGAGAATTGCATTTCTCCCCTTCTCAGAAGGGAGAGGTTAAGAGTGGAAAACGAACGCAGCCCTTCTGTCCTGTGGGATTTCCCTCCTCTGTGCTTCTGGTTTCTTCTTTTCTAGTCTCCCAAAGGACAAACATCCACGATCCTCTCTTTCTGCTTCCTCTTCTGTATGGGCAGCGGATGTCTTTATCGTTGTCAGGCAGTTTTGCAGCAGCGTGTCCATGTTTTCTTTTCAAAAGCCCTTCATTCATTTAGCTGCAGCCAAATTCCTCTGCCGGTCTTCTGGGTAGGCAGAGCTGTTGTGGCCACTGAGCATCTGCCCAGAGCTGGTTTGCAACAGGGTTTTTGGTGAGAACTTCAGGAGGATTTGGATTAGTAAAATACCCTTTTTCTCATCCCATGTTGTACTTGAAGGTTTAAGGCTTGTCATTCATGCGCCGTTGGTCTCAGTTTCACGCCATTTAGCTGAGTTCTCTTTGTTAGAGGGCTCTACCCCTTGAAATCCTCAGCCTCCACCTGCAGGCATGGTTGGAGCTCAGAGCTGGTCACCGTAAAGCGGTTGCAGCCAGCTCTTACATCAGGCAATATTCTGGGTGACGTGCCACATTAGAGGACCTGCCTTTCTTGGCCCTGGAGGTTGGATCCCATTTTGGGAACCCAGCTCTTGTGTGGGCGAGTGCTCCCCTGCCTCCATCAAGAAGGAGCTGACAAGGAGATGGACCCAGCTCCTGGGCTGAGGCTGCTGCGTGCCCAGACTACAATTTTTCATAATTTCTCTGCTTTGTGACTCCAGCAAATCTGCCTGGAAGCCTGGGGGATGCAGGCAAGTTGGCAGCTCCCCTGGGAGGCTCTTTGGGCACAAACAGACGCGGAGAGGCGGACGCTGAGCAAGCCTGATGCAGCGGCAGGGCTGGCATGGAGTAAGCAGCCGAAGGCAGAAGGGGAAGCTGCCAGGGAGGAATAATTTATTCCAGAAGAAGTTAGGCACTCGAGAGGGAAGGTGCTTGCTGGGTACAAGCCCGAGAGAGCTCATGGTATGAAATGGACTGCGTGGCTTGCTTCCAGGTGGCCGGTGCTCTGGGCTCGGCTCAGTCCAGGGCAGAAACCCTGCGCAGAGCTCCAGGAGGAGAAATAAAGGATGTGCCGCTGAATGAACTTTTCAGTCAATGAGAAAGTGTTCAGCTCTCGTTGCTGAGGGCACAGCTCGGTCACGGACCACAGAATGCCCCTTTCAAACCAGAATGGCGCTGGAGGGGAAGGGAGGCGAAGCACACTCCCGTCCTCAGCACGGGGCCGCCCCGTGCCAGTGCTCAGCACCCCTTGGTGCGTGCCACGAAGAGCTCTGCAGGTGGAAATTATTCCTTCTCTCTAGTCTGGGACAAGCCTGCCAGCGGAAAACTCAGGTTGTGTGTGCAAACTGAGGTCAAGAGGGGTTCAAAACACCCTGCTTCCTCCCTGCGGCTTTTGGGCTGTTATTTCCCTGCTGGGAACCGGGTGCTGGAATTAACTGAAAAGCACAAACCAACCCCAGTCCCCTGGCTCGCTCGTTTACAGGTCGGTGATCCTGGGAATGTGCCTTCACGTTTATTTATTTATTTAAATTTCCACAGGTGCTTTGCAGCACAGAACTCCCTGACAAACCGCGCTCCCAGTGCCTGTACCTTGTGCTTTTCCTGTAATTTCCCTGCGTGGAGCCACTGAGCTTTTTCTGTTCAAGGCCTCAGCCAGGGTTGGAGAGGACTTGCCAAACGCCGGGCAGTGGAGACGAGTTTTCCCTGGGTTCTGCCCAGGGCTGTTGCCGAGGGATGCACAGCAAACTTACTTTCGACCAGGCAACAGGTTTTGGTTTCTCCTCTTTGGCAGAAATAGCAGCCACTATCAACAGCTGCCTACCTGGGGGGAAATGGGAGCGAGGAGCACGCGAGGTGTTCGTAGATGGACTCGCAAGGCTTTCCACTGCTTTTTCTTGCCCAGTTCTTTTCATCAATGCCCATTCTGTGGAAATCAGTTTGCATATTTCGTGTCCCCAGCACGTGCAGGCAGGACGTCTAGCAGATGTGCCACTTCTGCAAGGATGAGCCGTGTTCCCTGAGCTGTGCTGCTGTCTTTCGTTGCAGGTACGAGAAAATGATCAGTGGGATGTACCTGGGGGAAATAGTGCGCAATATTTTGATCGACTTCACCAAGCGGGGCTTCCTGTTCAGAGGCCAGATTTCAGAGACGTTGAAGACCAGGCATATCTTTGAAACCAAGTTCCTTTCACAGATCGAGAGGTAGGAGAGCACGGGAGGCTGTTCAGAGTGACATGTTGTGGTAACGCTCATCTGGTGACGCTGCTGGAGGGGACTGATGGCTGGAGAGGACGGCTCCGTTCTCCAGAGATGATTTTGGTTTGTCTAAACCACTGGAAATCAGGCTGGTTTCCTGTGCCTAGCTGTAACTGTAGGACCGAATGAGAGCTAGCTGAATGCATGCTTCTGCAGTGGGTATGTTTGTGTCTTTATTGCTCAGACACTGTCTTAAAATCTCTCAAGTCTTTACGGGGGAAAAAAACCCGACAAAGTTGCTCATTAAAAATGCTTTCCTGAAATGCACTTGGTATGAAAAGAGAAGGGGAAGCAACGCAGAGCTGCGCTCAGAGCCCCTCTGGCTTGCCTGTGCCCCTCTCCTGCTCTGCCCCAATTTGGCAGCAGCGCGGTGTCGGGGTGAGTTTGCGTTCTCTGGGGTCTCTTGTACCAGCAGCAAGGACGGCCGCGTGGCCTGGGAGTGTGGTCACGGCTCTTGATGCGGTGGGGTTGTGCTGGTGGCTCGACTGAGGAGGGCCTTTCATTAAATGCCGTGTTCTTCTGCTCCTGCAGCGACAGGTTAGCTTTGCTTCAGGTGCGAACCATCCTCCAGCAGCTGGGGCTCAACAGCACCTGCGACGACAGTATCATCGTCAAGACCGTGTGCGGAGCAGTGTCCAAGCGAGCGGCTCAGCTGTGCGGGGCTGGCATGGCTGCAGTAGTAGATAAAATTCGGGAGAACAGAGGATTAGAGCACCTGGAGATTACGGTTGGTGTGGATGGGACTCTCTACAAGCTACACCCACAGTGAGTGTTCGCCTTCTCTGTGTTTGTTTGCCTGTGACCCGTAACGTGTTGCTGCACGTCCTTTTCCAGACCGATTGCTCTTACTTGCTAGGAGAAGAGCCAGGGAAAAGAATCTTCATCAGGGCTTTCTAAAATGTAATCAGAGGATCAAGAAGGATTCAGGGAGCTGTGCCGGGCAAGTGGGAAGCCACCCAGGAAGGGGAAGGATCTCCTGGCTAAGCAAAGGCAGTGACAGAGCAGTGCTCAAATGCCCGGTGCCTGTTTGGCAGCCGTTTCTGTCCGGCAGGCAGAGGAGGTGGGCTGCTGTAAAGCAGGGGCAGGTGAGGGCAGGAGTCTCCAACAGCCAGCAACACAGAGAGAGGAGGACTAGTGCCTGTCTCCAGTGTATACAGAGAGAGGCAGGTAGGAAGATGACCATGCACCATCTCTTCTTTTACACTTTGCTGTGGCAGAAGAGATCCAGCTAACGCCACATGGAGAGAGAGCAAAGGGCTGGGATGGAAGTGCTTTGCCCCTGCTCCCACTCTTCACACCTGCCGTAGTTTCCAGCATTTTATTTCTCTGTGCTGTGAAAAGGGCAGCGCTGCAAGGGCCCGTGGCGGTGCTGTGCTCTGCAGGTGCTGCAAAACCTCCCTTGCCCACTGCCATTGTTTCCCTTCACAGCTTTTCGAGGATTATGCACCAAACAGTCAAAGACCTGGCGCCCAAGTGCGACGTGACCTTCCTGCTTTCGGAAGACGGCAGTGGGAAAGGGGCAGCGCTCATCACGGCGGTGGGATGCAGGCTTCGTGATGCCGAGCAGAACTGACCTCCACAATCCCGGTCCTGATTCTGTCTTGTGAGCACTTTCTCATAAAGCAGCGACTGCGTAGTCTGAACTGGTAAATAAATAAATAAAACAGAACCTCACTGCTTTATCGGGAAAAAAAAGTACAACTAATGACGTAAAAAAGTATAGGATACAAGATAGAATGTGTGCTGTTAATAATATCTCCCGTTTATGGACCCCAGTCTGCATGTTTCTTATTCACCTTGTTGGTACCTTCCCCATCCGTAGGTCATGGAAAAAATCAGTCTGTAATTTCTGCAGATGTCAAAAATCAGTTGTTGTCTGAGATGAAATTGCCCCCAGTTGATGTGCGTTGAGAGCTGCTGTTGCATCGTACCGAGTGTGACCTTTGCAGCATCCCCGTGACGTGCACCGCCAGCACGCTGACCACCAGACCTGGGTGTTGAAGCTTTTAGCGAAAGGGAAGCGACGGTTCCCTCCCGCATATCTACCTGCTGTTGTTTCGTTTAGAGCAATCGTGGAAAAATCGCGGTGTGTCGGCACTGTGCACGCACATAACCCTGTAGTGGGACTTGACAATGTGACTTACTCGCTTCCTCGATGCCTGTTTTGTCATGGTAAAATTAAAGTAAACGCCCTTGTCCCACGGATCTGGTTCCACTGGTATTTCCCATGGCTTTTGTGAATCGTGTCGTGTTACCGAGCAAAACCTGTAACGTTTGGGCAAGAAATCCCTAACGAGTAAAACACAGCGGATGGTGATCGGGGTAATCCAAATCTCCAGACCTGGGAAATGGGTACATTTATGGGCCCTAGGCAGCTGGGCTGGATTCATCTGTTTAAGGGGTTGTATAAAAAATAGTTTTTCTCTTGTTATGAGTTCAGATCATGGCACTGCAGCTGCCCTTCTACAGGACCTGCAGCAGAACAGTGTCACCTGGATGTGTGCACCTCCGTCTCTTGCCTTAAGTGGGTATTTGCTTCCACGCAAAGCTTTAATCTTTACTACTGTTAAGCAGCCACTGGAAACACAAACACTCAGCTAGAGTTAATGACCAGAAAGGGATGGGAGGGTTTGAGTTTGATCTCGACGTTGAGGACCTGGGTGCGTAAACTAAATGAAGCACACAGACCAAATCGGACCCAGCTTATTCCACGAGCTAAAGCAGCAGCAGGGCTCGTGTCACATACCCTTGGTGTATTCCGCCCTCTGTCGAGCCGATGCCGTTATTCTGCTTGCATAGCAGTTGCATTGCTTCAATTGAGAACCGGTTGGGAAGGCAAAAGGTAACGAACATTTGCGAGTCACGCCGCTTTCTGCAAAGGGGGAGAACCCACAGCAGCATTTAATTCCCGCTCTCCTACCAAAAATGAACTGGAGATCTCTGCATGGTGTTCCCTGCTCTCTTCTCCTGCAGAAAGCAGAGGGAAATTCGCAGGCTACTCTTCTCTGTCCTCTTTCCACCCCCTCAGATTTGGATTGCCCTACCTATCGATAACATTTCAATATGCGTTCTGGTGCACTGTGAGTGAATGTTGTAAAGTAACACGTGAGTCGCAAGCAGTCATCGCAGCTTTAAGTGTGTGTCTACCTGAAAAATTGCATGCCTAACTGGTTTTGCAAAGGTAGGGAGTCTTTTTACTTTGCACACTAGTAGCTCCGATACTAGTGCTACGTGGTATTTGTGGAAATATTAAACTTTTTTTGATGTGCGTTAACTGGTGTTCAGTGGTTCTTTCTGGAAGAGATTCTGCCGGCTTAGTGCTTTGGGCAGAGCTATTGTGCAGGGAGAGCTGTAACCTAATCCCAGCCGTGCCTGGGTTTTGTGTGTGTGCGTTTATTCCCGGGCGTTCGGGGTCAGATTCAAACGGGGTGGATTTTGTTTGACGCCATGCCTTGCCTTTCCTCATGTAGCTCAGCAGAGGCGCGGAGCTCCCACCGCCCAAACCTTTGGGTGCGTGCGCCTCGTGCCCTGGCGTGCAGGGAGACTTCAGCCCACTGCACCAAAGCAAACGTGGTTATGTTAGGCTTTGCCAGATACTCTGCTGGCTGCGTTACGAGCGCTGTGTTCCTGCAGGAGCCTGACGCACAGCAGCCATGTCCACGAAGGGCTGGTGCTTGCAGAACCACAGCATCATGTGCTCCTACGATGGGCTGCACATCCTGCGTTGGACTTGTGTATAAACCCCCTTCTGCATAAACTACAGGTGTGCTTCTCCTGTAACCCGTTTTATATTACAGCGTGAGTAGTCTCTCATGTGCAGCTCTGACCCCAGAGAGGAGGCAGAAGAAGCTGGCAAAGTTTTCAGGCACAGGGGATGCATTGCGTTTTAGTTGCTGCAGGTTTGCAAATCTAATGCCTGCTGTAGGGGCGGTGTGACAAACACAGGGGACCTGAGTTTGGAGCTCTTCAGCACCTCAATTGTTCTGTGGTCTGCGGGCCAGGCTCGGTGCCGGACAGAGGATGAGTGTGAAGTGCAAGTTAGACTTGGTCACAGGGTGACTGTGGAGTGAGGAGGTGCTGGCAGAGGTGGCTCTCTTTTTTGGGTCCAGCTCATAACAAACAGGGAGTGAGTCTGTGCTTCTAACAGCGCGACTTTTCCTACTGTGGCCCACAGGTGATGTATTCGATGAGAAACAGCAGGACCTGGTGGGACTTCCATTTCCTAACTTCTTCTTACCCCTAAGAAGCTTGCAGGTGGATCACAAGCTATAACTCTCTGGAGAAATGTCTTCAGCGTTAGCCAAGCAACCACTGAGATGTCTTACTTAAAGCATTTAGGCTTGGAGAATAAGATTGTAGTCTTAATTGTTAAGCAGTAGAAACTACTTCGATATTGACACACAAATCTTACATTTCCCGGGGAGAAGGCCGTTTGCGTACTGCTGTTGTAATGTCAGCTGCTCCTTATTCCTCTGGGGATTCTCTCAGAAGCCTTTTGAATAGGTTTAAAACAAGCAGCCCTTGTTTTGTTTTGTTTTCTTAAAAAAAAAATAAATAAAAAAAAAGAATAGCAGAAGGCAAAATAAAGTGTTTGTGAACTTTTGAACCCCGCTCTGTGCTTTTTGTTTGCTCCTTTGCTGTAACAATGAGATTTTTCAAATGTTTTTCCTTACAGTCTGCAGGGACTCCTTGGTACTTAGAGCATGAGTGACTGTACGGAGGGGGGATTTATCGCTGACCTGGACACTTTATACTGCTGCGTGGCATTTAATCAAGTCTATATTTATGTGAAGAACTGCACGTGTTTACTCTGGAGCACGGTGTTCCTGTTACCTTGTATATCACAGGAAATAATGTAGTTGGCCATAGCATGCCCTCTTCTCTTCCAGTATCTGACGAGGGCGTGGGGCATCTCTACTTCTTTAACCGTTACTGTTTCTAGCAGACAGACTTCTCAGGATCCGCAGGGTGAGCCCTTCAGGAGACCTGGAACTTCGTTTGCAGCCAGGAGAAGTCATCCTCCGCTTTCTGCACCAAGAATGAGCAGGAAATGTCGCTGCTTGTCAGGAGCTGCGCGGGGGAAACAGTGCCAGCACCTCCCTGACACTTGGGCGTCTGAGATGGGATCCCTCTGGCTGGTGTGGTGTGACGGAAGATGGGATGCTCGAGAAAGACCCGGTTGGTCCCAAAAGATCTGCATTAGAAAGCTGCTGGAGAAGGGCTTAAATGCCTTACTGTCACATCAGCTGCACGTGGGAGAGGTACAGCTTATAAAATAGCAAACTTGTGCAGGTGTTCTTCAATTTCTTGGAGCGTGAGTCCCAGAGATGTGTGCCTTGCCTAGCGCCTCTCCCAGATTGTTTTGAATCCCTGTGTGAGAAGACTTGGTGGTGGCTGGCTGTCAGTGCCTGTTCTTTATTGTTCCCCCTCTGCCATGGCCGCACCCTTGCGGTGCGCTCTCAGGAGGAGCAGGCTGGCCAGTTAGGAGGGCTGGGCAGATAACATCGAGGCTAGAAGCTGCCTGCTGGAACAATTTAAAATGATGAACATTTTCAGAAAGGCGCACAGCCCTGTGCCATCTGCCGTGTCCTATTAGGGAGATGAGTTTGCTGGGCCCCTGTGTAACGTAATTGTTCCCCACAGCAGGCAGCAAGGTGGAGGAGATTAAGTGGAGAAGGAAGATGTATCTGCTGGTTTCTGTATTGAAATGGACTTGGGAAAATCATATCCCTGAGCGCTTTTTCTGTTCAAGCAACAAATCTTTGCGGTGAATTTACTGTCAAGCCTGGCAACGCTTCGTAGCTTTTGTTCTCCCAGAGCAAAGGGGAATATTTGGAATAACTGGGACTTGTGGACATTGTAGGAGCCTCCTGTATGCCAAGGTATGTCTCTGTGACGTTATATGCCAACCTGTCACGAAAGGTGAAGGTGATGGGAAGGTGCTACTTATCACACCAGTATTAAATACTGCATTGCGTTAAGTATCGTGCTTTTATTTGAGCTTGTCCTGTTCTGCATGTCTGCGCATAACGTCTCAGGCTTTGAAGATGACATATTTCAGCCTTTATTGTAGCGTCTGAGAAGAACAGTGATGACAAGATGGGGTAAGTCTGGAAAGGGGAACGAAGGGAATGTCTGTGATGGGGACCACGGCGGGGTTGCTGGAGTTGGGGTACAGGCAGCTTCGGAAGCGCAGAGCTCAGGGATGCCACCAGCCGTGCACCTCCCCAGCGTGTCACACCCAGGCGGCCCTCTGCTCCTGGAAGTAAGCAGTCATGCTGCAAACGAGGCTGCTCAGGTAGGGGCCTGAGGAGTTATGCTCGACAGCTCTTTCTGAGTGCCTCCCCCAGTGACGGGAGCTTGCAGCCCCTCTGACCAAGCCTGCCTATGGCTCTTCAGAGAGCCTCGCTCCCCAGATGAGCTACCACAATTAACTACGTGCAGGTGGAGGAATCGCTTGAGCACACTTCAACAGGTAAATTGCATCATGTTTCCGTACAAGCTTATAGAAATCCATGCAAAGATGACTCTTCAGGGAGCTGTTTCTCACTTCTAATGGATGAGGGATGGTGCTGGTGAAATCGCAGGCCTGAAAATCCCAGAATTCAGAAAAGTTTCAGGGCAGGCTTTTCAGCATGGGTGCCTTTGTTGTAAACGAGCTCTGCTCCACAGCCTCGTCCACTTCAGGGCAGCTGAGCCACAGGAGTTAGGTGTCCCCACACCCAAGGGTCCACCCAGGCTGGGCCAGATGAGCCCCAGCCTTCCTGTTCCGTCAGCTCTTTTCCAGATGGAAGAGTCTTGTGCAACAGAGAACAGGAGCTCGCCATCAGGAAGGGAATAATTGATATTCTGCTGATTAGTAGAATGCTGTCTGAGGTCTGTTTTGCTTCTGTTTTGACTTGATGGGCAAAATTTGTCTTTTCTGTACTGCAGCATGGGTTTAAAGGAGGGCTGAACTTGTATCCAGAGCTGGGCGATGTTTGGACCTACATGGATGTAAGTCTGGTATTGTGAGAGTGCTTTTGATGCTGATGGCACCTGTAAAAGTCCCCTAGGAGACGGACCTGCCTCAGGGCGTCTACAAACCTGCTGCCTTTACACGGTGTCTTAGAACATGCCCCATCCCTGGAAGTGTTCAAGGCCAGGCTGGATGGGGCTTGGAGCAGCCTGGGCTGGTGGGAGGTGTCCCTGCCCATGGCAGGGGGTTGGAGTTAGATGTTTTTTAAGGTCCCTTCTGACCCAAACCGTTCTGTGATTTTAATAGGGTCAGAACCAGAAGAAGAAATCAAAGCGTTTGCTGGGTGGGGGTAAATGATGTCTTCTCTTCCTCATTGAAGTGAGTTTCTGTGTTGAAACTTGATTTCTGTGACTTCCTGCGGGTCGACTGATAAAGGGATGGGGATGTAAGTCTAAGCTTGTCTTTCTCAGTTGCTTTTATACACGGACACCACCGGAAGGCTAGCTTGAAGCCTGACCGAAACCTGTAAGCATAAGAAAAGAAATCAGACGGCAAGATCTTTTTAACTGCACAGAGAAAGAGCAGGTGTGTAATTCTGCCTCCAAATGACCACGGAGATAAAAGGTTTCTATTGAAATTGAAGCAGGAAATGGCACTGGGGAGCCCGAGGCCGGACTTGCTGCACCAGCATCCTGAGAGCAGCCCGTTCTCAGTGCAGAGCAAGAGGGACATCTCTTGGCACCGCAGGGTTGTGCTCGTGCAGCCGTGCGCTCGTGGCCACGTGCTGCTCATACGCCTGCTGTCTGCACTTTCTTTGGAGGCAGAAAATCTTAAGGTGGTGCCTTTACAGAATGAGATCTGCGTGCACGCTACTCACCTCTGGTTAAGACAACAGTATATGATGGGGTTGTACATCGTTGAACTCATGGCAAGCAGAAAGATCGCCAGGTACACCTGCTGAATGTACTTCTGCTGGTAGATGTCCTCCTTGAAGCTCCCCAGGATGAAGTATATGTGATAGGGCAGCCAGCAGACGGCAAAAATGATCACAACTACCACCATGGTCTTCACAAACTGGAAGAAACACGCAGTGTGTTATTCCTGGGCCTCTGTAGGGTTGTCTGGGCTGACGTGAGCCTTTCTTCCTTGCAGCCTGGCTGGTGCATGTAAATCACCATTTCTTCATGCTTGTTGCCTTTACCCCCAGCCCAAAATAATTTGTCAACCTTTCCTGCCCAACCCCACAAGATTTTGCATGAAATGCAAGCTCTGTGTTGGAGCTGGGGGCAGAAGGGCTGGTGCGTTTAGGGTAATTATTTTTAAGTTTCACCTCTGACCTTTTTCTTGGCATTGACTTGATGTTCGTAGCGGACTCTATTAATGTGGTTGCCTGGAACCGCGCTGCTCCACAGAGTAATTCCTATGATGCTGTATGCAACAAACATCACCATTAAAGGCAGTAAGTAAATCAACACGATCACTGCGACGTGGTATCTGAAAAAGAAAAGCAGGCGCATTTGCATCGTCAGTGTATCCTTTGAAGGGATCTGTCAGAAATTGGCTCCCATTCACTTGAACCCCAAAGCGTAAAGCAGCAACAATTTTGCCTGCAAACATCATTAGAGGGGCTTCTGTAAACAGCAAAAGCTCATCTCCTCTCTCTCGTGTTGTGATGAGAATCCTTGGACTGGATTCACTGCTCTTTCACGACAGAGTAATGCTATTTATCTTTTATCAGAGGGTTACAGTCCACGGCCACCTGAACTTTGCTATCCCGCTGCACTCCTGCTGACTCCTAAGGCTCGTGGCTGTAAAAATGTGAACCTTTCCATCACATTTGCAAAAGGAATATTCCAAAAAACGACTTGACAAGTGCAGTGGTGCCAAAATCTTAACTCAGCAATGACCAGGGACTTCCACATGTAGCTGGCTGCGAGCAGAGTGCACGAACTCAGCAGGGCAGGCAGGGAGGAAGGAGCGTTGCTGATTTATAGCACGTGCGCAGTGAGTGACAGCCATCGCTGTGTTTCTATTGCTGCCTGGCTTTATCTGTGAGCACGTGCACAATTAAATCTTTTGTCACCACCAGGCTGCTTGGTTTCTGCTCCGGATCGAAGCGCTGCCACCTCCCTTGGCTGTACGTGAGCTTGAGCTTCACCCCACGAGCTTCTGCTGGTTCCTCCGTGCTTGGCTTTGATTTTTTTAAGCAACCACCATTTATGGGGAGGGAACAACCTGCTCACTCCGCTGTAGCAGCTGTCCCATTAACATAAACAGTGTGAAAAACTGGGATTAGGCAGGAGGGCTCTGGCACACGCTGCTGGCAGTGACCACAAAAGGCTGGGTGCGCGTGTTTCTGCTCCTAGCATTAGCAACCGGGTTCGGCTGTATTGCAGGGGGGGGTTCATTTCACTGCTAGCCCTCGTCCTGAAAAAGGCACTTAATGAAGTAAATAACTACTGAAAAATACTCTGTTTGTGAGATGTGGAGTGTTTGTTGTCAGCCTGCTTTCCACCTCTCTTAACACTTCTTTTCCTTAGGATTTGGACTGTCACGAGGGTGGCCGCATGTGGCTTTTTCTCCGTGCTCCGCACTGCAGGCGTTCATCCCGACGGAGCCATCAGTCACGATGATTTCTGGAGATCACTGCTTCCAACCTCCTTGCTAGGAAAGCTACTGAAACCTGCAAATCTGAGGCTGTTCGGGGGGTGAGCTGGTGAATGTGTGAGATTTATTGTGCTCAGGAGCTGCTGCTCTTCAGCTGAGGATCCCAGAAAGAACCTGCCCCGTTATTTGCCGTGTTCAGGACCAACTTTTCTGGGCCCACAGAGATAACAGGCAGCGATTTCATTGGTAATCTGCCAAAGCTTTGCTTCAATCCTTCCCAAAGAATGGCTGTGGGAGAAATAAACCTACTGCTTTTCATCCAAATGAAATAGCGTGCACCTTTGCAGGTGAGGGGTTATGTAGCATTACCCAGCTTGCCTCACAGAAGAAGGCAGGCGTGCTTCATCCCCAAATGCAGACACAATATTTTGTTTCTGCTTTCAGGTGAGAACAGAGCCTTTACCAAAAGGCTTCTCGGTTTTAAGGTGATTTCCTACTACCCTCCTTCTCGGTGGATGGGAACCTGGTGAACTTTGTTCCCAAGCACGTAGGACGGGGGTACCACCAAAGAGCCCTCGGACGTATGTGACCCAGCAGGGCTGGGATGTGAACCTGCTTTTACTCTTCGCTGTTTTTTGGGACTGGGAAAAACTGACAGCCAGGGCTGAATGTGCTGCAGATCAGCCAAGTTTACATGGAGTTCCTGGAACTTGGCACTTATTAGTGTGAAAACCAGTTAGTTGGGTAATAACTAACCGTAGGAGGCGCCCAGCTGTCTGCCAGGGGTGCTGGAGGGAAAAGCATCCATGGTGCATGTATCTGGGGAAAGGCATTCTCAGCGAAGAATGGACGTGGGGGGATTAGCACTTGGTTTTGGTTTGAAGAATTGTTTCCATTTTGTTAATCAATTTGTTCCTTTTCCTCAGTTCTTCCATTGCTGCTTTGTATAAATGTTTTGCCTGATAGATTTCTCAAGCTGCTCTGTGTATCATGTACTTTGAATAATGCTTAATCACAGCAGATCCCCTAAATGCAGGGTATGGCTTGTCTCATCTGTCTGAACAATCTTGCTTTAAAGCAGGAGGAAATTGGTATGAGGGCTAGGAGCTCTCAGGAGTGCAGATGTGTGTCTAGATAAGTAGATCTATAAAACCTCAAGATGTTTGAAACACTCCTCTCTCTTTTTTTTTTTCACAGACAGCAGCATGATTTTTGGCTAGTCATGTGGCTTCTCAGCATTAAAAATACCCAGCTCCCTTCTGCCTGATAGAGGGGGAGAATCCAAAATCTTTAAAACCAGGATTTATTGCTTGTTTAAAGACCTTATGCTCTAATTTCTCTTAAATCCACCAAGCCCTCTATCTAGGCTTTCTAGATCTTATGGCCAGTTTTCAAAGCAGGGGAGGATGGAGTATCACCCTTCTTTGCCCTGAGGATGACAACGTGGTAGCTTTTTCCACAGCTGCCTTAAACTGAGCTCAGATGGGCTGCCCCATATTCCCCAGCTGCGTGGTTCCCCTAAAAACCTCCCCCTCCCTCATTCAGCCCTCTCTCCCCGTACTGTCTGTAGCCAACGGTTTGCTCACGACATTAATTTCCTAGTTAACTTTTGCAGGAAGGGTGAGTTTTCTCATTTCTCTTACGTGAGCTGGTGCTTCGATCCGACGTCATCTGGCCAGACGACGATGCACTTCGTCGTTCCGTTGTCTGTCAAGATCTCGGCGTAGAAGCACTGCGGGAAGGCGAGCCCAAATGCCACCAGCCAGATTATTCCTATGATGACTCTGGTGTTTCCAGCAGAAAGTCTGGGCTTGAAGGGATGGATTATAGCCACATACCTGCCAGAAAAATGGGTAGTGCTTTTATGGTTCCATTGGTCAACTGTACAACACATACAGCAAGTGTAAAAACTCACCAGCAGATATGGTGGGATTTATTTGTAGAGCTACTCTGTCAGGTCCCAGGAGCTAAACCCTTTCTGAAGAGAGTAATTGCAAGTCTTAAGGTAGGATAGATTGATCTCATCTGGATGGATACTTCTGGTGCAAGGAGGAAGCAATCATTTATACTGTCTGCATATGGTCCTTCGCAAGTATTCCCCTTACTTTGATAATTTCTTTTTTTTTTTTTTTTTTAATTATTTTTTTAAATGCCTTGTGCATTTGGTCTGAAATTTGGTGCTGTGAACTCTGTGTTCGTTTGGAGATATGCACGTTTAACACCATGCCCTTCTTCCTTCCTCAACAAAATGACCTAAACGTGCTGGTCCCGCTAATTATCTCAACCTTGTTTTATGCCCCATGTTATGACAACAGCAGATTGAAGTCTCGAGTACCCTTTCCTCTGGGATTTTTCCCCCTGATTTTTAGCAGTGGAAAACTCCCGTGCCATCCACCTCTGCCTGTCAATGTGCTTGTGATTTAAGGGAAAGGCTGACCCTTTCTTCCCACACCTGCTCAGAGCCCTCACGGCACATCTGACTATTAGATTACTTGCAAGCCCAGGGCGCTGCCTGGTTTTAAGTTTCCTCTGTAGAAACGCAGGGTATCGTAACAAGTCCTTAATCAATTATGCATTTCTTGTCATGCTTTTCTCCTTGTCATGGTTGTTTACAAAGGCAAAATAGAGTGGAAAATGCCAATTGCCTCCTGGTTTTTACAGCGAAAATGTGACAAATTCTGTGCTGTCTCCTGGCCACGCCGTTTGGAGAGAGCTCTGCTCAGGCATTGCTGCAGGACAGAGACTGACTGCACGGACAGGCAGCACAGTAAGCAAGCCAGAGCTGCACAGCAGCAGAGCCTTATTTAGCTATGAAATGTTCATGTCACCTCGCTTTCCTTAGCTCATCCTCATTATACAGAGCTCAAACCTGCTCAGGGAGGAATCAAGTGGCAAATGTCCTCCCGAATATTTGCCCAGGGAAGTGCCCAAACCCATGCAGCTCTTGGTGACCAGCAAGCCCCAGGTATAAATGCTGCCACTGGTGAGATCTGTTGAGGTCTCCTCGTTCCTCTTGCTGTGCAGAAAAAGCTACATTTTCCCCCTGCTTTGTGCCCCCTCCAAGTGACACCCTGAGATGCTGGTACCCTTTCTCTGGTCCTTGTCCCGCGTGGACGAAATACGCTGAGCTCCTACCACTCTTGCAAACCTTCCGAAGAAGGCCTAGGGGATTTTGTTATCTGGGGTGTGAAACTTGAGCTGATAATACCTCTCTGCCTGGAGTGCTGCGTGCAGGGGAAGCAGCTGCAGCCCCAAATGAGGAAGCAGAGTCGTCCTAAAGTCGATGAGCAGCTGGGACAGGGGCTTGTCCACAGCAGACAAGGATGCCTAACAGATCGATCGCCTCTTGTCCTCCTGCCTCACAATAAACAAGTTCAAAAGACTTGTTTATTAAATTTAAACAACTGAGCCGAAGAGGACACAAGTTTCTCATAACAATAAATGGAAGCTGCAAGTTTCCAGGAGACAGTGTCAGGATCTATTTTAAGGTTAAGCAAGAATAGCTAAATATGGTTCGCAGGGAGATGCCAAGTTTTCTTTCTGATCCTTGTCATGCGACTAAAGAGATTTTGGCTTCATAGAAACTTTTGCCAAGTGTCCCCAAGGAAAATGGGAGCTGGGAGACACGGGGACAGTCTGAAAAGGATTTTTTTTTTTTAGTTTTCTTTGGCGGACCACACGTATAAAACAGCTGCTATCAACAACCCTTGATTAAAAGCCAGGAGCAGCAAAAGAGCATTCGAGTCTCAAACTGAGCTGCTGTCGCCTCTAAACAGAGATCTGCTTTCATCTGGACAACTGCGGGGTGATCAGCGCATCACTCATCTCCCCGGGCTTGTTACCATCCTCCCAGTGCCTTCAGGAGCCACTGCCCTGCTATTCGGAAGCTGCGCGGCCATGTCCCTGCTTCGGGTGCAAGTTTCAGTGGGTGTTGCAGGGCAAAGCCTTCCTACGCCAGCTAGGTTTGTTTATCTCGTTTGATTTGTCTATCGCTTGCTTCCTCGGCTGGGTGTGCCAGGGCGAACCAAGCCGCCCGCAGGGGCGGGCGTTCCAGAAGTGACCCCGGTGACTCACGGAGCAAGGTTTGCAGATGGCTCCAGAGGGATCTCGGCTCTCTTCCTGGGGGAGCTGGAAGAGCCCTGTGCAGATAGGCACGCTTGATAAGAAGCAGGGGAAAGCTGAAGGAAACTGCAAAGCCAACGCGTGGGCTTCATTTCTGGCTGAGTGGGGGAAGACCTTTGCCATGGGGTTGCAGCAGGGGCATAGGATGGAAAAGACACAGATGTTCCTTCCCAGAGTTGGGCAAACAGTGGAAGAAATGGAAGGCAGAGAGTCTCAAAGGGAGCATAATCTCCCTTATTTGTTTCACATGTCACTGCCTCTAAGGCAGGAAATTCCCATGGACTTTTGACCGCTTTCTAGTAAAAAGAAAAACAGCGTCGTGCTACTCAACAACGAGGTGTAAGCACATTCGGAGTACCCAAATTTAAGCTCAAGTAAAAGAGACTTGGTGGATGTAAGAGAGTATTATGGAAATACCAAGTTACCTCAGAAGTCAAAGTCTCTGAAATTACTTTCCTCCCTCTTGGAACCGGTCACTGTGAACTGGTGAAACCGCCTGCCAGTTCTGATCCGCTTCCCAGTATTTCTGGTGGTTGTGGATTACGATGCTTTCAGCATCCCACAACACGTTCAGATTGCTCCAGCTCCATCCCAATGATGGGTCCTTCTCGTGGTTTTAAAAAAAAAAGCTTGCATGATGACGGGGAAAGATTTTATGACCAGGAACTTGGGAACAATAAAATTTCAGCCACTTCTGCTTGTTACAGACTCAGGAATGGCTCAGGCTGGAGATAAGATAGGAGAGCCTAACTTTCTTCCCATTAGTAGTGTGTAACCCCATGGCCTATTTGTCTAGCGCTCTTCCCACTTTGCTGATAAGGCACCTGACAGGGTAGGCGGGGGCCGATTGCACAAAGTATTGCGATAACACTTCCTAACTTAGAGCAGACTTCTCAGATCTTTATCCTCCCCAGTCGCCTCTTACCTCTCGGCGGCCACGGCTGTCATGGAGTAGATGCTCACAAACATTGCGGTGATGGGGAACCAGTTCTGAAACCTGCAGAATTCCTTGCCAAAATACCAGACGTTGTGACTGGCGTAAATAAAATTGAAGATGGTGTTGAAAGCCGACATCAGCAAATCCGAAAGGGCCAAGTTAACGATAAAGTAATTGGTGGCAGTCCTCATCCTCCTGTGCGCGAGGATGATCCAGATGACGGTGACGTTGCCGACGATGGAGGTGATGACGATGAAGGAATAGGTGATAGCCCACAGAGCGATTTGCCAGCCTGGCTGGGTAAACTGGGTTACTGCTGTCTGGTTGTCGTCGTCCTCGAGGGAGCCAGCCTGCCAAATGTCGCTCGCGTTTGAAAGGGGAAATGTGCTCATGGTTTTTCTTCGGCTAAGCAGAAAATGAAATCAGCTGGTGTCTGCTCATCTTCCTGCGGTAAGTGCTGGTGTTACGAATCCCCATGCGTACGACCTAAGTGCTGTTAAAAAGGCACCGGGATGCGATGTCTCATGGCCTCTCCTCCTGTTTTCCAAGTGAGACGATGCAGTTCCAGGAGGAAATGATTGATAGCAAGGGCCTCCAACTTGCCTGGCATTTTAACCGGTGCTTGAAGAGCAACACCAAGAGATTAACTCTTCCCACTTGAGGTCCTTTTTCCGTTAAAAAAGACCAAAAGAAACAAGGAAGGGGGGTGTTTTCCGGGTCAGTGACAGGCAGTCTCTTCCTTCACCTTATTTTTAGGGCCAAGAAGATATAATAGAAGTATCAAGCCATAAGTAACTCCAATCCAATGGAAATCCCTTTTCGAGGCGGTGGTTTTCCACGGCGTCAGGAATCCGAGCCCTCTGCAGTGGCACCGAGGCGGGAGCTGTTCTGGGATGGATTTGCTCTGGGGTTTAAGGGCTCTTTGAGAGGAGGTGGAGTCTCTTGCAGGCAAAAGCTAAACAACCAATTCGACATCGAATGAAACGCTGCAAAGTGGTGCTTAAAACTCGTTTCCTCCCTCTATTTACTGGGAAGTCATCTCTGAAATGGACGTGCTGCTGTATCAGCGTTTGGAGGCTTAAATGCAAAGGTAGCTGCTTCGCTGGGCTTACCGGTCCTGCTGTTCTTGGGTTTCCAGGACCCTTCCTGGCTTCACGGGAGTTCTTGGAACAAAAAAGAAACAAACTGCATTCAGCATGATTTGAGCAAAGGGCTCGTGCTCTCTGCAAGTGTTTGTAGGCTCATCAGCGCTTTTGATACAGTTCATGTAATGGGGACCTTCCAACATAATGCGACGCGACCAGCCCTGCTTAATAGATTTGGTATGATTTGATCTGTGCCAGTCAGAGCACTGTGTCCTGTGGGTGCCTGAAGGATCGCCGGTGAGTGTTGCCTGGAGGGAGGCATTTGTTACGGTAAACCTGACCAGTGACTTGTAATAAGGCTTCAGGGGGAAGCTGGCAGCCAGGATCTCATCTGGAGCTCCAGAAACCCACCTTCAGCTGCTGTCAAGCACAAAGGGACCTCAGCTCCCAGCCCCGTGACGCTGAGGGGCCGAGCGAGGGATGCGGGAACCAAGGCTCAATTCCCCCTGGGATCCCTGCACCCCTTTTCCCAACGTGTGGTGCAGAAAAGTGTGTGAGGAGCCCACGTCTGGTGCACCTGGAAAGGGAGCCCCCAGCCCCACCTCTGCTCGGGGCACAGCTCTCCTGCCCGCTGGCAGCTTTGCAGCGAGCTGTGAAACAGATGCAACACGTCGAGGCTGAGATTTTAAAGAGTACTTGGCACTGGCTCGTGCATGCGCTGCTAGAAGCTACAAGCATTTCAGGTATTAAAACCTGCTTTCAGGATTCAACTCACTCCCTTACCCAGAAACTGCAAAAATGCACAAAACGTCTCGTCCTGAGCATGGCCTGGCCCAGGCCCTTCCCCTGACACCTTGTTAAACAGCTGACGAGCCTTTCACTTTCTGTGTACAGTGCAGGAAGGCTTTTCATCTGTTTTGCAATATGAATTCAGCAGCTAATCGTGTTCACGTTGTTTTTTTTTTGTTTTGTTTTGTTTTTTACTTTAACTCACTCAAATCTCTTCCAGTTTCACAGAGAATATGAGCAAAAGCCTCCCTGTGTTTAGTTGACAGGGTAGCCAAAGTAATTCATCAGTTTTTGTTACAGGAAGCACAATATTAGCAAGCATTCAAAAAACAATTACTGTTGTTTTGAAGGTGAAACCAAAATGAATTTGAAGGTGCTCAGGGTGCCTGCATGTCCTCGGAGCCACCCCGGCCTTTTTCTGAACTCTGTATATCTGATCTGTTACTTGGGTGTTTGTCTGAGAGCAGCCTCCCTTGGGTCAACATTTCGTCACACGAGTTACCGGGGACTCTCTCTCACTTCCACACCCCCACACCTTTTATTTGGCTGCTGGTTGTGCATCGATGAGCTTATTGCCCTGGAGCCTGGCCAGCTCTGAAGTGCGGTCTGTTGGCCTCTTGGCTTACCCACTCCAGCAATTTTTACAAAGGCAGAGTCCAAACTCTTCAGGAAAGTTCACGCTTGCCTGGGACTGCAAACAAAATCTGCTTCTGTAATGGTTTTTGGAGATACACCAGGGAAAGGGACTATCTGAAGGCATGCTTTTGGGTTTGGCTGGCTTTATGGTTGTTATTACCATGGGCAAGATAGCTGGAGGCCAAACCGCGGTGCTGAGTCACGGGTGCCAGGTCCAGGCAAAGGGCGAGAGATGCAAACAGAAGATGTGGGTCTGGAAGGTCAATGAAGGGTGAATACGGTACGTTTGGACTGGTGGAAAAATAATACAAAACAAGAGGTGGGAGAGGCTTTAATCATATTGCATGTTGGACTCAGCTTTGGGAGGAAGGACCTTTGTCCAGGGAACAGCTCCAAGACCAGGACATGAGGACCACAGGCGTGGGGCAGGATGGAGCTGGACAGCAGCTGTAGCAGCCAGACGTGAGCTGGAAGAAAGCAGCAGAAAGGCTGCTGGTAGCTCTGAAATGCTCAGGGCCCTCCTGCCACTCCCTGGCACAGGGCTCGCTGTGGTTCTCTTACCTTTCCTGCAGATCTCCAACGTCCTGGGTCAAGCTCTCTGCAGACCGTCCCTTTCTGAAGACCTGTGGGACCTACCGTGCCTTGGGCGTGCTTGCAATGACTCGGTGGCCTTGAAGGAGAGGGAGGAGATGTGAAAGACACTCTGGCTCTAACCGTGAGATGAACAAAAGGGCCACGAGAGCAGGCCTTGGGATCAGGTGTTGTAACACACGACCTGCCTTGTGCTGTCAGCAATGCCAGGGCCTCTTGGGGGGCAGAGCCTGCAGGCAGGGAGGACCCCAGCACCGCAGGCAATTCAGAACATCTCACCTGAACCTCCACTTGCTGCCAAACTGTGTTGCGTCCAGAAATCTTGTCATTTCGTTGTTAGGCAAAGCCTGGGATTTAGACAAAAGAGGATTATTCAGCTATTTTCATACGCTTTCATAACAGAAACCTGCTTTGACATTATTGGCTCAGCCCGGAGTGAAAACAACAGGACAGTGGATGTTCCTTTCAAACGGCTTCCCCATCCAGCCCCTCGTGCTCCGAAACTTTATTTGCAGAAACTGGAGCACGAAAGGCAAGGTAAGGCAGCAGGAAAGTCAGCCTACAGCTATTGACTGAGTTAAACAAGGGAAACGTGCAAGTGGCAGGGATATATTCGGATGGGGGCGATGCCCGCGAGACACAAGGGAGGGGTGGTCAAGGATTTCCAAAGTGACGCTACATGCGATGAGCTTTCCTGGCCGCGTGCAGTTGGTGGGTGTCAGGGACATTTGCAAATTTGTGCGAGGGCTGAAGCTGTTCATATTTTAGAAGATAAACACTCAAAAGTATTGTGTTATGTGTTACTGACACCGAGCCGCAGCATCGCCTCAGCAGCCTTCCTGCATCCCCTGCTTGTCAGCCGGTGGCGAGGGGCTGCTGATGTTGTTTTTTTCAAGATGTTAGCAACAAACGGTCGTGTTTTCACTGCCACCAAGCAGCACACGCAGCCCTGGTGGCTTCCCAAAGCCTGGCGGCGGCAAGTGGAGCGCAAACGCTGACGGCAGCAGTCCGGAGGCATCGCTGGACATCCCCACGGCCGTGTTTTTGTCCACATTGTCTGAAGGCCCCTGCCGGGGGGGGGGAACCAAAGGGAAACCAGGCGGCGAGCGCTCTGGGGACGCCTCCTTGTGCTCGCGACGCTTGTATTTTCTCCTTTGCCCTTGGAGGTTCACGCAGCTCGTCCCACGCCCACGCTCCCCGCGTCCCCGGGGGCGGAAGCGGCAGCGGGGCCGCTCCCTGCCGGGCTGGGAAGGAAGGGAAAAGAGGAGAAGGGAAGGGAAGAGAAGGGCGGCAGCGACAGGTGCTGCGAGGATGGCGACGGGGGACGCGGAGCAAGCACGTTACTGCCAGCGGCTGTCCTACCTCTGTCTCAAGTTCACCCTCATCGCCTACTCCACCGCCTTCTGGGTGAGCCGGGGCTACGGGGGTACGGGTGTCAGCGTGTTGCTGCTGCTTCCCCGTGTGAGATGGAGGACGAAAGCCTCTGCCCTCATCCGGCGGCGTAAAGGGGCGATTTCTCCCCCGAGCTTTGGGGGAACCGATGCTGCGGAGCTCGTGCAGGTTGTCAGGTGAAGCCCGTGCGTTGTCTCTCAAGGGTGCTTTCTGGGGCTCCGGGCTGTGTCGGTGCGCCAGGCGCTCGGGCAGGTTTCTTTTTGTCTCCGCCTTGTGGGTTAAAGACGTGGGAGGGTGGTTTCGGATTCACCGGGTGCCTCTTTCAGGCTGCGAGCTGAGGAATGAATGAAAATCCAAAAGCCAGGTGCTTCGGACGTAGCTCAGGCTCCTGGGGGATCCTGGATGCCTTCTGGTGTTTTTGTATCTCGTAACAAACAAGCAAACAAAAGGAACCCCCTGATTTTCGACTCCAGAGGCTTCCTGCATTGCTCAGTTCTTGTGTGGGTGCAGTTTTGGGGGAAGGAAGGCAGATTCCTTGTGCTGGTTTCAAACCCGGCTTTGCAGGCTCCCCACGAAGGAAGGTGTGTGCTGCCTGCTGCCTCCCTCCCTTCGGCCCCCGGGCTGCTGCTGGCGGGACGTGAAAATCCCTCTGCTAGCACAAAAAGGACACCGCTGTCACGTTTCGCCGAGCGGCTGCCTGGAACAAAGCCCCTTTCAAGCAGCACGAGGAGGATTTCATTCACTGCTTGCTGTTTGCTCCGGATTTTCTCCGCCCGGGTCCCTCTTTGCAACTGAATGCTTCCGTTTCCCCAGCACGGCGGCTGCTGGCGTTCCCTAAAATCACAGGGGTCCGAAGCAGGTCAGTGTGACAGTGTCGGACGGCTGGTTTTGCTATGGGCCCGTTGCTGCCCTGCCTGCCATTGTCACCTGGGTGCCTGCCGGTGTCACCCGGAGCCTGGTGACAACCTGGGTGTCACCCCTGTGCTCTCCCGGCACGGGGCGGGAGCCCGATTTTGGCCAGCAGCATCCAGCCTTTTAAACAGAGGGTGCCCTTGCTGGGGGGCAGGCGAGTTAATGCTGTACAGATGGGGTTAAAACCAGCAGCTAGGAAATAAAAGCTTTTGTTTCCTCTTGGGAAAGCAACTTCCGTGCCGGGAAAGCCCCTGGTATTTGCAGGGGGCTGGATGCTCGCTGGCCGTGAGTCAAGGCCGGTTGATTTTTCCTGCGGACGCAGCCCGGGCTGCCGGATTCAGGGCTGTTGGGAAGGATGCAGGATGTAAACAGGCGGTGTGTTTGTGGCCACCGACGTAAATTTGTGTTTCCACCTCTGGTCACGGGAAGGAAGAGCGCTCCTGGCGAGGCGGCGCCGGTGGGGTGCAATTCCCATCAAGAGGTGTGGGAAAGGGTGAAAAGGTTTTCATTTCATACTTTAAAAGCCACAACATTATAAAAGCATAAATCCTACGCAAGAAATGAGGATTTTAATTGTGTAATTAGGTGTTTTTTTTCCCCCAGTTATAGTTTTTGGCTGAGTTTTGTACTGGTCAGCTGGTGCTTTTACCCAGAGGTTAGCAGCGATGCTGATGACCGCAGCTTGAAGCCTTCCTGCTCTCCGCAGGTCATGTTTTGCAGAACTTATTTCAGAAGCGCTTGAGGCAGCTGTATTACACCGAGTTTTTGGGCTTCTCTCCTGGTGAAGCGCCGACGTCTGCACGCCGAGCAGCCCTGCACAGCTTGGCGGGGAACGGTGGGAATCCCCTGCTATCCCCTACATACCTTTAATCCCGTGATTTTCCTGGGATGTGACATTGTCCACCTTGAGCCTTAGGACAGCAGCAGATGTGGCTGAGAGAAGGAAATGGGGAATTTGGGGTGGATATTTTTTTTTGCCAAGTTGCTTGCGGAAAACAACAGGCGGGACTGAAGTTTTTGTACACTGAATGTGCACAAGGTGGGCTTGGAGGGCGTCTGGGCAAAGGCAGCTGGCAGGGGTGAAGATCCACGTACATAAACACCTCTGGCTCTGTATAAAGCTCCTGAAGTGTGAACGCATCTTGTATTCCTACTCACAGACACCTGAATCCTTATAGGTCAGCTCTGGTTGGGATATTTTGATTAGAAAACTACAGCTAAGCAATAGATATCTCCATAGAAAGTGCCAGCTAGCAATGTTAGAGTTTTGATTAAACACATGTCTCTGATTTTAGTGGAGTATTTTGTTGTCCCAGAGCTCTGCAGAACTGAATTAATTCAACTTTCTCCATGCGTTGCTGCTGGGTGCCTGCATTTCAGCAGAGCACTACCAGGGCGGCGTGTCGGTGTGAGGCAACGGGACCTGGCAAGTTTTAAATGCTGTACTTATTTTAGTGTGCTTCTGAGACTCTGCCTCAACTGATACTTCTACATTTAAGGATTTCAAGATAAGTTTTTTGTATCATTTTCTGCTTGAATAATATTTTGTAATTTATTACTGAGTCGTTCCAATTTTTTAAAGAGTGTAGCTAGCACTGCAAAGTGACCGCGTAGTAATGTAATACCCGATTAAGTTTTACAGCAGAAAAGGTCAAATCCTATAAATGTGCATACCTGCTGTTTGTCCGCTGTGTTTTCCCTTCTGTCATCCATAATCTTACAGCTTCTAAGTCTGCCAGGGGAGAATTTGCTTTGAATTTGGCTGTGTCAAATTTTGAGTTGCCTTTTAACTGATGCCATACACCAGTTTTTGTAGCTGAAAACCCTTCTGAGATTTTTTTTTAAATGACAGTTTGGTGGCATTCCTCACATAGTGCCCTTCGGGTTTATTCTTCTGTAGAAAACCAGGTATTTCCAGGAAATTATTTATTTAAAAACACTTAATAAAGAAAAAATATTTCGACTGTTGGGCTCACGATCTTGCAGCCGAGCAGCTTGTGTGTCTGCCCAGCGCTGGGGCTGGGATTTTCTGCACCGTATCAAAAAGCCTATTGAAAAGTCTGTGTGCGGACAGCTTGTGGCGAAGTCAGGGCAGGAGAGGTGGCTGTTAGTTATCTGATGGCCAAAATGCTGGATTTGATGCTTGGGGCTTCGTGGGATTTCCCCAAGGATTTGCCTGACTCTTTGAGTTGAAGTTTTTCCACTGCAGTGTTCCTGACTGAGTACTGTGGGCTTGTTGTGTTTTTTTTTTTTTTTTCCTTCCAAATTCAGCGTCATTTAAATCATCTTGCAGTGTGCAGTGGGATTAGCACCAAATGATTTTGACTTAGCCATCATTATTTTGATTGGAATACCTTTACATTGTTATACAAAATGCAGCACTTCTTGCTTTGCTTGCCAGCTCTGTCCGGCAGTTGCTCAGGAAGGCGACCTCGTCCCAAACGTGCCTTTTTTCCATTAATTTCCCATGAGGGCAGGAGGAGCGGGGATGCAGGATACACCTGGCCGTGTTCAGTGACCCTAAATACACCAGGAGCAGGGCTGGGTAGCGAAAAAAAGGGACATACGAGCTGCTGGTCGCAGTCCGGCTAGGAATTAGGACAGTTTAGGGGCATGGGTATCTGTCTGCATACACAGGCAGGGGAAGAAAGACACGCAAAGGAGGAGAATTAATGCCGTGCCATTTGGCAGTGTGAGTAATAGATGTGATGTCAGATGAGTAATAAACTGCATTTTAAACACATTGAGGCGTATGTAACTGCTTGAATTCCAGAACGTTAAAATGTTATTAAATATATATATATATTTTGGAAATGAACAAATCTCAGGTTCTGCTAACCCACGCTTTTTTCTGCTTTAGACTTTGAGTTGTTTGGTTTTTTATTATTCAAACTTCTGATTTAAGCGTTTCACGGGTTATAATTAATTCTGAAGTGAGTAGTCACAAGTTCGTGTGTACTTGTAAAATGTCATCTCCATGTTTATCGGGAAAAAGCTTAAGGTCTGTGTTCTGTTTTTTTATTTCCAGGTGATCGGAGCCCTTGTCCTTGCAGTTGGGATTTATGCAGAAGTTGAAAGACAGAAGTACAAAACTCTGGAGAGTGCCTTTCTAGCCCCAGCAATTATTTTAATACTTCTGGGCGTTATAATGTTCTTTGTATCGTTAGTGGGTGTAGTGGCTTCTTTGAGAGACAATTTATGCCTTCTTCAAGCGGTGAGTGGTGGTTTTTTGTTCGTTTTTCTTAATAATATTCAGAGCTTATTGCTTTTCCTTTTAGTGCCACGTGAATTAAAACCTGTAGCCCTATCTATGCTGCACTGAAAAACATTCTACTTTTGTTTGGTCCTCCGGCTGTTGTCTGTAGATGTCTTGAGATCCGAAGAGTCTGGTGTAGGAAGCAGTTTTCACTGCTGCATGGGTTCCCCCATCACCTGGAGACACCGATGAATAACAGCAGTCCAAAGCAGACACAAATTCAGAAGACTGGGGAATCACAGCTTTGTGATACCCCGCACCTAGGGCGTTATTTTATTTCATAGGCGGGCTTTGATTCCTCCTGATGATTAATTTGCTGTCTTTAAAATATATCCAGTTGTGACTTCCTTGAATGTGGAGTGGAATCAAGGCAGGAGGTGTCTGTGTAGGGGAATCAGGACGAGTGCTGAAGGTAAAATAGTAAATGGCAGAGGAAGGATTAAGAGATTAAACATCACCTAAACCACAGAGCCAGCGCTGTGGGGGTGCTGTCAGTGCACAGAAGGGGTCTGCGGGCTTGCAGCAGCTGGGGAGGGAGACCAAGAGGTCTGCAAGGATGGCAGGGGCTGATGAGAGGAAGAGGAGGGCATCCCAGCACTGAGATGTCTTGCAACAGTACTATAAAAATATTTTCTTTGTAATCCCTTTGGTGGTAAAACCCAGACTGCCTGTGATCAGCTGCTCTGGATAGAAGTAGCCAGCCTGTTCTTTTAAGAAAGTTGCTGTTGGACACACAGCAAGTGTTTGGTGTTTAAAAGCAGGGCTAGGTTGATGGTAGCTTGTTCCAGGAATTTGCTACCAGGAGCGTGCCCCATCTGAAAATGCTGCAGACTGCATCAGGGAGCAGAAACATTTCATCTGGCCAGGGATACGACGGGGTCAGGGCCTGCCTCTGGGAAAAGCAGCTTTGGGACTGTCAAGGGCATTATGGAAAACAAGCAGGAGTGTGAATTATTATCGGTCCCTGTGGATGTTGTGCAAACTCAGCTGTTGACATAGCCTTTGACGGTAGCCTGGCACCACGGCACCCGCTCTGTTTCTGGTCTGGTAATGCCATAAGTACGTGTCCCGCTGCGGAGGAATTGTGTCTGGGAGGAATTAGCGCTGCCACTCGGCCAAAAAGCCCACGGAGTCTGGCTGCAGCTTCCCTCTGTGAACACAGGGAGTTTCTTAAAGCCATGAAGCCTGTACGGTGGGCGGACGGGGAAAGCTCAAAGCGCAGAGGTTAGTTGCGGTCGCTGGTGGTTCTTCCAAAAGCTTCTCCTTTTGACCTGGAGGAAGTCACCGGAGAGGGAAGCCGCAGGGCTGATGTGGACCAGGTGGCTGAGGTCTGGCTGCCCTCGGCTGGGGTGTGAAGGGGGGGAAGATGGAGAAATGGGACTTGTTAGGGAGCTGTGTGGCACCGCAGGGCCTCCCTTGGGCTCAGACCGCGGTCTGTCCTGAGGGAGAAGTGGGACGGACGCAGCTCTGATCTCCAGTGCCTCTAAGGAGTAAATTTCTGAAGAAATGCTAAATACGTGGTATGCTACCTACGCCAAAGCAAGAGGTAATTGTGAATTTTGGAATTAGGCTGGAACCTGGCTGAGAGGCGTTGTGCTATCATCCCCAAAGGGGAAGAGAAGTGGCTGAGAGCCTGTCCTGAGCGGGGAGCGGTTTCCTCAGTTCTCAGCCTGGTTTTGTTTCCCCATCTGATGCGGAGGGCATTTTCTGTTCGTGTTGTGGTGGAAAGTCTGGTAGGGCACTTAAACAAAGGAGCTGCCTGCTGTCTGTTTCTCAGACTGATTCCATATTTAGCAGAAAAAAACAACAAGATATCCATCTGTCCAGTAAATTCATGACACCGATTCCAGGTACCGACGGGCCAGGCATTAAACCTGCACGCTGGGGTGGAGCGAGCACTGCTGGGACAAGTCCTGCAGCTGCCCAGGGTTTCACAACAGGGAGGGCTGCAGCAGAAGTCACCCGGCTTCGTTAAGGAGCTCATTAGTGAGCAGAACAGCAGGGGCACCGGGGGTGTTGCTGGGTGTCCATCTAAATTATACCAAACGGGAACAACCTCCTCCTCCTGAGGGTAACCAGGCTTGAAGAGTGTTAAAGATTATTTTCAGATCAGAGGTTGTAAAACTTCTTCCCTGGTGAATGTTGCTGTTAGGAAGCGGACCTAAATTCACATAACAGATCTTTTATACCTAGAGAATCCTCTGGATGGGAAAAACATTTCAAATACTGGCACGTTTCAGTTATTTGATGGTGTTGCTATGGATTTCTTGGTATTTTTTCATATTCAAGTGTTGGATGTGCTGTGGTAAGTAATCACAGATACCTATGTTGTGGCTGTGTGCCAATGTATATGGGAATATGTGCGTATATATGTGGTTTTACACACTGTCCTGGCTTCAGAGGACACAAGTAAATAAATAGAGAGCTAGATGACATCATTTTTCTTACCATGGAGCACAGCAAGTGTTCACATTGCAGGCTCTGCAGCCAAGTTGCTGGCTTCACTTCTGAAACAATACATAGAAATGTACCAAGGCAAATTCATATAAAATGGTTTGGATTATCTTAAAACACTTCTTTACTCAAAAAATGAAAACAGCTAGGTGCTATCTTGACACTAGGAAGTGTCAAAACCTAATGTTCTGTGAGTTTTGTAGCAGTTCGGGTATATCCTTCACTATGAACCGAGCTGCTCTTACAGGGAGAAGTGTCTTGGCGTGATAAATGCATCTCTTGGTTTGGATTGCATTCAGAGCAGTAAAATAATGTTTGCCAGTTGGGAAAAAAATACAGAATCACTCAAGTGAAGAAGAAAGTCTTTCTTGTGACATAAGCAATTTTTATAAGAACAACAAATACTATTTTCTTTAAAGACATATCGTTTCCAGAAAGCCAGGCATGCTGGCAATTGAATGCTATAAGGAGAGTAATTGAATGAGTAATTGTGATTTGTTCTGTTTAAGATCTCACTTGCCGTTGTTTTCCTGCAGTTCATGTACATCCTTGGTCTCTGTCTGCTGATTGAGCTGACGGGTGGAGTTGTGGCCTTGATTTTCAGAAACCAGGTGAGCAGCATGAACGGAGACTTTACTCTCCAGTGTTGGCACTCCGTGAAGTTCTGGCTTTGCTACCCAGCACATACAAGGTACTACATTTGTCACCTGAGCACTAGCTGACGGGAGCCTGAAGGCAAGTCCGGGCTTCTCAGGGCCTGTCAGGCTAGGGAAGGGTGGAACCGGTCATCAGTTCTGGAAATTAGTTCCGGATTAAAGAATTTGGAGAAAACCTGTTAACTTAATCTGTTCACAAACAACAGGCAAAGCGACTTTCCAGCTTTTAATGTATTACAGCATGCTTTCTTCTAGTTATCCTTCTGTCTCGATTGCTCTTTCAGGGAGTTTCCAGCTGGATTTGGAGACTAAGTTATTTTTTACTGGCCAAAATGTTTTACCTTGCATAAGGGACACCTCTTCCCTGCCCACGTCCATGAGCAGCATAACTCATTTCTCTAGGAGACCACACCATTTACAAGCTTACTATAACCATATGTACATAAAAACCCGTATTTTTCTAATGGAAAGCAGCAGACTATTTTTCTGTTGGAAGGGTTTGAAAACATCAATGTGCTCACCTTGGCCTGGCACAAGGAGTTCTTGTGAGCAGTGGTGGGAGCACCCGGCTCATCTGAACGGAGCAGATCAGCCTCGACAGTGTAGGAGGGGGCATCACGGGACGCAGAGAATTTGGTTGTCAGAACATTACGTAAATACCAACTGTGGTATTTCTGAGGGGGTGAGGGAGAATAGCTATTGGCTTCCACACACAGACAGAGTATTGTCGGCTTTCTGCGCGTTAGGCGGTTTCCTGACGCGATTATTGGCTGTCTGAGCAGGGCAGCTATGTGCAGGGGATAGGGTTTTTTGTCTGGTTTATGAGGTTAATGGACAAGTTGGGGTTACGATGGGGAGGAGAAGGAAGTATTTAATAAATGCTTACACTAAGAGCCTCCATTTAAATACTGATTGTTTTACATGTCCCATTTTTTTTTTATTTTTATTTTTTTTTCCCATTTCTTTCTCTATTTCCTTCTCAGATCCGGGACAGTCTATTTCTTTTCTTTGAGTCATGCTTATTCTAACAAATATCTTTCAGTGGCTTGTATTTACAAGGAAAGCGTTGTTGGTATTTGTGTGCTTGTGTGCAGCTTGCCCGTCTGCCACGCTGCACGAGCACTGTTCGACTGTGTTACAACTGGGTTTCACAGGGCCCTGCTTGTCCTTTTGTCTTCATGTACATTGGGTACCCTTGTTTATTTCAGCTGTGGTTTGGACTAACAACTACTGTGTAATATCGATATTTCTGCCCCTTACAACCGAAGCAGTAGTTGCAGTGCTGTGATGCAGATGTATGAATTATGTAGAGCTGAGCTGGCTGTTCACTGCTCCTCCTGAGCCTGGTGGGAGGACAAAGTGTATCCTAAGATGTTGAGTCTAAACGAGATGGTAATTAAAGATGGCACAGGAGTAGCTGATGTTTGCTGTTGTTCATTCTTTGATAGGATGGTCCTGCAAAATACCTTGTTAGTTGTAATTGCTGAGGTGATAACCTTTCTTTTTTTTTTTTTTTTTGATTTAAATAAAAATAAGAAAGGCTATTCTTTTCTGCTTGTCAGGTACACTTGGGACTTAAACCTGTTCTTTAATTTCCAGTATTTCTAACTGATGAATCGTGTTTTACTTTCACCTTTTAGACAATCAAATTTTTGAACGATAATATTAGAAGAGGAATTGAAAATTACTATGATGATTTGGACTTCAAGAACATCATGGATTCAGTTCAGAAACAGGTTTGCTTTTTTTTTTTTTTTTTTTTTTTTTGCTTTTTTTTTTCCCTGGGACTAACCCAGTTCCAAGCAATGCCAAGATGTGGTGGGTCCTCAGCAACAGTGTTAAGTTTTTCCAGCGATGTTGTAATCGAATTCATATTGACAAGGTCTCGTGTGTCATCTGTTACGGCGTGGCTGTGGGCAGGGCTCCTCCAGCGTCCCAGCTGGCATCTGAAGCTCCCTAAATCACTGCAAGAAGGGAGGGCAAAGCACAGCTCTCGCCTTGGTAGGTGTGACTGATGATTGAGGCCAGATCCTGCAAATGTTTAAGCTTATATGGGCCCAATGGCCAGATTTGGACAAATTCAGCTTAAATTCCACCCAAGTTCTTGTTCTTAGTGCTTCTGATGACTGGTCTAAGACACTCAACAACATCTAGTTAACGGGAAGCACTGGATAAGAAGAAATTGGGTGTCAGTTCAGCTGTTTTAACCTAGTCAATTGTATTTTCACTCAAGGGCACATAGCAAGCTCTTTAATAAGGTGGTTATTCAAATGAAATCCCCATGGAAGCGTATATACCTGTAATTAAAAATCAGAAGTTGTGCTGGGCACAGCTGAGCATTACTTAATGGCACTTGCAGTTGACTCATAGCCTTTTTTTTTCACACTGCTGTGTTGAAATGTTTATTGGCTTACTGAAGAGTTCTGACCTACAGTTTGAAGACTATAGAAGAAGCAGAAAATATTCAGAAATGTGCTTACAGAGCCCATGTTATGCCAGTGATCACGCCAAATAAAAAAAATAACATACAAAAAGTTAACTTAGTGAATGGTATGTATGTTTTATGTCATCGTTATGGAAATGGCAGCCTGCTTCAAAAAACAAAGTTAGCACAGAATGTCTGTCAAAAACAAATCATCCCGAGGAAATTTTGTCATAATACTTCATAATGCTGTAAAGTTTCCACGCACTGCCCAAAATTTTATATGTATCCAGCGTATATAAATGTTAGTGATTAACTAAACTGCTGCTGTTTACTTTATGTTTTAAGGAGGGGAACATTTCTATTAAGCTGGTGTAAACTTACAGTATTTTTTTGCCAGCTCTCAGTTCTACTAACTAAATTATACCTGAAATATTTTGGTGTTTTTTTTTTAATGCCTTATATTAACACTGTTGTCTTTTAGAGACATTTAGAAATGTCAAAATCCTTAAAAATTTGAAGGACTGCATTACAGCTGTAGCTGAGCTGAAGTGAATATAAAAACAGCGATGTCCAGACCTGAAAAGAAAGTTTTTCGTCCTGGAAAAGGTTGGAAGTGGAACTTAGCACCAGGTGCTTTCCTCTGACGCCTTGTGTAATAGCTTGATGAGTGACAGAGGAACAGTACGTATGTCCTGAATTCTTCTCAGCTGTGTTTCTTTGGGGCAGGAACAATATTTGTGCTGTTTAAAAGTGAGAGCCTCCGGCATCTTGCACCCTCCCTGCCCTGATGGCTGGTGTAAAGTAGTGATCAGCATTTGGAGATGCACTTGAATTGATTGCCCATGCTGAGTTATGCTGGCCTCAGCCAAGCCACTCTCACAAATTTTAGATACCGATTTGGTCTCTTTCTGCCCTTTTTGTTTGTCCTGAACATGAAAGCATTCTTTTGGATGTGATTTTATACAAGTTACATTATTAAACAACTTTTCTCTTTGGGACCAGACTCCTTTTTCACTTTTCACCAATCCCTGTAGCTCGGCTGATCCTGAAAACATTCAGGAGGTTTAAAGGTTTGTTGCTTGATCTGTTCAGAAATATATTTTTCCTTTCTGACATATTTTATTTGCATATACAACCACACTTCATTAATACGTCTACATATGCCTTTCTGACGAAGTGTTTCTTTCTGTGTTCCTTGGTGCTCTTAAAACTGTTTTATTGCTTATTTTCTTTTATTTCCCTCCAGTTATTAGAAGAGCTGCTGTTAAGATCTGACCCTTTTCCTTTGTCTTTTGTATCATTCTTCCAGTTTAAGTGTTGCGGTGGGGAGGACTACAGAGACTGGTCAAAAAACGTGTACCACAGCTGTGGGGCGCCGGGACCGCTGGCCTGTGGAGTGCCTTACACGTGCTGTGTCAGAAACAAGGTGAGCCCAGGGGCAGCATCCTCCGACCTGGTGGCTTGGCTGGACCAGGGCTACGTAAAATAGCTGGTCAGCCCTGCCTGGCAGGGGACTACAAGCAGGGATTAGGCTGGAGTTCCTCTCTCCTGGGGGCCAGCAGTTGGCAGTGAGCAGAGGTGTCACCTGAACGTGGCCTCTGCTGGCGTCGGCACGTCTCGGAGAAGCAAATCCATGTCTCCTTTTCACGTGGAACACCTGGCAGCTTGTCTCCTGTACCAGTTTTGACAGAGAGCTAGTGATGGATAGCCCACCGGTGCCTGTTAGGCGCAGTCTTTCCATTGTCAAGCATGGGTGTTTAATTAAAAAAGGAGAATGCAATAGTGAGCTCAGTAATCCGGCTGGGTATTGCTGAGAAATGTGTATAGCACTAAGGTGTTTATCACATAAGCTTACACGTTCTTGTGGGTCAGAAGGAGTCTGTTTAAATCTGCACTGAGCTTTGATTTATTCTCAGAAACCAAAGCTAAACAGTTATGTTTTAAGTCTCAGGTGTTTGAGAAATGGTGTATCTGAAAATAATACACGCTGATCCACAACTGCATGGAGCTGGCAGGAGAGCTGAGGATTTTGCCCTCAGTTGATGGTAAAGAAGACAGAGATGACAAGTAAAGAGCAATCTGGCTTTTTAGAGGTGATTCAGCTACAGGGCTTGCTTTTCTGAACCTCACATCTCTCAAGTGAAGCCTTGTATTAAACGCTTTGTTAATTCATGTGTGTAGAAATGCAGCAGTACCATGAGGGTAAGTGCCGTAACAAGCAGTGGCTCTTGCTGCGACATGGAAGTTACCTTTGGAATTATTAGGTCCCATTTGTGGTATGTTTGTGTTCCTTATTTTATGTGCATCGATGGATTTTGTAACAGAGTGAGTGGCTGGGAGTCGTCTGCAAACTGTTAAGCTTGGTGAAGGTAATTGAGAGGCACAGAGAAGTCCCCGAACCACACAGAAATTTCTTGTTTAAGGGTAGATTTCAGCAAGACACTGCAATATGCTAGGGCTTGTAGCTTTGATACACCTGGGAGCAGGACCATGGAGCCATTGGTGTGCCGTGCCATGGTCAGAGAGTTGTAAGCAGTATGGGTGTGTATCAGGCAGGGTGACATTAACACCATGGCTGTATGGCCAGCTGCCTTAAAAAAAAAAAAAAAAAAGATGATGCATAAATCTTATTTGTTTGACAAACGCTTCCAAATACAGCCTGGTTTCTGTCCTGGAAAACTACAGATATGGTTTGTAATTACTCATTCGCTTCATAGTCATGGAAAACTCCTGTTAATGTAGGAGGGTTGGATTCGGATCCGTTTTTAAAAAGCCTTGTGCAAGACGAGCCAGGCTCTGATCATGCTTATGCTGAGGGCAATCTGAAGGATTTATTATCAAATCAAAGTCTTTAATAAAGACTTACACAAGTGTAGCTGAGATAAAAATGAGTCCTCAGAAGCATACAAACTTCTGTTTCTAGTGCATTCATCTCCACTGCGCACAGTTTCTCAGGCCACGATGTCTCCCTAGCAGGCCTTGTGTTTAAAATTCAGTGATGCAATGAAGTTCTTTGTTGTCAAATATTTTGCTAATGGCCTGCGTGTTTATGTTAGGCTCAAGTGTTGTGAGAATGGGAAGTCTCTGGCAGCAAACATGGCAATATGGCGATGCCCCCAGTACTGCTGACCTTGGCTTCCACGGCTGGCCCGTGGCATCCACGAACAGCTCCTCGCCGTGCCTTCGGGACACACCGGGGACATAGGCAGGGGTTTTCTTCAGGTGTGCCCTGACCCTTGTTTGCCTGCCAGTTGCATGTTCAAGGGAAAGCCTGGCTTTTTGGGTTCTTAAAAAAAAACAACAACACTTGTCTACATCTTGTCTTAATTTTGTGTGTATTGCAGTAAGGTAGAGTTGGCTCTGCCTTAATCTCCTCATTTGCTTCTTCTCATTTTTCTCTGTGTCTTTGGCTTCATTTGGTGCCAGTGGGCTTTAAATTAGTTGATTTGCAAGTCCAGGACAGTATTTTCCTGTTAGCCTTGGCAGGCTGTTTAGGCTTCAGGACCCAAGTAAAATATTAAAAGGCTACAGAAAATGGTTTGGTAATCTGCAACGAATGCAAACATTCAGACTTTGGTCTCGTAAAATGTTCACAGAATGTTTGTAGTATCAGACGTTATTTGGGTCCGGGGCATTTCCAAGTTTAAACTTGTCATCGTGATGGAATGATGGCCTTAATCCCTGCCTTTCTTAATATGGTGCCCGAAGTTATTAAAGCCCTACAATTAAAACAGGCTCTTTGTTCCGTGGAAACAGCGATAGCTTGCATGTCTGTCGTAGCTAGCTTTGGTTTCTGACATTACACTTCTTGCTGGATGGATGGGGTTCAGACACCTCGTGAGATGCCAGCAATGCTGATTTCTTTAACACCTTCGGGTTTTTGCTTTGCTGTACTTATATTGGTTGTTTTCTTTTCAGACAGACATTGTCAACACCATGTGTGGATACAAAACAATTGACAAAGAGGTAAAGTAACCTGTGTCCACCACGGGACGGTAAAGGTGCCTTTTGTGCTTTTCTGGTTTCATTTTTGTCACTTACAAAATTGTCTTCTGCACCCTTGAATCTACCAAAAAGTTAAAGCAGCTGCAAACACTGATTTTACCTGGAATAGCTTTGGTATATATAAAAATATCGTGTTTGATTTGCGGTATCTTCCCTTCTTTGCACCTTCCATGACTTCTCGTTAGATGTGCATGAAGCATTTCTTTCCAACCCCCCTCACACACTTACAGCAATTGCACAGCAAGTACAAAGAAAGATACTTCAGTGCCTTTCAACAGTGGCGTGACTAAAATTGGTTTCCTTGCAGCCGATTTAGGATTAAAGACCTACAAATAAAGTACCTGTTACTGGGATATAAAATACTTGGACACAACTTATTCCTGGAAGAGGAACGGGACTGCCCGGGCTGTGCTGGCAGCCAGGCTGCTCGTCCCTTTGGGCTGGATGTGGCCCCCTTCTTTGCTTTTCCCCCTCGGAAATTGCCCCAGAGGCTCTGGAGTAGCGCTTCCTGGCTCAGTTGGGACAATTCTGGGGTGATTAAGTGCAGAAGTCAGTAATGTGACCTGCCACAGCTCCCCACTCCCAGCTTGGCAGAGCTGGTGCCCCTCAGTGCCGGCCCGGTGGGCCGTAGTTTGGCTTACCGCTTGGTTATCCTCACGCACGACCTGCCTTCCCTTGGATTCACTGACTTATGCCTCCAAAACCTAAATGCTCCAGCCTGCCCCTAACGCACAAAGCACTTAAGCATGTGCTTAACTTTACCCAATTCATCTGCTTAGGGCTCTTTGCAGGCTCAAGTGGGTTGGGGCCACAGCGCAGGGCAGCCTGCGGGGCTCGATCTTAAATCGTCTTGTTCTTAACCTTCCTGCAGGCTATTGCAAAGCACTCTGTCTGCAATTTATATTTTTCCACTGCTGTACTTTCAACTCAGAAGTAGAAGTAAAAGCTAAAGGGAGACTTCTGTCCTTTCCATGTGGTCTAAAATTAGAATCAGATGCATTTCTTTTGGGGAAGTAGTATCAAAAGAAGATGGCTTTTTTGTTTTTAATAACTCGGTCAGGTGTGGAACAGCTAGGGAACAGTCTAAAGGATCACCGGTGAGGCCTCCACCACACTCGGCAGGTTTAAAGAGGTGTGGAGGAGTCAGACCCAGTGTGACTGGACTCTGAAGCACCGTGTGTTACCGCGTCTTGCTCCAGTGCCCGCTGCTGGTTCAGCGTCTGCTCTGTTCCTTTGCAGCGCCTGAGTGTTCAGCACATCATATACGTCCGAGGGTGCACGAACGCAGTGCTCATCTGGTTTTTGGACAACTACAGCATCATGGCTGGCATTCTGCTCGGCATATTGTTACCTCAGGTAAGGAGAGCCCGCTGCGTTACCCGGTAATGGGAGCGCCTGATTTGTCACCGTGGTCTGCGAAATCCCATTTACTACATTTCATTTTAATTTTTATTTAAATTTAGCATAACTGATAAGCTGAGCTGGCATCCAGTAATTTAGCAGCATTACTATGATACACTGCAGCTTGTGGGGGGTTGCTGGGGTTAGTTTTGAAGTCCTCACCCTCTCTGTGTCCTCTAAGACTTCGTAGTGCTCTGAGGCACAGGGCTGGTAAATATTTCGCTCTATCAGCTATTCACAAACATGATTCATATTTTTCCCCTTTACACAAAATCCCTATGAGAAGAATATCAGCATGAGGTTCTGTCAGTATTTACACCACGTATGTACCAATAAACCTGATGTACGTGTGCGTGATTCATAAAAGTCGTGCAGTAAAGCCCAGACAAGCGGCATGCGATCCCCCGCTCAGAGATGCCCCTTCGTTTTGCAGTTCCTCGGGGTGTTGCTGTCTTTGCTTTACATAACTCGAGTGGAAGACATCATCAGCGAACACAAGCTGAGCGAAAATCTCTTTGAAGAATCGTGGCAGAGATCCCAACCCGAGTTTGCTGCCTCGGGCTGCTGCATGTGCTACCCCGGCTGACTGCGGGAGCCCGGCGTGCGGCGAGGAAGAAGCCCACCGACCTCTGCTGAGTTGTGCTGCCTTTGTAGCTATTACAAACACTGGGTGTAATTAATCAACTCTAACTCCTTGGTGGTATTTTTGAAACTGGAGTACCAAAAACAGAGTCTGAATTCTCCCTGTCCCGTGGTCTTAATATTTCTACTGCCCCTCTGTGCGTGCTCTGGTCTGCGAGCCCTCGAGACGCCGATCTTGTGTGATGCCCCATCCCGCTGTGACCACGGTGGGTAGTGGTTTTGGTGTCCTGGAGGGTGAGAACGATGCTCCCTGTTACAGCTCCCGCTCGAAGGCGGTCTTGTTGGCGATTAAATCCTTCTGAATGATTGCTGAGTGATACGTGGTCAGGACGACTTCATGCTGGGAAAATCCGAAGCTAGATTTCTATTGAGAGCTTTTGTACCTTGGTGTGTTGTATTTAAATGTTAGCCCTATCAAGGTTTATTTTCTTACTCGTTGCAAGTCAGAAGACAGATTTCTTACTGACCTGAATGGTGGATGTTAAACACCTTGAATACTTTTTTATGCTAATCTCAATTTACTGACAATTACGGATGTGACGCTGAACACTTTCATTGCTCAGTCTTTTGTGCCTTTTAGTAAGGGGGCAAACGCCAGTGTGGAATTAATCAGGTAATTCTTGATGTACTTTTAATGCAATTTATTGCTATCTGGTTTGGTATAAATTTATGAGATGTTTGAGTCTTGTATGTACTGTATTTTTCCTCGTTAGTAATTTAACTATGTGATTTTTTTTTTGGAGTTGTATGTGTTGAAATGTTTCTGAATTTGATTCTTCTTGTCAAAATAAAAAATATAAGTTTTTTTTTTTTTTTAAAACAAACAAACAAACAAACAAACACAAAGATGTTGTTTAAAATGATGTTTACATTCTTACCGAAGTAGAGCCCGTCTGTCAGGCGCTGAGTCTCATGGCAGGAATACCTCGAGCTGGGATCCTGGCTCGGCTGCAGACCTGCCCGCGGCTTCGGACCAAGTGGCTGAACCTCTGCTGTGCCTTACCTTCCTCGTGCGGCGACACCGAGGGCGCTGGGGTCTGCTCTTGTTGCTTCGCCCTCAGCGTTTCTCTGCAGGGCTTCCAGCCAGACCTGCAGGAGAAACGTAGCACAAGCTGGTGGGATCCCTCAAATAAAATAAAACTCAAAAAACAGGATGAGAATAAAGAATTTTGGTTTATATCCTGCTTTTGTAAATCTCTTCTTTTCTGATACTCCACTAAGAAGAAATATCTCGTCTCACTCCTTCCTTGCTGCTCGTCTTCTGCTTTTCTTAATATCCTCATCGCGTTTTCTGTTTTTTTTTTTTTTTTTTTTTTTTTTTTTTTTT